>ML794700.1:247315-288655 GCA_009831015.1 Picea engelmannii
TCTTGTACTTGAACATTTAAGTGGGGTAAAAGGAGGTTTCCCCCTCGAAGAGGCTTATTATCTGAAATTATCTCTTTTTCAAGGCGTTGAGTACTTTTCCTGAGGTTTTTATATGCTATATTGATGTTTGGTTCTTAACAGTATGATACCCTAGTGCAGGTTGATACTCCAATGCAGGATGGTATGCTACCCCATCGTAGGTTGGTACCTGAACACGGGCTGGTATGATACCCCTGCGTAGGTTGGTACTCCAACGCAAGTCGGTATGCTACCCCAGTGCAGGTTGGTACTCCAACACAGGCCGGTATGCTACCCTAGCACAAGTTGGTACTCCAACATAGGATGGTATGCTACCCCATCGTAGGTTGGTATGTTACTCCAATGCATGATGGTATATTACCCCAGCGTAGGTTAGTATGCTACTCCAATGAAGGTTGGTATGCTACTCCAATGAAAGTGTAAAACTTCCTATGACATATAGATCCGTGATTGAAAACAAGACAATGACCGAGGTGTGCAGAAGCACAGAAGAAGTAATGATGATCGTGCCAAGAGGAATACCTTCCTCGTTAAGAGGGAATGTTAAATTTTTGAGTCATATTCTATGTGAGCTGACGAGTTACTAGTTATGTATGAACTAGATGCTGACATGTAGTGTCGGAAATGATTCTCAGTTAGAGTGTTGATTAGCAGCATCAGAGGTTACTAGTTGGAGGGCCAACCAGTAGTGTTGGAGGTGTTTTCCAACTAGATGGCTAATGTGTTTCTATGATGGTGATACTTGTTACATGATATGTTTGATCATATGATATCTTGTGTGGATATGGTGATACTACCTGTAGACTCGTCTGCAATACCATGTAATTATTTCCCATGCCATGTGATATGGATGGATGTGTTTGAAACCACTACATGAATAACATATTAGTTAAAATATCCCTAGCTAAGAGGGAGTGTTGATTTTATGGTAGTTGTGGGAGGTATTAACCTCCACGTGTAACCTATGATTTAGAATAGAATATTCTAGAAGCAACTGAACCATTAAACAGATGTGTGGAAACCCTAGAATACAACTATCCCTAGCAAAATAAATAATATTAGAATATTATCTTCTAGAAATACAAGTCGGCTCCACAGGAAAAAGATAAACAGAAAATATAATTACCAGAAAGTAAGGTCGGTCGAGCTAGAAAAGTCATTGGAGAGATTAATATAAATAGAAGATGTTTTAGCTCATTTGTACAACCATTTAGTGTGCAAGTCTTGTGGAGAGATGCAGTTGCAGTTGCAACTGCAGTTGTATGGAGGAATAAGGGTTCATGGTCATCTCTTGGTCTTCGTCTCTCTTTTGGTGATTTTCTTGGTGATATTCTTGCTAAGTATGTTGCAAATTTGAGAGAGAGAGAGAGAGTAGTGCAGATGCAACTACTGCAGTTGTGTATGGTACTTGTTATGTGGATATGGATACTCTCTCTCTTGTTTGCTACCCTTGGAGAAGGAGTGATCTACTTGTCTTGAGTTGTTGTTGCAGTTAGAAACTAGGGTTTATATGTTGGTTCTGGAGTAGGCTTGCCGGAATTATTCTAAGTAAAGGTTAGTGTGCTCAGGGGTGCCATATGTGAATGCCTATGTTTGGGTGATATGATGTGATATTGTTTATGGTTAAACGAGATTACCAAAATTTCAACAATACAGCCCAAACAACTCCACCAACAAGTGTAGTTGGAAATAATCTTAGTAAAAATAATTCAAAATCCATGAATTACATCTTGTGTGGTCTATCAGAATCTGAGTTTGTCAAGGTGATGCATTACGGATCGTCACAAGAAATCTAGGAAAAGATTCAAAATATCTATTAAGACGATGATAAGGTTGAGAAGGAAAAGCTAAAAACTCATAGAAGACAGTTTGAGAGCCTGAAAATGAAAGATGAAGAGAATGTTGCAGCCTATCTTTTCTGTGTTGATGAAATTTTCAACACCATCAAAGGACTTGGTGAAAAGGTTGAAGAAATGATGATTGTACAAAACTTCACTACTACATATGGTGTTGAAGTCCGATGGGGTGTTCCGACGTTATGGACAAAATCCACCTTACCGTCGAACATTACTCACTAATTCTCAAAATTTCGTTATATTTTTTTCATGGTTCCCTGACGTGCATCAAAATTACGACACGATTCATTATTCAACATACTTTTGACTCTTATTCAACAGTTTGTAATAAAAAAATATGGTGTGTTTCCCAGTGTTCTGGATAAAACTGCATGTATCCAGGCAAGCCACCAATGATGAAACACTGACATCACCATCGTGACCCACCATCGCCCCATGGCCTGCCACTGTGGCACCTATGTGGCACTTCCATGTCATCAAATTTTTCATCTCATAGGTACATTTGGCACCTAATTGAGACTTAATTATGCCAACTAGGGGGTAAAAATGTTCATCATGGGCTTATTATACCTGTGTTGTCTTAATCAAGACATCAATTATGCCAGCTAGGGGGGCTAAAAATGTCATGTGTGGGATTAGTATGCCCACGTTGTCTAGAGAAATAAATTAAACGTGAGTAGACAAGAGATATGATTGGAAAGTACAAGGATTAATGGATGAACATGGTGCATATTAAAATATTGCATGATGTTGGTAGGATGGGCAGTACTTAACCTAGATCAACTGTGCCGCCAGATAGGATATGAGTGAATTTCAAGTCATGTAAGGTAACAAGCCTCTAGTTGAGCAACATTACATGTAGAATTCACATTAAAATCATTTTTTTGTACTTAATTGAATTCATGTATCTTACCAGCTACAGATTACACACAAATTTAACCATTTGACTAATGCCATAGTTCTAAATGCATCTAATAGCATATATTAAAACATAAATGCAATTTTTCAAGCAAAAAACACTCATCTAAACCATTTACATAGCGGAATAACATAATAACATAACAGAAACACTTATCTATTAACAATTAACCAATTAGTTGCATACAAAGGATGAACCTCCCAGCCATATGCGTTGTTGTTCATTTTCTCTCAATAGTAGGCCACCCCCAAGCTAAGGTTATGAGTCCACAAGGAGATCCATCCCACTAGTTTTCCTCTCTCCACACACAATAGTCTCAAAACCGAGGTTTTACTCCCACAACAGTTCCAATCCTTCAACTCTCTCTTTACCCCACAACCTGCACTACCCAAGGAATGTACCCCCTTCATTTCTCACAGTCCCTCAGTTTGTACCATTTGTTTATTAGGTATCCTAGTGCACTCAGTTGGACAGAAATATCTCAATTGGGGACTATAGGAACTCTCAGTTGCTTCAAGAGTGCTCACAATAGCCTACACAAGGTTCTTAAGCCATTTCCTCAACAAGAAATGCACTACATGCTTACAACCTATTTTACAGGCACAAAGGCCTCATTCCTAGAATAAAACATAGCCCAATAATGGTTTCCTTCAAGCACATCATGGTTGGTTCTCTTTCAACACTCAAATATCTCTTTGATGTCCAAAAACTCCATTGAAAAAAAATTGTTCCTATTTTTCCATACAAAATTCCTTCCTTCTCCCTTGATTGCTTGACTCTCACTCTTCCCGAAGATTATTGTACTTCATCCCATGCTCTTCAATAACTATGGGATGTGACCCCTCACACCCAACCTCTTACATGAGTTTAAATGATTGGCTTCTCATGCACTCAATCAACAAATAGAAGGTTTACATGATGATAATAATTTCAGGAATGTGGGTTGGATTAATACCCATGAATATTTCCCCCTTGGACCCCTTTCTCTTATTGAATCATAATCCCACATCATTCTTCATCTCTTTCATATTGCAGCCAACAATTACTACTTTCATTAATTATTTCAATGTTCATAATATGCAATTCGGCCCTCGTCCACATTAAATCAATATGGGATCTTTCCCCCAACACATGATCTCACCATCCTATTTCACATTTATAAAATTACATTCTAATTTGTGGGGATTAAAATCAAAGATGTTACATTCCCCTCCTCCTTATTTTTTCATTGTCCTCTGTGCACAACACCCTATAGGTGTAATTTCATTTTACAATTCTTGCTACCCGACCATTAATCAACATATAGGCTCTCCATAACAAAATCACACATGAATTCCATCATAAACAAAATTACATAGGTACTTTGGCCCCAATAACACAGATACATTCATGCTTTGGACCCCAAAAATCATAAATACATAAGCGCTCCAGCTCCAAAACATAGATACAAAGGCACCTTGGCCCAAAACATATACATAATCCACTGGCATTTTCCTACATCTATCTTGATTTCCACCAGCTCTATTCCTCTTAACCTACCCAACCCAAGGAATGTACCCCTTCACTTCTCACTAATCATCAGGAATCCCATTTGTTTGTTAGTGTTGACCCAATAAATGTTCCTCCTTCATTGTTCTTAGTCTATTGGGATACATTATTAGTTTATCAGGATCTCTCTAGCACATGTCATTGGGAACTCAAGGGACTCACTGCTAGGAAGAACTTACTAAGAAAATAAACATAAACAACCTTGTTTTTGTTAGAATATAATGGATGTGCTTGTTTAACCATAGAAAATATCACTATTGTCACCCAACCATAGGCTGAAGCCACCCCCGAGCACCTTAACCTTGACAAAGAATCATTCTAGAAGCAAACCCTAGGCTAAATAGCTAAACAAGATAGTGCACCTCTCTCCAAGGATAGGGCACCAAATAGGAGTAATAAGAGTTGATCAGATATTCCAAACCATAAACAAGAGAGAGTCCAGGCCAAAACTGAAATTTGCTAGCTGCAGCAGCTGCAATGGCATCTCTCCTCCAAACTTGCGCACAAAATGGTCAACTGCAGTGCGCACAAGTGTTTCTTCTGTAGTTATGAGAATGTCTACCAGAATGAAGACTGGCCTCCTGTATTTATACTAAAACTAGAAAACTGTCTGGGTTGACTTCTCATTCTGGGTGCCTATTTACTTAGTATATAATATTTCCTTTAGTCGACTTCTTCTCTTGGAGGATAATAACCTAATACAAATTATCCTCTTGAGCCAACTTGTCTTCTAGGGTTATTAGCCAACTAATTTAGGGTTTCTTCTTGCTTCTCAAAATATTTTATTCTCATCAGGTTTACACGTGGAGGTAAATACCTCCTGCATCTACCATAATATCAACACTCCCTCCTAGCTAGAGAGGTATTTGAAAGTAATGGTCTTGAGCACAAACATATCATTTACCTGATAGCATCAACATAGTCATATAGACTATCTCATGACTAGATCATGAGCACCATCATCACTATCAGTGTCATCAGTTGCATCATCTCTCAAAACCATGCTCCATCTGAGTAATCAGACATGATGTTGGATAAGTCACTCACTCCACAAAGTGACACAAGAGCCATTCTTCTAATCCGAAAATATGTCCTAGAAGAATAAATGTTCTAAACCATTTTCTGTCTAGGAAATATCTGTCCATTGATAATCCATCTAGCTGATAATCATTTCCAACACTAATGATAGTCTTCAAGGTGATCAGAATAATTTCATTCAATAGAACACAACTGTCTGTCCATAGTAGCACACAACTACAATCCAGTGGTACACTGCCACACCAAGTAGCACACAGATAATTGATCAGTGACATATAGTCACAATCGGTGGAAAACATCCACTACAGTAGTATACATCTATTGTCCAGAGACATACAATCTCCATAATAATCATATCATCAACCTGCACAGAAAAAACATTGTTATGATATATAAACTGAATCATCTAGGTCATTCTTCCACTCACATTTGTGAGATCTGGAAGAGCATCTTCCCTAAGAAAGTAAAGCATCAATGATGAGTTATCTGGACTATTCTTCCCAAGCAAGGATGAATAATTGTCCCGATTTCTGAGCCTGGACCATTCACCTATCTGGGCCATTCCTCCGGCACTAAACAAAGTGCAACCTAGAGAGAATGAATTTGCCCTAGGAAATGCATGTCCCTGATTGTTGAACCTAGACCATTCTTCTATATGGGTCATTCCTCTGGCACTAAAAAAATTTCAACCTGGAGAGAATGAATATGCCCTAGGGAATGACTGTTCAGACCATTTCCTAAGGAAACGACTATCTTGTACCAACCTCCAAAATGGACCATTCTTTGAAACTGCACACAATTGTGAGCTTTGAAAGAATGACTATATGGCGAGGTGGACCAATCTTCTTTACAACTACTGAGAGTGATCATCAAGAAGAGATATTGTCCTAGACCATTCCCTATGTTAACCACAAGGGGAATCGATGTTTATGGCACATTAGCAATCCATCGAACCATTTTCATTACAAAAATGATCGTTCGATCTGGACCATTTTCTGAACTGTAAAATGCTTGTCCATCAAAAATCTCAAACCACTTTTCGAACTGGAAAGGAACTGCTCATCCTGGACCATTTTTTGAATTGAAAAATGACTTACCATAAATCAATAACACATCAATGCTCCCTCCCAACTTGGGAGCCATCTCTTACTTTTTCAATAAGGAAGTCGTCTCCATTATCTCCAGCTTGAGTACACAAACTCTTTCATCTTGAATAGAGGCTTTACCAAAATGTCTGCTTATCTTCTCATCTGTGAAGATATCTATTGAAGAACTGCTTCTCCTTTCTGGACTTTATCATGGAGAATGTAATTCTTGATCTCAATGTACTTCGGTATTTTTGGAACATTGGTTTTTTGAAGGCTTCATATAGCTCTGATCATCATAGTTGAATTCATCTCTTTTGTTTCCTGCTAGCTCATAACATCGTGGCAAGGGTCAAACTTGGAATATAACTAAGTGGTACTTCTTCTGTCATCATGAGAGATTTGTCATGGATTGGCAATCAATCATCCTTGAGTTCTGAGTAACCATTCTGATATAGTATCTTTGTTATAGAAGATTTGTCACCACACTTTTGTTGTGCATTGGAGGCTCTGCACCAATTTGTTTGAATCCATACAAAACCTTCTTCCATATGCATACAAGAGTCTCTTCCTGGTATACCTCAAAGCCTTAAGGTTGTTCTACATACGTTCTTTGTTCAATTATTCTGGAGAACAGTCTTTGTATTCATATGATGTAAACTCCAACCCATGGATATTGCGGACAATATAATGGCTCATGTAGAGGCATGTCTGGTTTACAAGAACAAGCAATCATCATAGTCTTCTCCCTCCATCTAGGAGAAACCTCTAGTTCTGGATCTCACAATGCTTACATTCATAAGTCTTCCATACACTGTTCTTCATCACAGCTTTCATTTCCTCTGCTTGATTTATTTTAGTGAGTTCAGGTTAAGCTGGTAGTCTTGTGATTCTCGATACAATGGCTGGTTGTTCTATCTTTTCTTTCTCTTTTGGAATATTCATGTTCTTCCTTATGTTTTTCTTTATCTCTTAGGTCCATGCAGTTTTCTATAGATTCCATGCCCTGAAGATTCCAACTTATTCCTTTCATCATAGGATCATGGATGTGGATGGAAAACCATGGATACTTTATGGCTTATTTTCGAAGAAGACTTATTCTAAGGTCACACTGAAAACATGTTGCTTTTTCATGGTTGCTTCCATGGATAGATACTTCATCATATTCAATGGATCATATAATTTAGGATTAGCTCCCTCCTAATCCTTTCTTCATGCATGAATGCATTCTCTTCTTTTGGAAATATATAATTGCCTCTCTCCATCTAGGAGAGTCCACGCTTATGTCTGCATCCTTATTACCTTCTGCAAAGTGTCACAAATCTTTTTCCAATTTCCTCTTGATTGTTGACTTCTTTCTGTCTTTACTTATCCTTCTAGGTTTCTTCAAGATTTATTCTTATTTCAGCTTATCTTGCAGTTGTTACGTATGTAATTTCTTCCACATAAATTTTTACCAGGGGTTGTTGATGTACTTCATCCTTTCATGTGTATTGTCTGACTTGTATTCATAGTGATAGCAATCCTTATCTTGTTGTTCTTCCATAGGTATAGTTTCTCTTGGAACATATTATCTTCTAGGAAATAGATATGCAAGATATGTACAGAAAGCATGGTATGTACAAGAACTATGAGGAGTATTGTTACCTTGTCTTAGAAAAATAAGTTTGTTTCATCCTGCTTAGTCTTCTTTGAAGGTTCCTTTTCTTCGGAAACTAATGCTTCATGTGTCTCCTTCCTTTTCTTTAGCTCAGGACAATGATTCTTGTAGTGACCATATTTTCGACAGTTGAAGCATTGTATTTCTGACATATCTTTCTCTTGATTTGGTTTCTTCCTAGAGCCAAACTTCTTTTTATTCCTGAAATCCTTGAACCTTGTTGTGAAGGCTTGATCATCGTACTTCTTTTGGGGTTTCTCTTTTGCATTAATCCTTGATTCTTCTTGTGCACAACAAGTCCAAAGTTCTTCAAATGTAGGATACTCCTTCCTTGTGTCTGTTCTTGCAGCAAATGCATCCCATGTCTTGGGAAGACCATTGAGTACTATGTTTACCAATTCCTTCTCTAAAATGATTGCTTCAATAGCTTGTAGTTTATCTCTTAACTGAGATATTCTCACAAAGTATGATGTTATGTTGTCATCATCATTCATCTTCATGTCACAGAGCTCATTCTTCAGACTCATTACTTGTCCAATGTTTCTGACTGAGAAGAGGTTTGTTAGGGAATCGTACATCTTCTTAGACAAATCAAGATGGGAGATGTAGGGTATCAGGTGGTATTTTATATAATACACTATGATACTCATGGCATTGATGTCATTGTCTTTGAACTTCTCCATAACTGCAATGTTCTGCAGTTCCTTTTATTTTCCTTCTTCAAACTCTGGTTCCACAATATTTCCTTTCACGATATCTAACATGTTATTCTTGGCAAGGATGAGATCAATCCTTGTATTCCATGCTCTGAAGCTAGAATCCCCATATAACTTGTTTTCTGACTTCATAGAGTAAGTCATGGTTGTCGTGACTTGGTCAACCCTATATTTGACCAAAAACTCAAACTTGACGTCTTATCTTGTTGAGAGTACCAGGAGATGTGCTAGGCTAGGGTGCACTAGTCTATCTGGATATTAGGTCAATCCATTCACTTAAGGTTCCTCAATGAGAGGATTAGGGTTTCTGCAATTACACCTGCTAGTGACCCTAGTGCCAGTGCTTTAGTAACTACTCCTGATAGAAACCCTAGCGGCAGTTCTTCAACGAGATTAGTATCCTTATGGCTATGCTCCCTTCTAGTGGTTACACTGAATGAAGGAGGTGTGGACCCATAACCTGTTAGAATATAATGGATGTTCTCATTTAACCATAGACAACATCACTATTTTCACCCAACCATAGGTCGAATCCACCCCTAAGCACCTTAACCTTGACAATGAATCATTTCAAAAGCAAACCCTAGGCTAGATATCCAAACAAGATAATGCACCTCTCTCTAAGGATAGCGCACCAAATGGGAGTAACAAGAGCTTATCAAAGAGTCCAAACCATAACCAAGAGAGAGTCTAGGCCAAAACCAAAATCTGCTAGCTGCAGCAGCTGCAACGATAGCTCTCCTCCAAACTTGCGCACAAACTGGCCAACTGCAGTGCTCATAAGTGTTTCTTCTGTAGTTCTGAGAATGCCTGCTAGAATGAAGACTAGGCTCATGTATTTATACTAAAAATGGAAAATTGTCTGGGCCAACTTCTCATTCTGGGTGCCTATTTACTTAGTATATAATATTTCCTTTAGCCGACTTCTTCTCTTGGAGACTAATAACCTAATACAAATTATCCTCTTGAGCCGACTTGTCTTCTAGGGTTATTAGCCAACTAATTTAGGATTTCTTCTTGCTTCCTGGAATATTCTATTCTCGTCAGGTTTATACATAGAGGTAAATACCTCCTGCAGCTACCATAATATCAACAGTTTCTACGTGAAACTCACACAGGAGTTCCCTCTTTAGACCTAACAACCTGGTTCTTTGATAGTGTGACTCACACAAGATTTCACTCTTTAGGTGTAACAACCTTGTTCTTTGACAATACTCACCTCTAGGCTTAGGCATCCCTTTCATTGGTATGCAATTCCTTAGGTGAACCATCATTTTCCAAGGTTTTCTCATGCAGACAAAATCCAACTTGATGTTAGACTTCCACTAGCAATATATAACCTGTGGAAACCATCCATCCTACATCATATGCATATAGTCAATATGAGACATTATCATACAATTATAAAATTTCAAATCTATTTACACGGGAAAATAGAATTTTCCAAACATGAGTTTTCTGCTCATAGTTGTGTGTCTCTTGTTGTAGTAGATATTAATCTTCTTTATGGGATTACATCCCTGCCATATCCATAACCAATTCCCTTGCAATTTTCTCAATTTCCATGTAGCCAAACAAATTGTTAAGATATCATAACAATTTTCAATTATTAATTTCTTAATAATGTTTATATAGGAAAATAAATATTCCCACACATGAGATTTATGCTCATTATGTTTGGCTCTTGCAATTGTAGATATCAGTCTTCCTTATGGGCTTATATCATTGCCATATCCAAGACCACTCTACCTGCAATTTCCTCAACTTTTTTGCAGCCAAACAAATTGTTAGTAGATCATGCACAATATCATTTCACTGCAACATTTACATTCAGTCCATGAAGTAATTTCAGAATTATATTACTCTAGAATTCAATCACTTTCAACTATTGTTCATATTAAATGGAACGAAACCATCATTCCTTACACATGCATTATCTAGCATACAAAGTTTTTCATAATGCAATCAAATTTTACCAATAAATAAAACCAATGGACCAATGATCATGGTCACATTTACACAATGCATCCTTGCATTGTCTATGGAATACCATATGTCCATGTCATGTATTCCACCATGTGAATTGGAAAATCTAGCCAACGTATCAACACATTATTCAAACTCGTCCCCATTTACCTGTCTAATTATTTGGATATCCTCCTCTTCGACGCATACACAACACTAGGAATATAATTCTCTTAGTTCTCTCATATGTTGGCAAATAGGTTGTAGTCCAAACATCAGTGATACACAGGAATACCATAAGCAACAATATCATCATGCTATAATCATTTTTTCTAGGTACACAATGCATCATTATATTTATTCAAATATCATAGCATCATTATTTCATATATATATATATATATATATATATATCAACAGACTACTCTTAGTATACACTCATGCCACCATCATGTCCAGGAATGTCCACATCCCCAATATACACCAATATGCACCAAGCATTTGATCTTTCATGCCTATTTATACACATGCATTATATCTTTATTGTATGCATCATGCATCAATTCTATCATGTACTCCAATGCATATCTATTTCAAATCTAATTTAATTATTTGGTTGTTTTTGTAGATGGTTGTCCTTGAATTCCTGTAGAACCATGTTTCCCTGTGCACTATCATTATGGTCCATTGTGCACCACCAGCCTTTATTATAAACCTTCCAAACAAGCCCCACTTTTCCATTCTACATTTCCAGCCACTAGATCCACTAGTGCTTCCATCTCACAATTGCTTTCTTTATGCAAAGAAAACCTGTCCCAACATATTTTGGCTATAATTCTCAATATTCATAGTGTTATAACAAGAACTACTCCAGCTGAACATTAGCACTGCAATATAATTAGTCATTCATCATTTTCTTGACCAAACCGATCTTGAAATACAATTATCATTGATTGGAATTTCAACATGATTCTGAAACATTATTTTATGTCATATTTCTAATACTCTTTGTCATCCATGGCTTTGCTCAATTTTAAATATCTCTCTTTACTTCATTGCATGATTCACTATGAATCACTGCTTGGCCACTCAAGGACACTCTGCTCCAATTGGAATGCTACACTACTCCATATACACTTGTAACCTTCTCTTGTTGGGAACTCTGGTAAAAGAGATAGCTTTCTTGCTTTGGATAATTTAGATAAAAATCACCGAATCATATCTAACAATTCCTTCTTCCTGCATCCCTATGCTTGAATATAGAGATGACTCATCCACTGTATGAGTCACACCTCATATCATGATATCATTTTTTCCTTCTCTTGCATCAATTTTTGTATCCTGCACTAACTTTCTACCTTCAAGGCTATGGAGTTCTCCTTAAATCTTCATGCATTCTTATGACATTCATTACTTGTTGGATTCATGTCTCATGTGAGAATATCTTCTTATTTTTCCCTTGTAAACCATTTTAACTCTATAGAAAATGAATACTTACATTCCTTTTCTCTTCATTAGACCTTTTTTAACCTTGCATTACTTGCTTTGTAGCCTTGCACTTTCCTTTCCAGCTCTTTGATGCTTCAGCCAACTGCATAAGCTTGATGTGATTCCTTGTCCTTTGTACCCTAGAATTGATCTAGAATGGACCCACACAATTCTCAATTGGGGAATATTATCGTCTTTCTAGAAACCTCTTCACACAACACTCTATGCTAAGTGTTTCTCTACTAATTAATTATTCCTTGTTAACAAGCTCAACCACCTTTTTCCCATTATTAGGTTATTTCACTTCAAGTGTGCATCTATACTTATGCATAGACACTATCATGGGTTTCAATACTCTTCCTTAGCCATCAATTACCTCTGGAACTCACCTCTATCATCTGGGAAATTTTCTCCAAACATTGACATCATTTGGAAAAATATTCACAATGAGTAGTTACACAGTTCATGAATCCAATTCCACTTTTTCTTGCAACTTTATGGAGCAACAACATTCTCCCCCAAATAAATTAGGATTTCTATCATGTTTTATTTAGCATTACCTTTCCAATGACCATACTCATGCTTCAATCTGATTTATGATCTAATATTTATGGCTTCATGAAATTTTCATTCTACTCAATGGTGTCCTTCAAGTTCACCAGAAACCTTCATTTTGATTCCTTGAGAATTATTTGGATCAAAAAAAAAATCTGAGTATATATATGGATTCTATTATCCAATATATTTCCTATTACTACTTTTTTTCTCAATTCTGAGTATTAAGCATAAATTTACAGGAAATTGAATATTTCCCATTTACCCCTTTTGTGCACCTTTCTACCTGGTGCAAATAATCTTAAACACCAACTTTTTCCACTTATAGATGTAAATCTATTGAGAAAAACGAAAATATTCTAAATGATATAGATAATTATTCCAACACTTAACTCATCGTAACTTTTATATTGTCACATTGATGCTCCAGTCAAAAACCACAGCACTCTGGAAATGACTACTTTACCCCTTTGGACTTTCTTCTAGCTTAGCAATTTTATCCATGTTTATGCATCCCTACACCAATTCCTTCAGGATTTTGATAGAAGATCAATTGTGTATTTTTATTACTACCTTATGAACAATCAGTCACAATTTCACCCTTAATCGGACTCTGGACTTATAGTTACAGCCTATAGAAGTTTTGATTCTTTTACATTTTTAGTCTTGTATACTACATGTGTCTTCTTTCTCTTCCTACACATTTTTGCCCATATTCCAAATATAGCTCCATGATTGTCTTCTATGTTTCATAATGTTTCCATATACTACTCATATGCCCCAAACCGACTTTCGAGAAAGCAGTTATTCCCTTTGGAAGTGAAATGGTGTCAAAATTTTACCTTAATTGTTTCAGTTGTAACTTTCTCATAAGATCTTTGTTTTGCAAACAAATTAGCTCATTGGAAAGCTCTCCTTGAGCACTTTTTTTTAAGATGCAAATAATTTTTGTAATTCGTACGTCACTTATAGCCTCAAAAACAAAAACTACTAAAAATGTTGTTTAGGGCCTCAAAATAGCTCTGCAAGTTTAAGACCTTCAACATCCCGGAAAATTCGTAGAAATTTGACTGTTTTATTGTTATAAAAACCTTTTAAATATGATTTGTTGTTATCAAATTAGGTGATATATCAGTCGTTGATATGAATCTATCATCCATCGGGGATCGGTGTTCTCCTTTCATTGTGCACAACATTTTCCCAAAATTGTCAACCCGACCATTGGTGATCGGCCCATTCCTTTAGAAATCAATTCGCAACACAATGTTAAATCGATCGACCCGACCCTCGGCTATCGATTGTCGGTGATTATCACTAGTGAAAGAAACACCTTACTAATTCGATCGACCCCCAACCATCGGCCATTGCCTGTTTTCCATCCCTATCGGTTAATGAAAACACTTCTCCAAATTGGTCTACCCAACCATCGACCATCGGCCATTTCCCTTGGCTAACGTGGAAACTGCTGATCTGCCATGACACATGGATGATAACGTGGAATGATACATAAACTTTAACCTGGAAATCTAGATGATGTGGCATGACACATCATCACCCTCTTTCCTTCATTGATCATCAATCATTTTCCTTGGACAACCCGAACACCTCACTGAATGGACCAACACCCTGTCATCAGTCCATTGGCCATCTGCAATTTCTCTTGCTTGACTCCAATACTTCACTGAATCGACTGATGCCCAATCATCAACCCATCGACCATCCATAATTTTCATTGGAAACTAAAACACTTCGCCAAATTGTTTGACCCGACCCTCGGACATCATCGAATTCTCTTGGTCCTTCAACACTTAGAAATTTCTTCCAAATCCCCGATGAATTTGGACCATCGATCTACCATGAAGAAAATATCTTGATCGTTGATCTATCCAACTTTGTCCAAATTTTTCAATGCCCAACCATCATCCATCATTCATCTAAGACTTCTTCTGGTCGATCCCAACTCTTTGTCAATCTTGTCGATCTGACCATCGGTCGTCGACGAATACTATCGGAAAACTTCAACACTTAGAGACTTTTTATCAAATATCATGTCAATATGGGTCATCAATATCCCAGCCAAGATAATTTTGACTGTCGATCTATATCATTTTTACTACTGTTGAAAATAAATCTCGATCATCGATTTGATCCACTTTTGAAACTACAGAAAATGAATCTTGGTCATCAATCTGCTTCAACTTCAAAGGCGTCGAAAACATATCTTGGGCATCAATTCACTTCACCTTTCAAACAATTGAAACCTTAAAAGTTTTAAAATTTATCTCAATGAATCTAAGTCATTGATCTTGAGATCAAACATGATCTCGATCGTCAATTCACTGAACTATGTCCAATGCTACATCGGCCATTAAAACATGAAATATGTTGGCCCTTGATGAAGTTTTGAAGAATACTTGGTCATATTTGACTATTTTTGGGACTTTGACAGCTTGCCAAAGATGGAGCGCAACGTGAAGCGGAAATTAGGGAAACTAGACCTATTTTTGGGTCCCTTTAGGGTTTTGGGTTAATGTAATGGGAAAGGGATGTCGGCCCGTGGGTTCACCCACACTTAGACCCATTTTTGTAATCTATAAATAGATACTTAGGCAATGTAAGAAGAGGGAGAGTAGTACATCTATGTGATGTATAGTTGATGGCTTAGTGCCAGGAACTGGATATGTGTGATCGGATGTATCTTGTAAATTCTTTATGCATGATTGTAAGAAGCTCGCAAGTTGTTTTGTGCTGAAGTGCAAGGAAGAAGGATCTAGTGAGTTGCGCAAATCTTATGTCCTGTGTGAAGCAAGGATTTTTGAAGCTCTGTGATGTAACTACTTGACTGAGATAATAAAGAAGAATATCTTGCAGACGTAGCCCCAAGGTGGGGGTGAACCATGGTAACTCTGTGTATTGTGTTGTGTGCTTCGACCTAATGTGTTTATCTCCTTCTTGGCTAAGTGCTTGATGTGATTAAATAGATTTAGTTATGCTTTGTGCTTCTGAGATAGGAATGAATGTTAGATCTGATATGTAATATGCTTAGTGCTTGATCTGCAGAACCCGATCTATCTTTTTGTGGCTAAGTGATGAATTATCTTAGATCTAAGTACTCATTGTGATACTTTGTGCTATCTGTGAAGTGTTGTAAGGGTTGAATATTGATGGATAAACCATGCTAGATGATTTATAAGTGCTATAATCACATATTTGTGTCCCAGCTAAGGTTGCAGACATCTGAGTCCTACAACCACCCCTGCCTCTACCTTGGGTGAGACTTCATCTTCTTTGCAGGTGTTTCCGAAAGGGCTGATAGTTAGGGTTTTGTTGGTGTTCTCCTGAGCGTTGAACCCTGGGTCTGCCCCTGTGCCAAAAAATGGTTCCGTTGTCAGGACGTGAAACTATGATTGTTGGGAACTAAAGAAGAAAAAGCTTTGTGTGAAATAAGCTCTGTGCGTAGATCTGTTGCCCTAGTGCACAATATTCTACTTGACCTGTGAAGCTTCGTGCTGAGAAAGAAAGGTCAGATATGAAGGAAAGAGGTCAGATCTGCAAGAAGAGAGGTTGATACTGAAGGAAAGAAGTGAGATCCAAACACTTTGTGCTCTAAGAAAGGTAAAAGTAGAAATGTCTACAGAAAAGAGGTAAGATCTATAAGCTCTAGCCTCTAGTAAAGGTAAGAATAGTTCAATTTTTAGATCTGGAAGCTTTGTGCCCCAAGGAAGCAAATAAGTGAAAATTTTTACTTCTAACATATGGATTTAGGTATGCTTGATAAATTTTGTCTCAGCTTAAAAACTAGAGCATTGTTAGATAAAAGAAAGTTTGATATG
Source organism: Picea engelmannii (assembly GCA_009831015.1). Taxonomy (NCBI): domain Eukaryota; kingdom Viridiplantae; phylum Streptophyta; class Pinopsida; order Pinales; family Pinaceae; genus Picea; species Picea engelmannii. The sequence goes on from ML794700.1 coordinate 264,018, forward strand.
AATAGGTCTAACAGGAATAGTGAAAGATATGTTATACTTATGCATAGAAAGAGTTTTTGGACTAACTGATGGATGCAGGACCCTAGAAAGAAATTTTTGCAGGCTAGCCCTTATGATCCTAGCACGCAGTACAAAAAGAGTTGGGGATCATTGAAGAGAAAGAGAGGATTAACTCTTTTCTACAATTGCAGAAGATTAGGACATCTTGCTAAGGAATTCCCTAGGAGAAACCCTAGTTGCCTATGTTGTAAAGCTATGGACCATGAAGTATTGGATTTCCCTAGAATGATTGCTAGACTTGAAAAGTTGAATATGGAACAAGAAAACTATGAAGGAGATCAAGAGACTAAAATTATAGAAGAACCCCGGAAAGAATCAGAGATCATGTTACTGAAAATAAAAGAAACCTTAGATGACCATAAGGATGTCATTTTGTCAGAGATATTCAAAGAAAAGGAGAAAATCAAAGTAAGAATAGGAGACTTCAACATTGACTATGCTCCAGATGAGGGAACACCGATGAATATTATGACAGAAATCACTTGGGAAACCCTAGGAAGGCCTACTCTGGTCCCTTCACTAGGAACCATCGGATTGTTTAAAGGAAAAATGGTAACCCTATGTGCCAGAATTACCCAGATAGCTATGAGTACCCATGGAACTTCAATAGAGGAAGAATTTGAAGTTATTAAATTTATTGAGGACCATGCCCCATTTCCAGCTTTGTTAGGCAGGATCTGGATTGAAAAAGACTAGATCCGAAGAAAAGAAGAAAAGGACGCACTAGAACAGAAGAAGCAAGAACTCATGGAATTTATGTCTAGAAGGATCTCCTACTTGATGAAAGAACAAGAGGACAGACCTAAGCCATTGAACACCAAGGACTTGGGTATCGAAGTTATAAGATCATTAGAGGAACCACAGAATATCAAAATACCTAATCCATATGATGAAGGAGTATTACCCTTGGATCTAAAGAAAGAACCTAAGCAGCGCGAAGTGACTATGTCAAGAGAAGATAAGAATCATAATGGCAAAAGGATGATCGAGACGAAGCTTACTGGGAAAAAGGCTAGGAAGCTAAGTAAGAAGAGGGCCAAAATTGGAAAGTTACAAAAGACTCCAGAGGAAACTTCGCAGAAGGAAAAATCATAGGAATTGAGATTCATCGGGATATCGGAATAGTGACCTATGGCACTTCGCCATGGCCCAGAAATATAGCCGTTGGAAGCCAATATAACCGTTTGAATTCCGCTCCGAACGGGTTGAAACGCCTTTATGGCTCTCCACTAGACTGTTATACCATGCCATATGGACAGAACATTAGTTAATGCAGCCTCTTATCCATTGCAAGCTGACCATTGCAAAGTTTCCCTACTTAGTTCGTCGCACCACACATCGAAAATAATTTTGCTAAATGAGAATTTGAGCCCGAAACTTGAGATTACTTCACCCTGTGATCATTTCCTTGTTCCCATACTGTTCATCGTAGTGTTTGAATTCATTTTCACACCTGAACTAGTTGACCCAAGCTTGTATGTCGGACGAGCTCAGCGCTGTTGAGAAAGTAGTTGAAGAAGTTTTGATTGACTTAATGACTGAGAGAGTCATGTCAGAAAGAAGGATGTCTACAGGTGTGAAAATCTCATCAATAGGAGGAGTCCAAGCTTCTCCCTCCACTACTCACGAAGCAGGACCTTCTAGAACCATGACCGAGACAAGAACAAAGCACAAAGACAATATTGCAAATGCCAAGCTAATCCCACGCATTTTATCGGTTTACATACCACCTTTGAGCAGCAAGATTAATCATGACAGTGTTCCCAGAGACTTTGAGTACACCTTGATCACCGTGTATCTTCCAAAAGGGGTGCGCACAGTATGTGCTGACCAGGATAAGCTCACAACAATGAAACTTAATGATTTTAACCTTAGAGATCGCAAAATCTACAGCATGTTAGCTCCGCATAAGTACTTAACCAAGACCAAAGGCAAAAATCCTAATATCGTCCCATAGTCCTGGACCCAGAACCTCGCACAGTCCACACTGCTCAACGTAATGAAGATCCCACACCAAGAAGTCAACGCATGCGTCAAGTTGTTTTTGTCTTGCTACCATGGCGGATACTTATGGTTGGACCACCGCATCACTGTGGATCCGACTCTGATCAATCGGATCACAGGACTTAGCATGCAAGGCCCTAACCCATAGGACTTTTACCCAGGGAAGACCTCAGACTGAGCACTAGCACAGTGGATAAAAGAAGCCTATGGCGATGTAGAGAAGGGTATGCGAGGCTACAAGGTAGCCTCTATCCAGAGTGGCACAGTGTGCCTTTACTGTCAGTTGATCGCGAGCAAGTTAGTTCATAAGAACAGACCAACAAAGGTGATTGGCTTCGTAGTTGACTTCGCAGGGAAGTGTACCGAGGGACTATAGATGAATTGGGTACAGTATCTTGTAAACCAGTTAGAGATGGATTGTAGAGGAGTGCAAGGCCAAGGGTATGAGTTCCACTTTAGTTGGTTTCTCATACTCATCACTTTCATCGCTTGGGAACTGCCAGAGGGAACAACTTTTTTGGAGATCGAACCTTTCGAACCACTAGCTGTGAATTTTTGTACGTTGTGGTACTCTACTGACAAGAACAAGCAATGGCATTCCAATGTTGTCTTCCACGCCTATTTCAACCAACTAAAGAATGAAATTCAGTATACACCATGAATCACCCCAAACATACTTCATAAGTTTATACCTTTGATGAAATTCAGCGCAGACCGCCACTTCACTTATATTATAGCGCGCAGTGATGAGCATAAACAGCAGCTCCAATCCTACTACAAGTTGACAAAAGATTACTTGGAGGAGATTACCAAGGAATGGTCGGTGAACCTCCTTGTTGCAATGGACCCCGCAGACATTTCCAATGAGGAAATCCCTGAAGCTATGCCGGATACACCTGGGCCAAGCAAGACTAAGAAGGATGATGAAGTTGAAGATGTCCCTAGCATGTCCACGAAGACTACTTCGATCTCACCTGCGCAGGGAGGTGATGGTGATGAACTAGGCAGCATAGAATTTGAGTAAAACAGAGGCAAGGTTACTCCACCTAGAGAGGAGGAGGATCCCTCCATGAAAAGAAAGATTACACCACCAAATCCCTCCTCCCAAAAGAAATCTAGGGCCACCCGGACCATGATTAAAACTACCCTTACCATGGATGACTTCGACTTCTTAATTGTGGTGTTGAATGATGTTTCACTAGAGTTAGCAGAAAATCAAGAAGCAAAGCAGGAGGAGATATTCAACCAAATCAAGGGAGAACTCCAAGAAGTGCAGTAGGCACTCCAGTCCAGCCAAGCATTTTCTACAACACCCTTAATAAGTGGAACATCGGGAACAGGCAATGAGCCCACTCAATTACATCAGATCGTTGATCAAGTCAAAGCTCGACTTCGACGAGCTCAAGAAGACATAGCACAAGCCACCCAAGCTTTGATGCAAGCACAGAACGCACTTCTAGAACAACAGAGTGAGGCAGGACGAGAAAAGATTGCCCTGAAAGAGAAGTGGGATGAGGAAAAGGCACAGTTACAGCAATGCAAGGACTAGTTGCTAGCAGAGCAACTTGAAGTACAGGAAAGGGTTCACAAATCACTTCACTCTGTGACGGTCATAGAAGTGAAGATGGAAGACCATCTCCCACAATAGGTGACCCAACTAGAATATCTAATCCAGCAACTCCAATAGCGCATCACAGATCTGGAGCTCTGCATCATGCCCGAGACCCCCCAAGAAATAAGAGATCTAAGAGAGGCCAATGCTCAAAGCGCAATTGGTCGATTAAAAACCTTTGCCTTGGAATGTAAGTAGTTGAACGCTAGAAGCACCAAGACTTATGAAACCCTTGTAGAGAATCCAGAATTGTAGACATTGGAGGCACAACTCCAAGAAGAAAAGCATCATGTAGACACGCTACAGGCGTAGATAAATACTTTGACCCCAGTCGAAAGAATGAAGAGGTTTGCAGAACAATGCATAGCCCAACAATAGGTACATACACTGCAAACTAAAGTGATGGAAGTCTCCCAACAACTTCAACCAATCCAAGAAAAGGCATGCCAACTGTTTGTTGAACTTGAAAGCCAAGGAGCTGAACTCGAATAGGTTTTCATCACTGCATAACAGTGCCTAGAATGACCGCTCAATGACACAGTGATCCAGGAATTTACTGAGAAAGAGGTTGTTGCACTGCAGCAGGTTGAAGTAGCTCGAGGCATTCGAGGTGGAATTGATTAGACCAGAGTGACTCGGGACGAGTCACAGGTGAGTTTCGGGGGTTTGTTGGCCCTTGACCAAGTTTTGAAGAATACTTGATCATATTTGACCATTTTTGGGACTTCGACAGCTTGCCAAAGATGGAGCGCAACGCGAAGCAGAAATTAGGGAAACAAGACCTATTTTTGGGTCCCTTTAGTGTTTTGGGTTAATGTAACGGGAACGGGATGTCGACCCGTGGGTTCACCCACGCTTAGACCCATTTTTGTAATCTATAAATATATACTTAGGCAATGTAAGAAGAGGGAGAGTAGTACATCTATGTGATGTATAATTGATGGCTTAGTTCCAGGAACTGGATCTGTGTGATCAAATGTGTCTTGTAAATTCTATGTGCATGATTGTAAGAAGCTCGCAAGTTGTTTTGTGCTGAAGTGCAAGGAAGAAGGATCTAGCGAGCTACACAGATCTTCTGTCTTGTGCAAAGAAAGGATTGTTGAAGCTCTTTGTTGTAACTACTTGACTGAGATAATAAAGAAGAATATCTTGTGGACGTAGCCCCGGGGTGGGGGTGAACCATGGTAACTCTGTGTATTGTGCTTTGTGCTTCAACCTAATGTGTTTATCTCCTTCTTGGCTAAGGGCTTGATGTGATTAAATAGATTTAGTTATGCTTTGTGCTTCTGAGATAGGAATGAATGTTAGATATGATATGTAAGATGCTTAGTGCTTGATCTGCAGAACCCGATTTATCTTGTTGTGGCTAAGTACTGAATTATCTTAGATCTAAGTACTCACTGCGATACTCTGTGTTATCTGTGAAGTGTTGTAAGGGTTGAATATTGATGGATAAACCATGCTAGATGATTTCTAAGTGATATAATCACAGATTTGTGTCCCAGCTAAGGTTGCAGACATCTGATTCCTACAACCACCCCTGCCTTTACCTCGGTTGAGACTTCATCTGCTTCGCAGGTGTTATCGAAAGGGCCGGTAGTTAGGGTTTTGTTGGTGCACTCTTGAGTGTTGAACCCTGGGTCTACCCCTGTGCCAACAAAATCCAACCTTCCAAGTCGAATTTAACTCTGCATATCTACTCCATTGAACCTCTCTTAGACAGTCCTGAGTCATTTAAACTTAGATTTTTCTCACGAATTTGGGGATTTCTCTTTAATTTTCTATGTTTTTCCCCAAATTCATCACAGACAAAATTTGTAACAACGGATTTTCCTGAATTTTCACTAGTTCTTAGGCCATACAATCTTGGTGTTTGATCCAAAAGATATGATACCACTTTGTAATGTACACAACCTCCAACTAAGAAACATTACATGTGGAATGCACATTAAAATTAAGATTTTATACTTAATTAAATTCATGTAACTTACTAGATACAGATTACACAAAGATTTAACCATTTGAATGATACCATAGTTATAAATGCATATAACAACATATATTGAAACATGAATACAATTGTTCAAGCAAATAACAAACACACATCATTCATCTAAACCATTTACATAGTATAATAACATAAGAAGATAATAGAAACACTAATATGTTAATAATTAACCAATTGGTTGCATACAAAGGATAGACCTATCATCCATAGGTGTTGTTGTTCATTTTCTCTCAACAACAGGCCACCCTCAAGCTGAGGCTATGAGTCCACAAGGAGATATGTCCCACTGGTTTTCCACTGTCTACACACAACAGCCCCAAAACCCAGGCTTTACTCCCACAACAGTTCCAATCCTCCAGCTCTCTCTTTTCTCCACAACCTGTTGTTGGTTACTATTCTCCTATATTGTTTGATTTTATTGGCCCAGGGTTCATGTTTATTCGAGTTTCCAACAAAGCCTCTAAAACTATCGGCCCTCCTAGTAAACCAGCAGGAAACACAACGCACAGGATGTGTTGTGCAGTCTCACCCGAGATAGATTTAATGGGTGGTTGTAAGACTCATGTGTTTACAACCTAGGATTGAGTGTGAGATATGAGTAATGAATATTGAACCATTATTACAACTGTAACTGCAATATACTGTCATTTACGAATACGCAAGAAATATAACAACTTATTCATTAAGCATAATAAATAACTACTGGAAAGATGATAAAGAAATGCATGCATTCATCACACAACACAGATGTTACCATGGTTCACCCCCTCTTGGGATACGTCCGCAAAGATTTGGCTCTCATCTCTTTTATTATATTATTTCCGCATCTATAGCGTTACATGCTTACAACTCTTCATAGTCGGGTAAGATCTATATGAGGCAGACTAGATTGCACCAGGCTCCCCAGCCTGCGATATAACCCTCAATACCTACCTTCCCTCATCCTCTCTATCTCAACGGATTATACAAAACTATCTTATATGGAAAAACCTTACATATCGCATCAACTCATGCATAACTACAACAACAACAATAATCTGAACCCCCATAGTCCAACCCCTATGATACCTAAGTATCATTATTTATACGTTTTTGGATATTCATCCATTACAATACATTACCAAAACCCTAACCCTAAAATCATTAGGTCTTCCCTCGCATGCGCGTGTTTTGTTCTTTCTTCCAGCTGTCGCTTTCCTCGTGCATGCTTTCTTTCCCAAAATCATCTTACTTATCCACCTTGGCCTTTGGCCTGCCTCCAACACCTGCACTACCCAAGGAATGTACCCCCTTCACTAATCACAATCCCTCGAGCTATACCATTATTTTATCAGATCCCCTAGTGCACTATGTTGGATAGGAATATCTCATATGGTGACTCTAGGAACTCTCAGTTGCTTCAGGAGTGCTTACAGTAGCCTACACAAGGCTCTTGAGCCATTTCCTCAACAAGAAATGCACTACGGGATTACAACATGTTTTACAGGAATACGGGCCTCATTTCTAGCATTAAACACAACCCAATAATGGTTTTCTTCAAGCACAGCATGGCTGGTGCTCTTCCCAACACTCATCTCTCTCTTTGCTACCCAAAAACTCCATGTAAAAAAAAAAATCCTATTTTTCCATATAAATTTTCTTCGTTCTCTCTTGCTTGCTTGAATCTCACTTGTATTAAAGATGATCATACTTCATCCCATGCTCTTCAATAAATATGGTATGTGACCCCTCACACCCACCCTCATATATGAGTTTAAATTATTAGCTTCTCATGCACTCAATCAGAAAATAGAATGTTTACATGATGACAATAATTTCAGGAATGTGGGTTGGATTAATACCCATGAATAATTCAACCCTTGGACCCCTCTCTCTTTTGGGATCATATCCCCCCATCTTTATTCATCTCTTTCATATCACAACTAGTTATTACTACTTTTATTAATTATTTCAATGTTCATAATATGTAATTTGGACCTCAACCACATTAAATCAATATGGTCTCTCTTCCCTAACACATTGGATTACCATCTTATTTCACATTTATACAGTTACATTATAATTTGTGGGGATTAAAATCGGGGATGTTACAAGTCATATGCTATTTAATGTGACCAGTGAAGCCCTATGATGGATGGTCCTGACAGGTATTGCCATGTCCCAAAGTTACCCCTTTGTATAAGGAAGGGGCATTAGTCCATGGCATTACAAATATCTCATTGAGTGGTTAATTCCATAAAATTAGAGTGCCCCATAGGTTTTTCAGGACTCTGAATCCATTTTCTCATACAGAAATGCAAGTTGAACAACATAAAATTGTGATTTTTCCCAGATTTAGATTACTTGATTCAGATAAAAAATGTCAATTAAACATAGAATGTTTAGACTACAACACCATGGGAGAAACTTGGGAAGGATTCGAGTGGTTGGATCAAAGGTTATAGTATTTCACCCATATGCATATGGTTCCACCAGTCAAGAAGAAGCATGTTGCTTCAACATCGACAGTCGGAAGCCCCAAGACAGAGAAAGGGGGAGTCTCTAGCAGCAGTGGGAGGACAAAGGAAAAGGATCAAATATTGAAGGGAGGAATCGATGATGCCAACACTTCCAATGGAATGTGAGAGTACAAGGAGATGGGAGACAAAGTATTTTTCTAGAAGGAATATGTCCATATTGGTCGGGCCAAATGAGCGTTGAAGGTGTTTGACCCAGGTATAGGATACTGTAGCAGTTGCTTAGCAACAAGATCATAACTAATGGTAAAAATATACCTAGTTATATAAATATTTTTCATCCCCATCATAATATTCTGCCTCAAGCTCATCCCCAATACATCATCAACATTAACCATCACTTCCCTTGCTCTCTTCCCGCCTAGTCATGCACCCTCCATATCCATACCACATTTTGTATCTTCCATTAGACCCTTCAATGCACTACCAAGTTTGGAACCCATTCGCACTGTAAGTTTCTTCAGTACCACCCCATAATGTGAAGTTGGTGACTATATAAAACACCCTTCTATGTATCGATTGTGGTGGACGAATGGATACAACAAGGTGGTGTGTGCCTCAAGAACTAAGCATCACCTCAAAGTTGTAACAATTGGATCAAGGAACTGTGAATACATGTGAAGTTAGTTATGATCCACTTATGTAAGAGAAATATGGGTCAAGGTGGTCCCCATGGGGAACATAATATATAAGGTTATGAGTAAAGAGATAGCAAAGGAGATGCTTGTTAGAGATTCCTCGGGAGGAATCTTTGGAGAGAAGAAAGTTGTAGAATTTGTATTATAGTTTTCCCAGTTTCGTAATGGATATAGTAATTGTGATGTATGTCATGTAAAGATCCTTCTATATTTGTGAGGAATTAATGGAAGATCGGTATTTTTTTTTACTCATACTTGTCTTATATATGATTAGTAACTTTTTCAAAGTACTTTTGATCAGTAGGTTGTACTTTGAAAAATATTACAATTTGTAATCATTAATAAATTTGATTTTGTGATTGTGTATAAAGTTTTATATTGTCATATTTAACACTTTCAAATTTATCCAAAGAAAACATGGCTCAATGGTGAAGAAAAAAAATTATATATATATATATATATATATATATATATATATATATATATATATCCCATCAAAAATTTATATTTGAAATTAGAAAGTATGCTTATTATTATTTTCTATATTTGTAATTTGAACTTATCTATATGGTTTGTGTGGGGGAGAGTGGGGGGGAGTGAGTGAGAATGTAATAGATTAGAGAGTCTGTGTGTGTTGGGAGACATAGGAGCATATTGGGGGAGTAAATGGGAGAAAAATAAATAGTTTTTCCATTGTCTAGGTCATGTTTTAATGGTAGTTGTGTGATTTGTTGTCTTTGTTGGTATGAATTTCCTTTAGTCCAAAAAGGCATAGCAGAGTAGGTATAAGATTTGGTTTCATGTAATATACAAAGTAATATTCTCTATCTGAGTGTATTAATCAAGATCTATGTGTAGGTTAAATATGATGAAATATACTATAGGAGAAGCAACAACTCATGGAGCGTCTCCTTATTTTGGGCATTGTGATTTCTTTGATGAGAATATTTTTCAAATGTTATTCATACAAATATTGAAGTAAATTAAATTACTCATAATTGATATATGAGAGAGTGTGTGAGAGTTTGAGAGGGAGAGATAAAAAGACAGAGGGGGGAGTAAAGAGAAAGGAAGACAAAGAGCGGGGGTAGAGAGAAAGGAGGATAGAGAGGGAGGTAGTTAGTGAGAGTGACTAGGAAAACACTCTCAACACTCTCACTAACTACCTTGTCTTTATCATTCCTTGTCAAATTGCCATGACTAGGACAAAGACCACACCAGGATATTTCACCACAGGTACACACCTGTGAGTGAATGTCGACTTGATGCTAACTGACACGTGGAAAGCACTTCAAGCACCTCAAGTCCATATTATTCCTTTTCATGATCAAGGAAGGACTACATCTGGGCACATTTACCACAATTGCACTTTTATGATAAATGTATCCTATCTCCCTTGGTCTACAGCCCAATCTAGGATAAGTTATGCCCGGTGTTGAAACATCAACACTCCCTCTTAGCTAGGGAGGTATCTTCACATAGTAGTACACAACTATTGTCTAGAGACACGCAGTCTCTACCAGTGGTATAAAACCACCACTGTAGCAAAATGTTTTTCACACATGGCACTCCCATGTGGACTTCTAGAGGCTACTCCCTCTAGGAACACTTAGGGTCAACTCCCCATAGTGTGAGACATCAAGGGTCAACTCCCTTGACATGTCCTCATGTGCTCTCCACATGGGACATTGGGTTATAATCTCAACCACACTTATCCCTTCTCGAATAAGTGCCCCACTTATCCCTTCTCGAATAAGTGTCATCATAGATAAACTCAACTCAATTCAAAGAGGAGTACGATCTGGAGAAATTTTGTCACACATGGCACTCCATGTGGACTTATAGAGGCTACTCCCTCCAGGAACACTTAGGGTCAACTCCCCATAGTGTGATACATCAAGGGTCAACTCCCTTGACATGTCCTCATGTTCTCTCCACATGGGACAATGAGCTATAAGCCCAAATTCACTTATTCATTCTCGAATAAGTGCCCCACTTATCCCTTCTTGAATAAGTGTCATCATAGATCAAATCAACTCAGTCACAAAGGAGTGCGATCTGGAGAATGTCTCAGGAAGTTGCAAATATCAACACTCCCTCTCAGCCAAGGAGGCATTCTCTGCCACACGAAGTCTGTCACAGAAGTACTTGAACTTTGTCTTGGTTTGGTAAGAACATCAGCAACCTGCTCATATGTAGGAAGGTACTGCACCAATACTTCCTTCCTCTGCACCATGTCTTGGATGTAATGGTACTTGATCTCAATGTGGTTCTATTTGTCATGAAACACTGGAGTATCAGAGATCTTCACACAACTTTGGTTACCATAATGAATAATAGTGGAATCTAGCACATGTTCGAATAAATCTGCAAGGATCTTGTGAAGCCACACTACTTCATGGGTTGTCATACTTAATGCAATGTACTATGGTTCTATTGTGCTCAAATCCATAGAAGTTCATTTCCTGCTACACCAGGAAACCATGGAAGATCCCAAAATGAAGCAACACCTGAAGGTGTTATTAATGTCCATAACGCTCCCTTCCCAATCAGAGTCGATATATTCCTGCCATATCATATCAATACTAGAAGTATATCTCAGACCATGTCGAACTGTGCCTCACAAGTATCTCAACACATTCTTCGCAACAATCTAGTGTGTTTGTCTCGGTTGGCTCATAAATTGGCTAAGTGCACTTACTACATAGTAGATATCTGGTCTGGTGTTAACTAGATACATCAATGATCCAATCAGTTGTCTGTACGGAGCTGGATCAATCCCGTCGGAATTGGAAGAAGACACACATAGTTTCTTCAGATTCGTCACCATTGGTGTAGCCATGGGTTTACAGTTTAGCATCCCAAACTTTTTTTTTGTTTTGTTTTTAATATCTCAATTGTGTACTTCCCTTGACTTAGGAAGATCTCATCAGTTCTTTTCCACACCTCTAGTCCCAAGAAGTAGTGCATCATACCAAGGTCCTTTATCTCAAACTTAGAGGCCAATGCATACTTGCATTCAACAATAAGTCTCTATGTATCAATGAGAAATAAATCATCAACGTAGAGGACCAAAATCAGGGACTCACCATTAACAGTCTTTTAGTACAGGCCGTCATCGACAACACTTTTGTTGAAGCCCAAAAATCATCAGGTGTCTATCAATCCTTGCATACCAAGATCGAGTTGGTCGCTTGATTCCATACAAGGCCATCTTCAACCTGCACACATGAAACTCCTTCTCATGTATGAAGAAACCATCTGGCTTCTCGATGTATATTTATTCCTCAATCGCTCCATTGAGAAAGGTTGTCTTTACATCCATTTGATGTACTCTCTAACCCATGGATGTTGCAGGGGAAATAATCATCTAGATAGAAGTGTATCGAGCAATAGGAGAAAATGTCTCCTCATAATCTATTCCCTCCACCTGAGAGAATCGTCTAGCAGCAAATCTAGTCTTGTGCCTCTCTATGCTCCCATCAACTATGTGTTTGATCTTGTAGATCCATTTTGAAGTCACTACAGACTTCCCTTTAGGTCTTGGAACAATATCCCACACATAATTCTTCATGATGGATTGATACTCCTCCATCATGACATCTCTCCATATTGAATGACTAGTTTCCTCCTCATAACAGGAAGGCTCAAAATCAATGATGTGGCTCATATCTAGGACATAGCATGAATATCTCTAAAGTCTCTTCCTCTCTCAAAAGGTATCATGAGGAGCTACATGTCCTTCTCCCTCCTGCAAAGTCTGATGATCCGATGCAAGTATATTCTGACCTACTGCAATATCTCTGGAAACATTAACTAGAGCTACAGGATCATTGGGATCAATTGGGTCAATAGTCTCCCTTTGAAAGGAATGTCATCTTGGACTTTATTTGACATATAAAGTTTTCCTCATGAAACCAATGTCTTGGTTCATTCATATGACCATCTGAGGCACGTCAGGATGAAGTCTACACCATCTTGCTCCTTTGTGTGTTGAAGCCTAGCTGCTTCATCTGCCCCATGAAATCCTGCGAGAAGCATATGAAGCCTCACTACTTCCATGACTTGCATAATTGGCTATGATATATTCTACCTCTGTAGTACTAAGTGTTATAGAAGTTTGCTTCCACGAATCCTGACTGATATCAAGTTGAGGTAGCACCCTTTGGTGAACTTTCCATCAACTGCACTCTTTGCCTAGTCAGAACTGTATATCTTCGTAGCGTTTCTTCATCTCATGAGACATGTCCAATTGTACCATAGTGGTACACTTTCTCAGCTACAACTTAGTCTTCTCAAATCACAAGCTAGATTAGGGTGCTTACTACAAAGCACTATCTGGCTCTTGTTTTGAGAGTAGGTCCTCCATTTCCACTTCAGCTACTCCCTTTGGGATTTTGCAACTACTCCCTTTGGGACTCTATAACTTCTAAGCACTAAGACTAAGAGTAGCTTCTCTACTCTATCAACAATTGCCCTCCTCTGGGACTGCTCTCTGTGGAACTGGCTCCTCCACTCTCTCCTGGAACACACTGATGTGGCCATTTTCCTTGATAATGTAATAATTTACGACATTTTCCATCATTCTTTGGACATTGAATGTCCCACATACACAAATATGAACCAACTTGTCTCACAGGTACTTCAAAAACCCTAAACTATATGTTCATTTATATGTGTCTTGAACTTGCCACATGGGTGATCTCGTAGTTTATCAAGGAAAATGGTAAGTAAGCTTCTCTTGTGGACAATCTGGCCTTGATTAGGCGATTGGAGGCAAAAGGTATGCCATCAAAGCAGAGGTAATAACAGTTTCTATCGCTGAAATCTTGAACAATGGTCTTTGACACGTTATGGAATCCTTTGTTCCAAAAGTGAAAAGAAGTGAAATGGCACAAGAAGTCGCACTTTCAAACTTCAAAGAAGAAGTATAAAGTTCTTAGAAGCACCATTTCTCTGTTTATAATGAAATTGAGTGAGGACAAAGCCATGGAGTCAATTCGAGCCTTATCAGTCAAAGCACGAGTATCTACTTTGAGCCGCGCACAAGCCAATCTAGATTTACGATTTTGTACTGTTATGGAACCTTCAAGCTTAGACTTGGATTTTCTCTCGATGGCGAAAATGATATTATCGAACTCCAACGGCTGCACCAATAAAAATCGAAATTGTCTAGCTACACATTAATATCTCAATGAACTATTTCGATTTTTTTTATTTTTATTTTTAAAGATTTGTTTGGGAATGTTTTATGGGACCCAATTTAAATGAATTATTCATAAAAATCCTTGTCTCAGTCGATATGGTACTTGAATGGCCTCTTCCAGGAATCATGCTTCAAATGCAGTGGAAAAATATCCGCCCAACAATATTATATTAAAGACCACGATCTTCATATATGAACCACGATATCCAGAGGTCTAACAACAAGAGTTGAGGGTCTCAGGCATACACCTGTAGTGATCGTTCCCTGCAAGAACACATGTTCAATTCTGTCGAGGCAGTTCCCGGTCATGGAGACTTTCCAGCGTGTGGGAGAGCCTCTTAAAAAAGAAAGAGAGCCTACGCGCAGGTCCCTATGGTCGCAACCTCTACAAAGGATCCTTAAAATCTGCCATACATACTTGCGATTTGTTTTCCAATGAAACAAAAGCACTCACAATTTGTGAATATATTCAAAGGTACTCTTCACAAGAAGGGATATAACCCACGTAATCATCCAAAAAGCAGTTGCCAATGTCTTCAATTTACAACATCGAGCAGCACACGACACGTGGGCCCCCCTCTCCAATGAATGATGGCTACATCGTATTATAGAATGGAGGATTCCCTCTGGCTTTTCTCTGTCCATAGGCAATGCCTATGTACAAAGGGTTAAGATTGCAAAATTTGCATGATCATATTCCCCTCTCGTGAGAGAGTCAGGGCTATCCCTGCTCTGACACTATGTTGTTGTTCTTCATATAAGATATGATTAATATATTATTACAATTCCATATATAGGAAACATAAGGTGATTATTCATGAAAGGATGTGTCTCTTAAATAATCAATAACTATTTATTATTATCATTTACTTATTATATACTATATTTAATAATCAATAATTATATTATTAATTATTATCTTTAGAGAATGTCTTCCCAATGTTGTCCAAACATCAACAGGAGAGAGGGAGATAAGGAGATAGATTGAATGGGAGACAAAGAAATAGTCTTGTCGTTTTCTAGGTCATAATCTAGGTGTAGGCTTGGGTCATGGCCTAGCTCTAGGTCATGGTCTAGGTCATAGTTTAATGGTAGCTTTGTGATCTTTTTTCTTTTCTAGTATGAATTTTCTTTAGGCCAACAGATCATAGCAAAGTAGGTAAAATATTTGAGTTTATGTAATCTAGAAAGTAATCTTCTCTATGTGAGTATATTAATCAAGATCTGTGTGCAATTTAAAGATGATGAAATATACTAGAGGAGAAGCAACAAGTCTTGGCGGGTCTCCTTATTTTGGGAATTGTGATTCCTTTGATGAGAATATTTTGTGAACACTATTAATACAAATGAAGTAAGTTAAATTATTCACAATTGATATATGAGAGAATGTGTGAGAGTGTGAGGGAGAGAGAGGAAAACAGAGAGGGAGGGTAGAGAGAGAGTGTGTGAGAGTGTGAGAGGGAGAGAGAGAGAGAGGTTGAGAGTGACATGGAGAGAGAGAGAGAGAGAGAATAAGAGAGGTTTTGAGTGAGATGGAGAGAGTGGATGGAGAGAGAGAGGTGGAAGGGAAGACCAGGGCATGTGCTAACAGTTCCATTAAAAATGAAAAATATGACTCTTGTTGGCTCTCTCCCTCCCTCTTGTTCTCTCCCTCTCCCACTCCATGCATAGGAACCTACCTCTAGTCTAACCCTAGACCCATATAACCCTAGACCCCCACCTATACCTAACCTAGTTTAACCCCAGCCCCCCCCCCAGACCCTATCCCAGCTAAGATCCTTATGATCATACCTCTTCCTAGGGTCCCCATAACCCCTACACCTTCAACCTGGTGTTGCATAACCCCTACACCTTCAACCTAGTGTTGTAACCACTTCCATATGCCTCAAATAACTTTCAATTATAAGCCCCCAAGTCCCAGTTGTTCACCATGGGGCCTGCATAATACTAACTGGGACAAATCTTGAGAGACCAGCCATGACCACAACCTCAATCATGGCTACAGTTATATGTGTTAGATGAATATAACGAAGAAATACTTATGAATCGTATTTACCTAACTTATCCCCCTTATCCCCATAACTTATGAGAAAATTCATGAAAGGAATGAATCTCATATACAGATTGCAGGTGGCAGGGAAAATTGAGTCACGTGCTAATAGTGTTGTTAAAAATGAAAAAGATGGCTCTTATTGGCCCTCTCTCCCTCTTGTTCTCTCCCTCTCCCCCTCCATGCATAGGAACCTACCTCTATTTTGTCCTTAGACCCTTATATATAACTATAAAACACATATTAAATACAAATATGTGTTTAAATTATATTACAAAAAAATTAAAAAAAGTAAAAAATAAACAAAAAGTAAAACAAATAAAAAAAATATACATTTCAAACATAAAAAAAAATTCTGGCATCAAAACCTGACCAAATAAACCCTATCCCAAATTAGTTTACAAGTTCATTGTTTGACCCCACCTGCCAGTAAGGAGAGTGTGTAGAGGAGAAACCCACTGAAATTTGCATTGGATCGACCCCACCTGCCAGTATGGAGTTTGCAGAGACGAGCAACCTACTAACATTTGAATTGGATCGACACCTGCTAGTAAGGACGATGCTCAAAGGAGCATACCAGGACAATGAGAGACTAGCCCCACCTATGTGTCAAAGGGATCGACCCAATAGTGTTGTTGTTATGTAGCCTCGTTGATTATGTAGATAGAGAATGTATATGATGTAATTGTGTGTTCCATATTAAATGGTTTATAATGGTTCTATTTGAGTTCAATTCACTTCAAGTTTGACATGTCATTCACTCGTTAGTTTAGGTTCGATGTCATGTATACTACATCACTTTTCCATATTTTTGTATGCACAACAAAGAACAAAAAAGGTTTGAAATGAAAATTGAACTGACATGATTGGACCATTCATATAGATCCAAGATCGATGGTCTCATCTTATTTTGGTCGGTGAAAGTGCACGCTGAATAGCAAGGGATCAGAGGCCTAAATTTGAAACCATTGTATTAATGGGTGATAATGTGTTATATCCTTATTCATTTTGGTATGCAGCAGTGGTATTATGAAACCACTTTAGCTCACCCCCGAAATGCACAAATTGATGACAAGTGCCACATTGATGTAAGCAAAATAAAAAATGCATTGTGTCGATGTAATCCAAAAAAAATTTAAAAAAAAATTAAAATAATTACACTTGAAGCAAATGAGGTAAACGTGCATGGTAAACATTGTTACAAGTATAGTAGACTCCAGTAAAAATAGTCAAATTATCCTTTAACAAATAAGTTCGAGTAGTGTTCTCATTTCCTTATTTGAAATGTGTTTGTATTCTTTAAAATAAGGATAGATGGAGAAAGGTAGTCAGTCTATTCTACCATCAGCCTCTAATGAAAATGTCTTAATCGACCGTGTTTGTAAAATTTTTGAAACCATTCGGTCACAGTTTGATCCTTACCAGTTAAAATAGTTACCTTGTGATAGATTTAGGGATTTTCAAGATTAGTTACATATTTGGGAGCTGAACTTGGGTAAATTCATAATTCCCCAAAACTACATTTGTTCTTCAGTATTTTCCCCTAAAAGTAATCAAATGGTGACTCAATTGAACAGTATAAAAATATGACCATCCAAGAAAATGATTATATATGATGACCACTTGGAGGACAAGGAATGGGATGTTTTTGACCCTACCCTGCCTTTCCCTTACCTTCACCAATCAATTCAGAGAGCCCAGGTTGACGCTAACAATGGTCGAAACTACTCGAAATTATGGGAATTGAACCTGAATAGATCAGTTGTTCCACAAAGTTATCACCTTCCAGAATTAGTCAATTGGTGTGTTTTCAATTACCAAGTGGATAGGAAACAAATAATTTATGTACATGATTCTAGGATAGTCTATGAAATAAGTAAAGAATCTATTTCCCAAATGCTCCAAATTTCAAACCATATTGTATATAAAACCTTGGATGATGATGAGCTTGACTCTAAGTACCAAGCATTATCACAATTTGAAAGAAATAATTTGTTGAGTAATCTATTAGCCCCAGATGCCCCATTACCAACTGATCCACCTCCTTTCATATCCACCATCTTCCATGAACTAACCAGGTAGGATATTACCATGATTTTTCATGTTTTAAGGTATGAACATGATAGAATAGTAGATGAGACCATTTTAGGGCCACTTTCTATCTTATTTCCACCAAAGTCAATCACCCTCAAAAATTTGATTATTGTCAATTCCTACAGGAAGTCATAAACTTTCAATTGTCAAATTTCCACATCACTAAGTCTTTATGTACTGGGATTACTTGGTGCACCTCATATTATTCGATAAGTCTTCCTTTTAGAGCTTGGAATCAAAACAATAGACGATTCAGGTTAAACCAAGCCAGTAATTGAGTGGAATGAGAAGGTGAGCAAACAAGACCAAAATAAATTTTTCAGCCTTTATGTAAACAAATTCATGAGTGCATGATATATTCTACTCCATGGCACTCAGCCTCCTAGGATAATCATGAGTTTAATAAGATGTTGCAGTTGATCAAATATATTATATTAGGAGATTGGTACCTGGTAAAGAATCACACCATCATTAGAGTATATGGTTCTAAATAGGATCCATACAAGTTGTCAATTTTCCTAACTCCAAGAATATTTTCTTTGGAATTGATCTGGATTATTTTCAGAACGAAATGAAAGTAGAGATATTACAATGAAACACTCATGAAAATTTCCAAAAATAGAGAAATACAACAATACTTGATTTCTATTAATGAAATAATTGTAAAGAGACTGTAAAAATACAGAGTGCAAGACTCGCTAGAATGGTGGTAGTTTTATCTCTGAGAAGAGATGTGACGACTACAGTCATTCGCTAGAAGATGATTACAATGAGGCTCTAAAATCATTTTTATGTTAAATAGAAATGTCAAAACCCTAGACACCCAAAAACCTAACCCTAGGAGATGAAACGTCAAAATTCATGTGGGCCTCGTTTGGGTAAGTTAGTACATTAACTTCCCGGGGTCGTAACTTTTGCATACGATCTCCATTTTAGGTGCGTGATAGCCCATTGGAAAGGTATTTTCAAGAACTATGCATTACGCCATCAAAATTTGACTGTGGTGAGCCAAAATAACATTGTTTAGGGCCCCAAAATGACCCTGGAAGTACAACAAGATGTGTTGACATGAAAACATACAAAATAAGCCTGTTGGATAAAGTGGGAGACCACCAGTATCCACCTGGAAGATGTGTAGGGCTCCAGAAAGATCCAGAAGTGTAGAAACCACAATTACAAAGAAGTACAACAGAACGTTTTGAACTAAAAACTGGCAAAATGAGCTAGTTGGAACAAGTGGGTGGCCACCAATATCCAGTTGGATCAATCATCCCCCCTTAGGGATAAATGATCTCCATTGCATTTATTTCCCATGGAAGAGGGGAAATCATTGATCTAGGTGGATATTGGTGGCCACCCACCTATTCCAACTATCTGCTTTTGTCAATTTTTAGTTCAGCACGTTCTTTTGTACTTCTTTGTAATTGTGGGTTCTACAATTTCAGGGTTGTTTGGAGCCCTACACATATTCCAGGTGGATACTGGTGGCCTCCCACTTTATCCAACTAGCTTATTTTGTGTGTTTTCATGTTATCACATCTTGTTGTACTTCTAGGGCCATTTTGGGGCCCTAAACAGTGTTATTTTGGCTCGCCACTGTCAAATTGTATACAGAGTTAGAATTTGATGGTGTAATGTGTAGTTCTCAAAAATACATTTCCAACAGGCTATCACGTGCCTAAAATGGAGATCGTATGCAAAAGTTACGACCCTGGGAAGTTAATGTACTAACTTATCCAAATGAGGCCCACATGACTTTTGGGGTTTCAACTCCTAGGGTTAGGTTTTTGGATGTCTAGGGTTTTGGAATTCTTGTTTAACATAAAAAGGAATCCAGAGCTTCATTGTACTCATATTCTGGAGAATGAGCGTAGCCATCACATCTCTTCTCAAAGATAAAGTTTCCACCATTCTAGCGAGTCTTGCACTCTGTATTTTTACAGTCTTTTTACAATTCTTTCATTAATAGAAATCAAGTATTGTTGTATTTCTTTGTTTTTGGAAATTTTCATGAATGTTTCATTGTAATATCTCTGCTTTCATTTCGTTCTAAAAATAATATGGATCAGTGGTATCAGAGTAGGTTGTTCTTGATCATTTTTCAACTCATGTCCACAACAAGGTCTGAGTATAGCCAATTGGGTCTCGAGCTTGTCTCTCTTGAGGACAATCACTCTCACACGCCCAAGAAACCCTCGATGGTGGTATAAAAGAAAAATGATGGAGTAGAAGATTCTATTAAACTGTTTGCAAACTCTCACGCGATAGAGGAATGAAATGAAAGAAGAGATATTACAATGAAACACTCATGAAAATTTCCAGAAACAGAGAAATACAACAATACTTGATTTCTATTAATGAAAGAATTGTAAAGAGACTGTAAAAATACAGAGTGCAAGACTCGCTAGAATGGTGGCATCTTTATCTCTAAGAAGAGATGTGACAGCTATGCTCATTCGCCAAAAGATGATTACATTGAGACTTTAGAAGCCTTTTTATGTTAAACAGGAATGCCAAAACCCTAGACATCCAAAAACCTAACCCTAGGAGATGAAATGCCAAAATTCATGTGAGCCTCGTTTTGGTAAGTTAGTACATTAACTTCCTGGGGTCGTAACTTTTGCATACTATATTAGTTGTAGGCATGTGATAGCCCGTTGGAAAGGTATTTTCGAGAACTACACATTACACCATCAAAATTTGACTTCGTCTATAGTTTCACTATGGTGGGCCAAAATAGCACTATTTAGGGCCCCAAAACGACCCTGGAAGTACAGCAAAATGTGTTGGCATGAAAACATACAAAATAAGTCAGTTGGATCAAGTGGGATGCCACCAGTATCCACCCGGAAGATGTGTAGGGATCCATATAGCCTCGGAAGTGTAGAACCCACAATTACAAAGAAGTACAGAAGAACATGTTGAACTAAAAACCGGAAAAAGGAGCTGGTTGGAACAGGTGGGTGGCCACCAATATCCACCTGGATCAGGAATACACCAGACAAAGACTCATTTCAAATCAATTTCATTTTTCCCATCATAAGAAGATCATCATTTTCAAGCTACCTCAAGAGGTTAGCCTTGTCTTGGTCAATCTTAGAACTACTCTAGTTGTTACAAAAGAAATTTTACAGCAGCTGGATTTTGAAAAAGGAAATAAATAGGTGAATGACCCACATGGTGTGAATGCAGCCAAAAGGCCCATGTACAAGCATCTATGAAATCTTGTAGTGGAAATAATTGTTGACCTGGATTCATGGGAAGATGTTAAGAAGATTCTAGAGGTAGAGGCCCAAAATCAAACTACCATTCAATCAATGAACCAATCCATTGTAATTCAGACTCCTCAAAAACAAGAATTACAAATTGAAAAGAGGACATTTTCATACATGCATTCTCAAATGGATATTGATGATCAGATGAATAAGAAGCTAAGAAAAAATACTAAAGGTGATGAAGAATTAGACTTAGAGGGGTTCTTAGTTGAGTTTGCAAGAGAAGAAAAGGGTATATTGCAAATCAAACAATGATCAAATGAAGATAGTTCAGCCACAAAGGGACCCACTATCACTATTGAGCATCTCATTTCAGCTCTATTGTCAACACTAGAAGTTTCACAAACCTCTACAGCTGAAGGAACCTTTGATAAGCATCCCCCACTCTTTTCTCGGTATTTGGATATAAAGAGAAAAAATCAAGGGGTGAAAAAGGAAATGTATCATTAGTCTTGGGGAGAAAACACATCTCAAACAAAATTATTCTCTGTTATGGATTACCAGCAAGATATATTCAATTTGGCTATACTAGACTCAAAGGTACTTAAGCCTCTTTTTCCTGCAGATTGCAAAGCCACTCAAATGAGAGTAAATCTTGGGGATATCCACCATGTGAATATGATTGAATTGCACAAGAAAACAAGTGATATGTTTTATAGAGAGGTCTTACAATTCTCTTCCAGTGAGAGGAAGATGTAAAATATGGTAATCAAAATAGGGAAGCAGTTGAATTCGGAGAGGGTGGCCACTAAATCCAATAGAATTCATATTAATGAGTTGGAGAGGAAGATTATTTCCCTCAAAGAAGATCCTAAAAATATGACTATTGTAGGAGATCTAATCAAACATAAGGATAATGAGATTAAGGTCCTTAAGAAAAAGATAAATGTTCCTGATGTGCAAGATGTTCAGACCCCAAAGTTGCGGGCTAGTCATGAGGAAAAGGAGCATCTTTACCAGCAATTATTGAAAAGCAGAAATATCATAGAAAGCCTACAAGCGAAAATTGAAACCTTGAAAGACCAGTAAACTCAACGATTGTAGGCATCCAAGTCAGCTACAGTGCAAATTGCTCCATTAGACCTAGTAGAGGGGTTATCAAAAATCATGTTTGATTTCAGTGTGAAGGAGATATAGTTGGACACTATGACAAACCATCTTAAACAAAGAGATGACAAGGTAACAGTACTAAAAGATAAAGTGAAGAAAAGAGAATTATGTTTGGCACAAATCAATGTTGCTAAAGAGGAAGATCATAAGGAAATAAATAAAATGAAGGCAAGGGTGACAAGAAGACCAGCCATGAAAGAAGCTAAGCATATTGTTTTTGCTAACACAATTTTTAAGAATTGGTTTTATTTTACCCTGGTGCAGGATGAGCTTGATCTAATCACCGTAGTCTTCAAAGACATAAAAAGAACAACAAATGAGTTAGAGAATAAACCTGATTTGGAAGATAATATAATAAAGTTCTTGAACAACAAAACTAAAGAGGAGAATAAAGTTACCAAATTAACGAGAACTCTCTAGATTTCTCATTTTTTAGAGGTCGCATTTTCCCCTGTTTCAAAAAATGGTGCTACAAGTAGCACGCCTTCTTTGCAGGTGGTTAAAATTGTGACTTGCTTGAAATCATTGTCTTGACAACCAATACCGTTAAAATTGCATTGCATAAAATTGACCCTCAAACTGAAAACTGATGATATCGGTAGTACCCTTCTTATTTTTGGAGTTAAAAATGTGACTTAATTGAAGCAGTATCCTCAATCACTCGCACTATCATGAACAAAGAACTTCAAATTAGCTTGTAAATTGAAAAGTGGTATTTTATTTATTAATCTATATTATTTTGTTTTTAAATTTAGATTAAAAACAAATAAATTGAAAAAAGAAACTCCACATACATGTTTCTTTTCTCTTTAAAGTAAAAAAAAACACATTTTCTATTTAATTTTTTTAAGAAAAAAAATATATTTTTAGAAAAAAAAAACAAAACACATTTTTCTATTAAAAACATTTTTTTTAATGAAAAACCTCTTTTTTAAATGAATAATTGTTTTATTTAAAGAAAATACACATTTCTTTAAATGAAAAAAAAATTGTTAAAAAAACTCATTTTTTTAAAAAAAATTTAAAAATCAAATATAAAAAAAATAATAATAATAAATAAATAAATAAAAAACGCAAAACATTAAAAACAAATGTTTAATTTTTTTTAAAACATCAAATAGAAATGGAAAAATAAAATTGTAAAAAAGAAAATTAATAAAACACAAAAAAAATTAAAAATTAAAAATCAAATTTAAAAACAAAAAAGGAAAAGATAAAATTAAAAAATCAAAAATTAAAAAAGAAATGCATCAAACAAAAAATAAAATTAAAATAAAAATAAGTATTTAGGGGGGGGGGAGGGGGGTGATGCCCGACATCACCCATGGGAGAGGGGGGCGATGGTGTCGCCCCCCCTCACTAGCCCCCTCGCTCCAACTCATGGCATGAGGTGGTGCGGGGAGAGGGGGCGATGTTTGACATCTCCCTCCCCCCTTTCTACCTCATGGCATGAGGTGGCACGGGGAGAGGGAGTGATGCTCGGCATCTCCCTCCCCCCTTTCCACCTCATGGCATGAAGTGGTGCCACTTCATGCCATAAGGTCGAAAGGGGGGAGGGAAATGTTGGGCATCACCCCCTTTCCCTCTATTTTGATACCGCCACTACATTCCATGAGGTGGAAATGGGGGAGGGAGATGTCGGGCATCACCCCCCTTCCCGATAAAAAATGAAGGGAAGGGGGGAGGGGGCTGATGACATAGGAGAGAGGGCGATGTCTAGCATCACCCTCCCCCTTTCCACCTCATGGCATGAGGTGGTGGTATCAAAACAAAGGGAAGAGGGAGGGGGGCAATGCCCAGCATCGCCATTCCCCCTTATACACCTTTTTTTTAATTAATTTGATGCTTTTAAAAAAAATTGTTTGATGAGGTTTTATTTTATTTTTTTACTTTTATGCATGTTTTTTTAATTCTTATTTTTAAATTTTTAGTTTTTCCTTTTTTTTTTTAAGTTAATTTTTTTATTTTTTATTTTTCTGTGTTTTATTAATTTTCTTTTAAAATTTAATTTTTCCATTTCTTTTTGATGTTTTTTTTTTAAATAATTTAAACGCTTATTTTTAAT
>ML794700.1:288907-323148 GCA_009831015.1 Picea engelmannii
TTTTTAAACCTTTTTCAAAAAAAAAATGCATTTTTTTAAATTAAAAATGGTGTTTTTCTTTAAAAAAGTGGTGCTTTCATTTAAAGAAATGTGTATTTTTATATATAATTTTTCATTTTAAAAAAGGGTTTTTTCTTTAAAACTTTTAAAGAAAAATATGTTTTTTTCTAAAAACATTTTTTTTTCTAAAAACATTTTTTTTTCAAAAAAAAATAAATAGAAAAATGTGTTTTTTTGCTTTAAAAATAAAAAGAAAAATGTGTGTAGAGTTTCTTTTTTCAATTTATTTGTTTTTAATGTAAATTTAAAAAATAAAATAAAAATTTGATTAATAAATAAAACACCACTTTTTTATTTACAAGTTAATTTGAAGTTTTGTGTTTAGGACAGTACCAATAATCGAGGCTATTGTTTCAATTAAATCGCAATTTTAACTCCAAAAATAAGAAGGGTGCTACCGGTAACATCACTTTTCAATTTAAGGGTCAATTTTCTGCAATGCAAATTTAACGATATTGGTTGTCAAGGCAATGATTTCAAGCAAATCATAATTTTAGCCACCCTGCAAAAAGGGGTGATATTGGTAGCACCATTTTTTGAAACGGGGGTTGATTTTGGTGTTTTTGACACAAAAACATGGGTTCTTTACACCAAAGTTCTCGTTTTAAGGTCGTAGTTCTCATTAAGTCAGTGATTTTTTTGAAGTTTAAGGATTTGCAAATCAATGATAGAACTAGCATTGTAATGGATGCTAAAAGACTCATTACAAAAAAGATATTGCTGCAAAATGCGGAAACTAAAGGCCATGGGCTTATGAGGGAAATATCTACTTTTAAGAAGATTTGTAATGATGTCATCAAGCATGGATTACCATCGTTCTGGAATGCAAATAGGGATTTGTATCCAATGAACAATTATCAGAAGCTATTAGAAGACGAGAGGAACAGTGACAGCAAGTTCAAAAATTTTGATGGTATTTTGAAGGGGCAAGATGTTGTAGAATTCTTGGCATGGGATTTTGAGTTGTTGCACAATCTAAAAATGATTTTCAATAAATTACCTCCCCCAGTTTATGAGCAATACAATAATTTGGATGAGGCGGTAAGAAACTTGAATGATCATAAATATCTGATGGGAAAATATTGGAAAAGAATGTGTCAATTTGCTAAATTACCATTGGGAAGACAAGGTGAATCGAGTGGAACCCGCCCAACTCCCTAAGGAAATATTTTACTGAGTAATTTTTCATATACATTAATTTTTACCAAGGTAAAAACCTTTCAAGAATAAATAAGCAGTAATATGTTTCAAGAGATGTTTTGTGTACAATTGTATCTATAAAGGAGAAACAAGGCACATTATTGATGGGTCAACAATTTTGGGTATCAGAGTGTAATTTGTTCTTAGGCTTTCCAGATCAACAAATCTCACAAAGGAAAAGACAGATTATGAGAAGAGGACAGAGGACCTATAGAGATTCATTCACCATGGTCATATTAGTCTGTATTATTGTATTGTACTCCATTGTATTCTCCATATAAAGTCATATCTATTCTTCGGACATCGTAGATCTTATTTGCTCATTAATATAAGCCTTATGCGGGAATTGGCATCATATTCATTGTGAATGTATGGTGATTGAAATTGACTTCATAATAAATGATCAATTTCTTTCTATTTTATGTTTGACTCAATGAATGCAGAAATATTATGATATCATTGAATGTATCAAGCATGAAGTTGTCTTAAGTGTTTTATGAAGTTGTAACAGAAATAACTTGTATGTTTTATTATATTGTTCTTCTGGATCCATCGATCCATCGCATTTAAATTCCATATGTCTACTATATATGGGAATTATAGGTGTGTTAATACATGGGTGTGCATTTTCATGATGCCCTGGTTTATTGCATTTTTAAGCATTTTTCCCTTTCTAAATTGTTTTTCATTTACAAAGCAGTTTTTAACATTTATGTACAGTAGAAGGTTTTTGGTTTGACAATACACAACTAAAGGTATGAATAGATGTAAATTGATAAAATACAAACTCCACAAAATTAATCACTCAATTTAGAGGTCATATGATTCCCAGGGGTGCATTTTATAGTAATCTAGTTTTATCCTTCATTTTATAAAAGGTCTTGAATTTGGGTTGCAGGTAGAAGTTTTTTTTTCATTTGAACATGCACTATGGATGATAAAGATACATTTATAATGTTATTAACTTCACCCCAAAACTTAGAGCACTAAATTTGGAGATATATAAAAGCATGTGCGTGCATTTCCATTAGATCATTTTCTATTGATTTGGTCTCTCAATTTACAAGGTAGATTTTGCATCTTTTACATAGCAGTCGTTTTTATGTTCGCAGACACAAAACTAAATATGTAGAAAAGTATAAAATTATCTAAGACACCCTCAGAAACTTGAATCTCTCAAATAGCAAGTGTGTTAAGACCTCAGCGTGCATTTTTCATTATTCCTCGGTTTCATGTATTTTTAAGCATTTTTTCCTTTATGCATTTTTTTTGCATTTATAGCAGAGTTATGTCTTTAGACAAATTATGCACATATGAATGGTGTTCGTAGAAAGATAAATAAAAATGGATGTTGATCCATTATATAAGCAAATGGATGTTGACACCATAACTTCGATCAACCTCTATTTAATTATTCTTATTTTTTAACTTTAACATTTATTTTAATATCTCATGTTTCTCATATCATAAGGTAATATTTTAATATGTCATGCTTCTTATATTGTGGTGGGGTGATCATGGGAAAGAACCATCCTCAAAGCAAGTAAATGACTAATAATATCCATATCCATTTAAAGTGAATTTTATTATTTTTTTTTAAATTGAATTAACTTGTTTTTTTGTTGATATATGTAGGTGTCGACACCTAATGTACTTGACAATGTGGGAAACAGTGACGAATTGTTTTAATTGAACCTAATTGAGACAATTAAAAAGGATTTGAGAAAAAAAACAGTGAACTTAGTGAATTGTGTATGTGTGAACCAATGGATGAGAATAAACAAATATGCATAGTTTTGATGGATTGAATAAAATGATCTGTGGTAAGCATCATCTTTTAAAAAGGCTATTTATTACATATGTTCATTTATAAATTTTGTTTTTCTACTTTTATATGATATGAATAAAAAATGTTTTCTTTTTATAGTATTTATTTAGAAAACTTCAACAGCTTGTTCATGAGGATGGTGTTGGGAGCAGCGATGCTTAAACACAACAACGTCCTACCATGAGACACATACTCGTGATGCTCTTTGGCTCTCTTCCTGTGGCTGACAGACCCATAACTGAGATTATTGAACCTTCTAGGGCCCATGACACACCCTCGGCGCAGTGAACGCCAGACCAAGCACATGATGGTGGAGATGATGCAATTAGTGGTTCTACAAATTGTTTTCCTAGATCATAATGTGTTACCAGTAAGGGAACATTGCTAGTTACCTTTTTGGTGAAAGAGAACATTGTTCCAATCAAGATACAAAAAATCTCAAGTATTTATGAATGTCTTAAATATTTCTTATTATCTAATTGAAACATACATCTCTACGATTATTTTAAATTAATGATCATATTGTTCCGCAGGAAACAACATCTTTTTTAAGCATATGAATGACAAGGCCTTGTATATTTTTGGGCCCACCATACACACACTATGGAATGCTCAGAATATCAGTTTGAAAAAGGTTTGTATTGACCACTTGGCTCAAGGTAGAATTCCTTAGTCATTTTAAAATGCACTCTGGATGATATATATAGATTTAGAATGTTATTAAATTCACCCCAAAACTTAGATAACTAAATTTGGAGCTATAGAGAAGCATGTGTGTGCATTTCCATTAAGTCACTTTCTATTGTTTTGGCCTCTCAATTTACAAGGTAAACTTTGCCTCTTTTACATAGCAGCCACTTTTATGTTTGCAAATGAAAATATAAATATGTAGGCAGGTGTAAAATTATCTAAGACACCCTCAAAAACTTGAGTCACTCAAATTGTGGGTGTGTAAAGACCTAGGCGTACATTTTGTGAATTTTGGCGTGCATTTCTGCACAAGGGCATAAATTACAGTTTAAAAGAAAAAAAAATGTATTTCTTAAGTGTGACTATGCATTTTCAGATGTGGGGGCTCTAAAAAGATTAAATTAGCTTTTATGCAACAATATAAACCCTAATCTAAATCATCTATATCATCATATATTGAGAACAATGTCATCTATATCTCGCTCAACCTCTTCGACTTCTTAATGTAACACATCAATTTGCTCCTTATGTCCAAGGTAGTGTTCAAAAAAAAATTGAATTTTTTTTTCAGTTTATTATATAGGCATCAGACCTCTGACACCCCAGTTCATCGTTGAACACACGTCGGTATTCTAACAGACTATTTCCACACATATGTCCCAACCCTGAAGGACTTGGAGCTCTCATGCGTCACCACTACGACAGAAGTTTTCCACCATGGTGTCATCGATCCGACAGATCTACCATGTTGTATCATTGGAATGCTAATGGACTTCACCCTCTAGAGTGTCACCACTCCAACATAGGCGGTTGGACATAAAGTCGCAATTTCGATGGCGTCCATGTCGTATTTTCGGTAGTAATTACGCGTGCCTATGTCGCACTAACAAATGAAATCGTCAGTAAAACAAAGGTGACTTGGATGATGACGGTTACTTGGAAAATGTCACGTGGCAAACCAACATATCTAATTAATGACATCTCTATGATTTTCGCAATTGCGACGATCCGATGCAATGAAAATATGTTTGGTAAAATCTCTCCACAATTGCCACGTCGTAGTGTGTTACGTCGGGCATTCGATAGACGGGTATGGTTGTCGAGAGTGTGACAAAAGGATTTCGATGAATCATTGTAATTGGGTTCATCTGAATACATTACTACTTCCATCGGAAGGACATCAAAACGTCATCAAAAAATGTGGCAAATGCACCTATGAGTGTTAAGGTCACTCCCCTTAAGATTTGATGCCAAAGTTTCCTCCATGGAAGAAATGAAGGATCTTGATTCATCGACAATGGATGAATTGCATGGGATTCTCATTGCATATGAGATGAGGACATAAAAATAAAATCCAACACTAATACAAAGTCTCTTCATGGCCATGGATACAAATTCTACTAATACAAAAAATGAAGACAATCATAAAGAAAAACTAGATTCATAAGAACACATTGATGGGGAAGTGAATCTTGAAGCAGAACTCGTTGGTGCCTTAAAATAAATAGACAAGCTCGGGGGGGGGAGATATTTCTCTTATGATGGACCACATTTGTTTGGTATGAAATTTTGATTTGTAAAATGTTGCAATGAATCCGAAAGAATATCACCAAAATACTATCGATCGCGGAATTCATAGAACTGAAATTCAAGGGGGGAGAACAAAAAACAGAAAGAGAAATTGTAGAAATATGAAAAGAAGGATCAGGATCTTGATGAAACAAAAAAAATAGTCATCATCCTGAAGACTCAACTAGAAGAGGCAAAAAGGATAGAAGAAGTAGTGAGAATCCCACTGAAAGGAAAGGAATAAAATTGCAAGAAGCTAGATATTGAAATTGTTTCCATAAAAAAGGAACTAGAGAAAACAACTGACTAGTTAAGTAGAAGCATGAAGTTTGGAAAAAGTACTGAAATATTAGATAATATTCTTAGTTACCAAAGGTCATCATTCATCAAGACAGGTCTTGGCTACAATGAAAAAAAAGACCCACAAGGGTGATGCAATCCCTAAGGTGTTGATTAGAAAGATGGTTTTACGGTCTTTAAGTCAACCTTGCGAGGATAAATCCCCCTACATTTTTAAAGAGGTGGTACTCCTCTATTTCAAATAACATACAAGAACAAATAAAATGTCTGAGAGAGGACCATGCTTATTCTTGAAAATAAATATTTGCATGCAAATAATACATGAGAAAGGACTGGGTATCTTATATAACGCAAATATTTATAATATGTTACAAGATTTTAAATCAAAAGTGTATGCAGTAAAATAGGACGATATTTCCATTGCAGCATACTTCAAAGAAGAACACAATATTCAAAATAAGGAAAAGGAAAGCATCGACCGCATATAACAGAGAACTCTAAATACACATTTCATTAAACACAATAAATATTATGATACACACACATCTGAAATATCACGCTTAAATTCAAAGTCTTGAGAAATCAACAGTGTTATGTCCCAAACTATTTATATGGGAACCTCAAAAAATAATAGATGTCTTTAAATAAATAAAGAGTATTGTCTTGGGTTATAAATTAAATAGATTGCATTTGCCCTTCAAATAGGACTGGGATGGGGCTCCCACGGACCATGAAATGAAAGAGAGACCTGGAAGACAAAAGAGAAACAATCAAGGGTCAACCTTAGGCTTCATGGGTTACTGGGAATAGAAACTGTGAAATGACAAATGATTGAAGAATAAATACGGTAAGGGCACGAATAATGTTGCTACTTGGCTTACTTTTATGGAAATATTGGAACCCTTTAATTGCTTTTTGAGATGTCTTTTGTAGGTGGTTGTTGTTGTGTTAGAGGTGGCATAATCGATGTAACCACTTCATGTTGATTTGTATTGGTGATCTTAACCAAATCCCTTCTTAACCATTCTTCTATGTACTCCCTCATCGAAGCAACTATTATTTTATGCTTGGTTTTTATCTCAAATACTTCATTATCTATTTCTCTTAATTCAATACTTAGTTGGTGCAACTTGTCCTCGACATCATCATTATTATTAATATATCAAACTAGCCACCTTTCAACCTCATCTTCGGAGAATTCTATTGAGTCAGTAAACTCACTCGATCATGCAACCTTTAATGCTTCAAGTCATTTCAATAATTTCTTTTTATACACAAGTATGGTAACCATTTGATCTGGATCTCGGGGGCTGAGATCTAGATGGATTGAATGCCGAGAGAGGAGGAGCTTAGAAATGCCAATCTTGCATAAAAAGAAGCATGGAAAAAAACATGTAAATGAAGTACTTGGGAGGTAAGGCTCATCTTTGAGCCTCACCTCTAAAACTAACTACTAGTAAATCACTCAGAGCTAATGAATCTCACAATGAACAATAGAAAATATGAGAGAAACCAAAATGAGTAACTTGATATCATGAGACGGCTTGTTAGGCCTTTATATAGCATTACAAAATGGTCCATTGGACAAATTCAAAAAGAGCTCATTAAATGAGTCTCTATTATTAGTATAATAGATCTAACTACCCAACTAGCTAGGTAGTGGAAAATAAAACTCAATCCAATAATGGAAAGAGCTCATTAAATGTGTCTATATTATTATAATAATAGATCTAACTACCCAACTAACTAAGTAGTGGAAAATAAAACCCAATACAATAATGGATAGGTGGGACTCTCTTTGACCCTTATGGGAAACATGTTAGCCCAATTAATTAATGAGGAGGTGGGAATCTACTTGATCCACATTGACAATATATTAGTTTTATAGCTTTATAACTTTTGTATCTGAATTTAGACCATATACCCCCTTAAAATTCGGATCATTCCTCCCCCGTAGAAAATGATGATCCCCATCATTTCACCCATGCTAAAAAAAGAAACCCCATTATCACACCATTATGATTACAATGTGAAAATACCCAATGAAGAGAAGGGTTTTGTGTGGTTGACCCATAACCTAGTTAACAATAGCATTGTACATGGGTAGAAAAATAAAAAATAAAAATCCCAAAATTTAAAAAATTAATATGGGAAAATCGGGCCTTTGGGGGTTGTGAACATCCTTTTGCAAATCCATTCATAACTTCTTCTACAGGCGATGAAATCCAATCCCTTCGAAGACCCATTTGATCTACTAAAGATATATTTTCATCTATATGTGGAACTCTTTCTATAGTTTCCTGAGCAGAGAGAAAAAGACCATTGAATATGGTGGTACGCGCAGCCTCCTTGGGTCAAATACATGTTGATATTAAATCAATGATATCTCTCAAACCAAGAATCCAAATGAGATTCTGAGAAATACCCATTTGAGATCTTGAAGAGATATTTTCATAAATATATGGAAATCCTTATGTAGTTTCCTGAGCAGGGAGAAAAGGACCGTGAAGATGGTGGTACGCGTGGCCTCCTTGGGTCAAATACATGTTGAAATTCAATCGATGATATCTCTCAAACTAGAAAGTCAAATCAGATTCTGTGAAATACCCATTTGAGATATTGAAGAGTTATTTCTAATGAGATATGGAAGAGCTTTTGAAATGTTGTGTATATGTTACAACACCTCTTTGAAGTTGGTTGAGTGTAGAGGGCCACAAATGATGCCAAGGGTTTGTAGAGTTGCATGGGTTGTTGTAGAGGTTGTGGAACCTTTGTGGGCAGCATGAACACCTAGAAAATTTGTTGAAAATGTTGTAGACCAATGGATGTAGTGGATCCATGTATGGATGTAGTGAATCCATGTATGGTTCTCCTTGTAATGGTGAACGAAGATCTGAGGGTAAAAAAAAATCCATGTAGTGCCTATGGACCAACTATGATGCTTAAAGTGTATGGCATGGCAAATGGATTCTGATAGTACCAAAGGAGGTCGGTGATTTCCGCAAATTTTTGAACCCGCAACATGATTCAAACCCTTGTCTCGATGGAGAGTGAACTTGCTCTGATACCACTGATCCGGATCTCGGGGGCTGAGATCTGGATGGCTTGAATGCTGAGAGAGGAGGAGCCTAGAAATGCCAATCTTGCATAAAATGAAGCATGGAAAAAAACATGTAAATGAAGTACTTGGGAGGTGAGGCTCAAAGAAGAGCCTCACCTCTAAAACTAACTACTAGTAAATCACTCAGAGCTAATGAATCTCACAATGAACAATAGAAAATATGAGAGAATCCAAAATGAGTAACTTGATATCATGAGACGGCTTGTTAGGCCTTTATATAGCATTACAAAATGGTCCATTGGACAAATTCAAAAAGAGCTCATTAAATGAGTCTCTATTATTAGTATAATAGATCTAACTACCCAACTAACTAGGTAGTGGAAAATAAAACTCAATCCAATAATGGAAAGAGCTCATTAAATGTGTCTATATTATTATAATAATAGATCTAACTACCCAACTAACTAAGTAGTGGAAAATAAAACCCAATACAATAATGGATAGGTGAGACTCTCTTTGACCCTTATGGGAAACATGTTAGCCCAATTAATTAATGAGGAGGTGGGAATCTACTTGATCTACATGGACAATATATTAGTTTTATAGCTTTATAACTTTTGTATCTGAATTTAGACCATATACCCCCTTAAAATTCGGATCATTCCTCCCCCGTAGAAAATGATGGTCCCCATCATTTCACCCATGCTAAAAAAAGAAACCCCATTATCACACCATTATGATTACAATGTGAAAATACCCAATGAAGAGAAGGGTTTTGTGTGGTTGACCCATAACCGTGGGTTTGTGGTTGACCCATAACCTAGTTGACAATAGCATTGTACATGGGTAGAAAAATAAAAAGTAAAAATCCCAAAATTTAAAAAATTAATATGGGAAAATCGGGCTTTTGGGGGTTGTGAACATCCTTTTGCAAATCTATTCATAACTTCTGCTACAGGCGATGAAATCCAATCCCTTCGAAGACCCATTTGATCTACTAAAGAGATATTTTCATCTATATGTGGAACTCTTTCTGTAGTTTCCTGAGCAGAGAGAAAAAGACCATTGAATATGGTGGTACGTGCGGCCTCCTTGGGTCAAATACATGCTGATATTAAATCAATGATATCTCTCAAACCAAGAATCCAAATGAGATTCCGTGAAATACCCATTTGAGATATTAAAGAGATATTTCCAGAAATTTATGGAAATCCTTATGTAGTTTCCTGAGCAGGGAGAAAATGACTGTTGAAGATGGTGGTATGCGCGTCCTCCTTGGGTCAAATACATGTTGAAATTCAATCGATGATATCTCTCAAACCAGAAAGCCAAATCAGATTCTGTGAAATACCCATTTGAGATATTGAAGATTTAATTCCAATGAGATATGAAAGATCCTTTGAAATGTTGTGTATATGTTACAACACCTCTTTGAATTTGGTTGAGTGTAGAGGGCCACAAATGATGCCAAGGGTTTGTAGAGTTGCATGGGTTGTTGTAGAGGTTGTGGAACCTTTGTGGGCAGCATGAACACCCAGAAAATTTGTTGAAAATTTGTTGAAAATGTTGTAGACCAATGGATGTAGTGGATCCATGTATGGATGTAGTGAATCCATGTATGGTTCTCCTTGTAATGGTGAACGAAGATCCGAGGGTAAAAAAAAATCCCTGTAGTGCCTATGGACCAACTGTGATGCTTAAAGTGTATGGCTTGGCAAATGGATTCCGATAGTACCAAAAGGAGGTTGATGATTTCCACAAATTTTTGAACCCGCAACATGATTCAAACCCTTGTCTCGATGGAGAGTGAACTTGCTCTGATACCACTGATCCGTATCTCGGGGGATGAGATCTGGATGGCTTGAATGTCGAGAGAGGAGGAGCTTAGAAATGTCAATCTTGCATAAAATGAAGCATGGAAAAAAACATGTAAATGAAGTACTTGGGAGGTGAGGCTCAAAGAAGAGCCTCACCTCTCAAACTAACTACTAGTAAATCACTTAGAGCTAATGAATCTCACAATGAACAATAGAAAATATGAGAGAAGCCAAAATGACTAAATTGATATCATGAGAAGGATTGTTAGGCCTTTATATAGCATTACAAAATGGTCCATTGGACAAAGTCAAAAAGAGCTCATTAAATGAGTCTCTATTATTAGTATAATAGATCTAACTACCCAACTAACTAGGTAGTGGAAAATAAAACTCAATCCAATAATGGAAAGAGCTCATTAAATGTGTCTCTATTATTATAGTAATAGATCTAACCACCCAACTAACTAAGTAGTGGAAAATAAAACCCAATACAATAATGGATAGGTGGGACTCTCTTTGACCCTTATGGGAAACATGTTAGCCCAATTAATTAATGAGGAGGTGGGCATCTCCTTGATCCACATTGACAATCTATAAGCTTTATAGCTTTATAACTTTTGTATCTGAATTTAGACCATATATCCCCTTAAAATTCGGATCACCATTAATAAATTTTGGTCGTCGAGTTCTTTCGTAAGATCCACAAGATTTAGAAAAAGGTCACCTCTTTTAATTTTCACAGCATCCAACTCATTCAACATTCATCTTAAACTTTTAATTATTTTCAACCAACATGCATTGATTTGTTGCATTCGGATACTAGATAGAAGGTTATGTTCTCTTTTGTGGGTGTCACTTAAACTTGAAACTTTTGTCGCAAATGTTCACACAGCCTCCTTGTTAAAACCCTCATCGTTCTCTATGTCCTTTTGAAGATACTCTCTGAAATGCATAATCCTTGTTGAAAAGTTGGTTGAGCTATGTGCTAGCTCCTATATTTCATGGATTAAGTCTACTTTTTTTAATTTCATTTCCAACATACTTTCTCATTGCCAATAGAAAACGGGAGGAACCTTTCAACTTATTGTTGCTTTATGGGACATCCTCTAGGGTAAGTGTTGGTTGAATTGCATTTTACAGCTTAGCAAACAATGGTTTTGGAATTAGAGTCATCTCTAATCCCTTTATTTTTTCTTTTAGAATTAAATTTCATTTCTCAATATTACATATGGATTTTTTAAATGCTTCTCCAGTTGTCTTGTGAAATTGTACAATTTTTATGGCACAGCCCCATGGAAATCAATTTCTCATTTCCATTTTTCAGGCACTTTCTTATTTTTCATGTTAAATTTTTTTATTAACAACCTTTTGGAATTTTTATTGTATTTTGCATGGTGAAGTGTTACAAATTCTTCAAATATCTTTGGTTCTTGGGTGACCAGAGCTTCAACAATTTCCTAATTTTCCAGCAATCGTTTTTCTGACTAGTTGGGTTCTTCTAACACTTCGTCTACATCCATTGCTCGGGGACTTTCTTCAATTTCAGGTATTTTCAGTCCCATTTTTTGGGTCTCTCTCTTTATTTTAGTATAATTATGCACAACATGGTATTTTTCCATATTTCTCTTTGTATGGTCTTTGTCACCGTCGTCATCTGAGTTTTGGACAAGTGTTTTCCTTGTTTGCAGACCATTGCTTCTAGGTTTTTTCTTAGAAGAGGTACTTCTCTGTGAAACACTAGGAGATTTGGTGTTTTTGTTTCTTACTTCTCTGCACTTTTATCTATAACATTCATTAGTGTTGGATAACTCTTCGATATCATTTAGGGATTCATTAACTGAGGTCTATAGGAGGTTTTGATTGTCCCCTCCTCCTTCCTTAAAATATTTAGAATTAGTAAAATAAGAAGAATATCCCACTAGGGATGTGTGCAGAAAATAGGTCATTAGGGTCGAAACCCTCAATGCATTCAGCTTCTTTCAGGCCAAGTTGGTCGAATTTTCCTACAAATTCATCCAAATGAGATATATGTTTTAAAGCGATTTCTCCATCTCTCCAAGCAAATGGGATGAACTGATTCTTTATTTTTTCATTAAAGAAGTGTGTCTAGTAATTTTATTATTTGTATACTTCGATAACAAAGTGTCTAATGGATACATAGTAGGGGACAAAGAAGGGTTTCTCTTGGAAACTAAACAATCTTATAACATTGAAATCCTTTGTAGTATCAAAAATTCATTTCTCTAAGAGAAAGGAGGTAGCCTCAACTGACAGTCCCAATGTGTTAGGACCAAAGATTAGTTATTTAATTCAGAAATAAAACTATTGTGGACCAAGTAGAAAATGTATTAAGCCTTATGTCTCCATAAGGTTGGATATGAGATAGAGACTAGCTCCACCTTGAATTCGACACTCCTTTCCCTTGGCAAGTCTTGGAAAATATAGCAGTAGGATATGGTGAATATCAAATAAGAAGTCATGTAGAATTTTTGGGTTCTTTTCACACCACCCAATTGAAATGAAATTTCATTTGAAATAATCGAGCCCCAATCACTCAGGGAATCCTCATGCACACCAAAATAGAGAATATAAAAAAAAAAATGGCACAGAGGTCATGGATTCCAATCCAATTATACAAGAGAATAGTCAGGAGAATTCTTTGTAGGGGTCTTTTAAAGAGCTTACCTCAATTTGAGCGGCATTTGTATCATCTCTTGGATCATCTAGATATTTCTTGAGGAGCTCTTCTACTCCTTTGTGTTCCTTAAGAAATTCATTGGCTTCTTCACTCTTGAACTGCATGGTGGGTTTTGGGAGTCATAGTATTATTTTTAAAACTGAAGGATCCAAGGATATGGGATTCTTTCCCTAAACTTGAATTATACTTCTTTCTGTATCAAATATGTCTACAAACCAGAGAAATTTCTCTTTGAAATCTGTCACCTTAGGCACACAACCATCTAGTGCTATGCATGAGCTCCAAAATTGGTTTGTTTCCTTCTCAATAGGAGGGAGGGCCCTGTACCACTTGTAATCTTGTGACCACTAGAAATCGTGGTCTTCACATCCAAGAGTATTTAGTGCATCTCCACAACAGAAATCCTTTCTTGTACTTGATATAATTTGCAATGTTTTCTATTCTTACCAATAGGTGGTGCTACTATCAATATAACCTTTTTACAGCATGGCATATTGCTCCTTTATTAAATTTACCACGACTTGCTATTATTATCAACCACCATAACTCTTATTTCAAATTTTTTGACTTGCACAATAATATTTAAAATTTAGTACAAAGCTTTACAAAATCTTCACCATTTTAATAACAATATTATGTTCACACAAGTGGCAGCTCGCGTGATGGGGGGGAATAAATGTGATCTAGAAATGGTGATGTGATGTCATGGATGATAGAAAATGGTTAAGTATGGAAGTGAAAAAAAGAGAATGGAGAATGAAATATGGTGAATGCAGGATTGCAGGATGCTAGACACAAAACATGGGAAATGAAAAAGGTAAAAATAGATGACTCCCGCATCCACAATGAGAAAATAGACTAAGTATGAGAAGAGGATGTTATGTGGGTCACAAAAGTGAATGGGTTGTTTTGTAGAACACAGGAATACAGGGTGTGGGACACGGGCATGAGGGAAAAAAGTGAGTGGAAAATATGGGTGTCCCACATCTGCATTCAAAGAAATGGCTAAGTATGAAAAAGGTAGAGGGTTCAATTTGGAGGACGCTGAGATAGAAGGGCCATTCTAAGTGTTGTGCAATTCCGGATCACATGAAATGAGAATTTGTGGGGTAGGAATGGGTTGGTCTCCTGAAACAAGACTCCTGCAACACATTAAAAAAAATTAGTGTTGGGATTGCAAGAAAATAAAGTATGACTAAGTAAATATACACAAGCTTTCAGGTCTGCATACCTATGAATTTGATGGTATATTGATCCACAACCCCCATTTGAAAGAGAAAAATGAGTAAGTAGATAAAATACAAGGACCAACGAAAGAAAAGAGAAAAATACTAAGGATGGATGTGTATGTACTAACGTTGATCAACGAATGTAGATCAACATTCGACTCCAACTGTGGGACAGTGACCCCTTGTGGGTTGTTGAGAATTCAAAATCTTCTTCCATTGGGAGAATGCACTTGAAAAGGAAAAGAAAAAAGAAAGAGGGAAAGTGATGTAAACTTAAAAGAATATATAGAGGGGTACAGAAAAACTATGTACAGAATTTGGTTTGTGGATTTAACAAAAGAAATTCTTAAGATATTTCCCATTCATAGGAAATGGTTGGATCATTCCTTTCATATCCTTTAATAAGTATGAATTGTAACCAATGACTTTCTCAATTTGATATGGTCCAATCCAGATAGCTTTAAATTTTGTGTGGAAAGATGGTTTTTATTTTCCTTTGTTCCATAACAAAACCAATCGATCCTTTTGAAAATCCTTTGAGGTATTTCTCTTGTCAAAGTATATTTTGACCACTTGTTCATTATCATTATTGTTTGTTCTCTTTGATCTTCAAGTTGTAGAAGTTCATGATATATTTTTTGCATTGGTGATTGTTCTTCTATATCTTCAATATCTCCAATAAGAGCCAAGTCATTCAATTCCAAATGTAATGGTAACCTTGTTTATATTACATACACTAGGGTATATGGGGAATGTCTAGTACTATCCTTTGGAGTAATATGTATTTCCAAGAGTGCATCTATCAATTTCTTATGCCAATTTTTATGGTTGACTTCAATTGTCTTTTTGAGAATTTGAATCATTTTTTTGTTTTTTGACTCAGCCAAACGATTTCCTTGAGGGTAATGGTTGGATGATTTCCCCATTATGATTCCATATTCTCCACATAAGTTTGTAAATTTTGACCCAATAAATATTGAACCATTGTCAGTTATGAACTTTTTTAGTATACCAAATCTAGACAGGATATTTTCTTTTAGAAAATGGATCAACTACTCTGAGTCTACATCTCTTAAAGAAAAAACTTCTTGCATCTTGGTAAAATAGTCGATTACATAGATAATATAATCATTCCCTTTACTCAACTTTGGTTTTATTGGACCAATCACATCCAGACCCCATTGTGCAAATGGTTTTTCTACTGTTATAGACTGTAACAGCATTGCGGCTCTCTTCATTTTTATCGAAAATGTTTGACATGTAATACATTTTCGAATCAATTCATATGTATCTGTGAATATAGTCAACCAATAATAACTAGCTTGAATGATTTTGTGATCTATTACAGCTGATGAAAAAATTCCACCACAAACCCCACTATGAAATTCTTGAAGTATTTCTCTAGAATTTAGATAATGCAAGCATCTTAATGGAATCCCATCAAAATTTCTTCGCAACAGAACACCTGAGACTGGAACACATTGATTTGTCTTCATTTTAAAATTTCTCATTTATTTAGAAGACATTTCAGGAAGAAAATGGCCATATTTCAGATAGAAAATCATGATCTTATACCATTTTGATGTTGTTAAAATTGTTCCCTTTATTACAATGCCAAATCCATTGGGAGGAGAGATGTTCACAGCTTCAATTCTAGTCATGAATTTACATAATCCATGTCATTGCATATCTTTCAAAGGTTTAATCTCCAAATAATATTCTTGAATCTTTCCTAACAAGTTTTCCCATCTACCTTCTCTGA
Source organism: Picea engelmannii (assembly GCA_009831015.1). NCBI lineage: Eukaryota > Viridiplantae > Streptophyta > Pinopsida > Pinales > Pinaceae > Picea > Picea engelmannii. The sequence continues at coordinate 305,122 of ML794700.1, forward strand.
GTTGTTGATTGAGCAACATCTTTACTGTTGAATGTGGAACATAAGGAATGATGTGAGTTGATAAGATCTAGGTCCTGAAATAAGATATTTCCCTAACCATGGAAAGATCTTGCTTTTCAATTATTGAGTAATTTATTTCATAATCATGAAAGGTCTTACTCATGAAAGAAATTAGAATTTCTTCAACTTTTTCATTTTTTTGAGTAAGGATGGAGGAAATTGTTTCTTCTGAAGTGAATGAGTACAATATAAATTCATTATCAAAGTCAGGGCTTACTAGAATAGGGGCAATAGTAATTGCATGTTTGATTTGTGTGAAAGCATTTTGAATATCTAGTGTCCATTCAAATTTTTTATCTTTCTTCAGTAGTTTATTTATTTCCTTGACAATTGTAGCATAATTTGGCAGAAACCTTAGAACAAAGTTTATTTTTCCAAAGAAATATTGTACTCATTTTCTTGATGTAGGAGGGTTTAGATCATTTATTTCATTAACTCTCTCTAGATCAATGCATATTCCTTCTTATCTCACAATATGACCCAAAATCTTTCCTTTAGTTATGGAAACAAACATTTTTTGGGATTCAAATATATTCCAAACATCCTACATCTCTCAAAGAATTGTGTGAGATGCTTGATATATATTTCTCTTAGTTTTGAGTGAACTATAAAATCATCTTGATAATCTTCCATAAAGTTTCCAATTATATCTTTGAAAGTATGGTCCATCGCTCTTTGAAATGTTGTACCTGCATTATTTAATCCAAATAGAATTCTAACATAAGCATATGTTCTCCATGGTGTTATGAATTTTTTTTTTGGTCGGTCTTCCTCAGCTACAACAACTTCATTATATCCTAAAAATTCATCCAACATGGACATTAATGTAGAACCAGTGATTTGTTGCAAAAACATCTCCATATTTGGGAGTGTATAGTTATCTTTAATGCTCGCTCAATTGATATCTATGAAATCAACACAAATGCATATCTCTCCATTATTATTTCTTACCAACACACGATTTCAAAGCGATTATGAGTGTATGATTGAAAAAATTATACCATCCTTTTTTAGTTTTTTCAACTCTATCTTCACTAGAGGTTTTATATTGGGATTTATCATTCTAATTTTTTTCTTGAAATATTTGGATGCCTCTTTGAGTGGTATGACATGTTGGAATATGGATTTGTCATTTTCTTTTAAGACATCATAATTCCAAGGAAATATGTTCTGAAATTCTTTGAACAATTAAGTATATTGATCAATTTCTTCAGTGGTGCATCTAGTGTCAAGATTTATATACTTTGGAGAATTAGGAAACCCAATGTTGATATTTTGTGTCTGTTAAACCTTCTTAATGGATGGTTCTCCTTTTGGATCCATAATATTCATTTGATCATATCTTCTAAAAAGATATTCCAAACTGATATAATTCTTAGGAGTGATTACAAGATTCTGATAACAAATTTTCTTATGAGGATCTTGGCTCTCTTCCGAATCATCTAAAAACATTGAGTCATTATCGGTGAGGAAGTGTGCAATATGTTCATCATTTTCAAAAACTTGCAAATATTCTTGATTATCAAGTATTGAAGACCAAAAAATTGTTTTTACATGAAAAGTAATGTGATTCTAAGAATCATTTTAATTGAAGAGAAATGCAACTATTGTTAGTGAATCATCCCTTTGATTCTTTTCTTGAGGGATGAAAGATATATTAAAAGAATTAAAAGAATCTATGAGTTCACATACTCTCCTTGCATAATGTTTCAATTTTTCCTTCTTGATTCTATATTTCTTATTTATATGATTGATAACCAACTCTGAATCACCAGTTACCACCATATTTTCTACTTTCATTTTAAGGGAAAGAATCATTCCTTGAATCAATGCTTCATATTCAGCATCATTATTGGTGCATGGGAATTATAATCTGATAGCATGTGGATAGATACAAAAATGGGGACTTTTAAAATAAATGTAAGCTCCATTTCCGAATTTAGAATGAGTGTCATCAAAAGAAATTTTCCAAAATCCTTGAAGAGAAATTTCTTCATCGGATTTGTTTGTTCTGTACTAAAAACAACATAATTTCCAATTCCAGCATCGACATAATTTTGCATAACTTCATTTTCATTTTTCTTAAATTATATGAACTTTCTATGCTCTCGAGAAACTCTGATCATAGTCACATTTTTATTTGGAAGCATCATGCAACTCCCATCATTCATAATATACCTTCCAATTAATAAGCATCAATCTATTCTTGATACAACGCCATAAGTTGAAGGAAAATCCACAACTATGGCAGTAAATATTGTTGTAATATGAGGTGTTGCACTTATCCATGCAAAAAAATCTTTTATTTCACCATAGGTTGGGACTTTTCTTGAATCTATTGCATATATGCTCTCACTTGTTTCATCATACTTTGTACATGTCATTCCAAGGGCTTCCATCATTGATAGTGGCATGATGTTGTTAGTAACTCCATTTTCTACTAGACAATCGTGTAATGTGAAATCATGATTTTCTATGGATATGTAAAATGGTGGGACTATGCCCCTCAACCTTACTGATGAAATATTGTGTTGTTGCCTTGTATTCATTATAGTTGCTTCTATTCTTAAATTTATATCATCCAGTATCTACAAAATATTTTCTCTTTATTGATGTATCTTGACTATGTCCATGAATAGTAAAGTAATCCTAAACTTGGCTAAATCATCAACCATATTATAATTCATTTGCAGTGTAGTCTTCGTTTAATTAACAACTAGTTGTTATTTTGTTGTTTCTGGAGCACTAGATTTTGCCTTTTTCTTTTTCAGGTTGTTCTCTTGTCTTGATTATTTACTTGTGTTCTAATATGAACAACATTGTCTTGTGAACACATTGGATCCTCTTGTTCATCAAAAATATAAAATTATGACTAGTCTTCATCCATTTGTACTCACTCTCAAACTTGGTCTTGGTCATGGTTAATACTTGTTTCTTGATCAAAATTTTCAAAATTTTATTCTTCTACAATTTCTTCTAGCACAACATCATTTGTATTTGGAATTTTGGGTGCTCTTGATCTAAGTTATTTCATTTTATCATTTCTTATTATTTGATCATATAATGGATCTCTCATGTTCGTGTTTGGTGGAATAATATGCTCACCTCTCTGGAGTCTAGTAATCTCATTCTACATTTGTCTAATCATTCTACTCATTTGAACCATCTCTATCTTTTGTCTTGTTTCTTGGGTAGCTCCAGGGCCATTTCTGACATTAGGGGGAACTCATTAGAGAATTCCTCCCCCAATTGCTCTATTCTCAGAGCTTCTCGAAGTGGATGGTCCCTGAGGCAATATTAACAAACTAATCATTTAACTTTGCACTTTTCCAAGAATGATTTCAAGATCACCATTGGTCTCTAACATCTATTCTTCCATTTTTGTTGTCTTATGGATTGCTTCATTCAAATCATTTATTTGTGAGGCTTTGATTGCATAATTCACAATTGAAGGCATGGAATTTTTATAACATCTTAATATAATAGGATCATTTGGTCATTGGGATTTTGGGATTTGATTCAATGTCTTAAAGAATCGTAAATTAAAATCCTTAATTCTTTCCCCCTTTTTAAGATGGATTTGGGTAAAGTAAGTAAGCAGAGTATGATATGCAATAGGTGATGCATACATTCATGAGCATACTTTTTAAATCATCAAATAAACCAATTGATTGAGTTGGGAGGGAAAGATACCATTCATAGGCTACACCTATCAAAGTTTGTATAAAAACTATGACCATTACATCATCATGTTCAATCAAATGAATATCACAGACACTTAAAAATTGATCCATATGTCTTTGTGGATCCATTATCCCATTGCTTGAAAAAATAGGTACAACTCCTTGAGATAGGGTTGGAAATGTATTTTGTTCTCCATGTAAATTAAGTGGGCTAGGTATATCCCTTCTTAGATTTCTTTGTCTGTTATTTCTTTTCATTTCTTCATTACGAATTTTGTTTATTTGTTTTTCTCGATCACCCATGATTAGTATTTCACTTTCTTTGAATCTTGAACTTTGAGCAACTTATTGAGTGGTAACCTTCTTACTTTTACTTCTTGTTAATGGACCATTATATGATTTCATCTTTTCTTATATCCTCATCTATCTTCTTTGTCTCAAGTCTATTTCTCTTTCTTCTTCTTGGACAAGAACTTCCCAAGTTCTTTCGATTTCATCACGGCTCCTTGTTCTTGTAATTGATAGGTCATACAACTGGTTCACGGTACTTCTTTTATCCCTTAAACTAATTTGTATTTGGGGTTGGTTGGGTTCAAGTAGAGCCATTAAATTTCTGATCTACAAAACCAGTCTTTTGTACTCCCAGTATGGTCACCAAAAATGTTGATTAGAAAGACAGTTTTATTGTCTTTAAGTCAACCTCATGAGAATAAACTCCCCTACGTTTTTAAAGAGGTGGTACTCCTCTATTTCAAATAACATACAAGAACAAATAAAATTTCTAAGAGAGGACCGAGCTTATTCTTGAAAATAAATATTCACATGCAAAGAATACCAGAGAAAAGACCAGAGATATTATATAAAGAAAATATTTACAATATGTTACAAGATTATAAACCAAAAGAGTATGCAGTAAAATAAGATGACATTTCCATCACAACATTCATAAAAGTAGAACACAATATTCAGCAAAAGGAAAAGGAAATCATGGACCTCATATAACAGAGAACTTTAAATGATCATTTCATTAAACCCAATAAAGATTCTGACAGACACACATCTGAAATCTCATGCTTAAATTCAAATTATTGAAAAATAAATAATGTTATGTCCCAAACTAGTGCTCTGGGAACTCAAAAAATAATAGATGTCTTTAAATAAATAAAGAGTATTGTCTTGGGTTACAAATGAAATAGATTTCATTTTTCCTTCAAAGAGGATTGGGATGGAGCTCCCTTGGACCATGAAATAAAAGAGATACCTAGAAGACAAAAGAGAAATAGTCAAGGGTTAACCTTAGGTTTCACAGGTCACTGGGAACAGAAAAGGTGAAATGAAAAATGACTAAAGAATAAAGATGGTAAGGGCATGAATAAGGTTACTACTTGACTTACTGTGATGGAAATATTTGAACCCTTTACTTGTTTGTTGAGATGTCTTTTGTATGTGATTGTTGTTGTGCTACAAGTGGCATAATCATTGTAGTTGCTTCATGTTGATTTGTCTCAGTGATATTAACCATTCTTCTATGTACTCCCACATCAGAGCCACCATTATTTCATACTTGGTTTTTATCTCGAATAGTTCATTCTCCATTTATCTTAATTCAATACTTAGTTGTTGCAATGTGTCCTCGATATCATCATTCTTGTCAATATATCAGACTAGCCACCTTTCAACCTCATCTTCGAAGAATTCTATTGAGTCAGTGAACTCACTTGCCCATGCAAACTTTAATACTTCAAGTTGTTCCAATAATTTAACTTTAGACATAAATATGGTACACATTAATAAATTTGGGCCGTCAAGTTATTTTGTAAGATCCACAAGCTTTAGAAAAAGATCACCTCTTTTAATTTTCACAACATCCAACTCATTCAAAATTTCTCTTAAACTTCTAATTATTTTCAACCGGCGGGCATTGATTTGTTTCATTTGGATACTAGAGGAAAGGTTATCTTTTGTAGGTGTCACTTAAACTTGAGACTTTTGTCGCAAATGTTCCTACAGCCTCCTTGTAAAACCCTTTGTCATTCTCTAGATCCTTTTGGAGATACTCTTTGAAATGCACAATCCTTATTGAAAAGTTGGTTGAGCTTTGTGCTAGTTTCCAGATTTCATGGATTAAGTCTATTTTTTTTTAATTCCATATCCAACATATTTTCTCACTGCCAACAACTAACTAGAGGAACCTTTCAACTCATTGTTGTTTTATGGTACGTCTTCTAGGGTAACTGTTGGTTGAATTGCGTTTAAGAGATCAACAAAAAATGGTTTCAGAATTAGAGTTGTATTTAATTCCTTTATTTTTTCTTTTAGAATTAAATTTTCTTTCTCAATATTATAAACAAATCATTTTAATGCCTCTCTGGTTCCCTTGTGAAATTGTACAATTTGTTATGGCGCAACCCCATAGAAATCAATTTCTAATTTCCATTTTTCAGACACTTACTTATTTTTCACGTTAACCTTCTCTATTAACAAATTTTTGGAATTTTTGTCATAAGCCGCATGGGGAAATGTTATATATTCTTAGTCAAATAAATTTTTTTCTTGGATTACTAGAGCTTCAACAATTTCCTAAGTTTCTAGCAGTCGTTTTGACCTATTGGGTTCTTCTAACACTTCGTCTACATCTATTCCTCAGGGACTTTCTTCAATTTCAAGTATTTCAAGGCTTTTTTTATGGGTCTCTCTCTCTTTCTTTTAGTAGAAGTAGGAACAACATGGGACTTTTCCATATTTGTCTTCATAGGGTCTTTGTCACCGCCATCATCTAAGTTTCCTGCAGGTGTTTTCCTTGTTTCCAAACCACTACTTCTACGTTTTCTCTTAGCAGGGGTACTTCTCTGTGAAACAATGGGAGAATTAGGGTTTGTTTTTGTTACTTCTCTACCCTTTTTTCTATAACATTCATTAATGTTGTTGGCTAACTCTTCGATATCATTCATGGCTTCACTAATTTAGGTCTTAGGGAAGTTTTGAGTGTTCCCTATGTTCAGACTTAGTGAAATAAGAAGAATATCCCACCATGGACATGTGTGCAAAAAATAGGTCATTAGAGTCGAAACCCTCGATGCATTCAACTTCTTTCAGGACAAGTTGGTCGAATTTCCCTACAGATTCATCCAAATGAGAGATATGATTTACAGCAATTTCTCCAACTCTCTAGGGATATGGAATGCATTGCTTATTTATTTTTCCATTAAAGAAGTGTGCACAGTACTTGTACTATCTACATACTTTGATAACAAAGTGTTTATTGGATACATAGTAGTGGATTAAGAAGGGTTTCTCTTGGAAATTGAATAATCTTAGAACACTGAAATCCTCTGTAGTCTAAAAAAATCCTCAAGTGACAGTCTCAATGTGTTAGGACCAAAGATTAGTTTTTTTTTTTAATTCAGAAATAAAACTTTTGTGGACCAGATAGAAATTCTACTGAAGCTTATGTATCTATAAGGTTGAATATGAGATAGAGACTAGCCCCACCTTGAAGTCGACACTCCTTTCCCTTGGCAAGTCTTTGAAAATGTGGTAGTATACTATCGCGAGTATCAAATAAGAAGTCATGTAGAATTTTCTAGTTCTTTTCACACCACCCAATTGAAATGAAATTTCATTTGAAATAATTTGTCCCTAATCAATCAGGGCATCCTCATGCATAGAAAAATGGAGAATATAAACAATATGTTTTGGCACAGAGGCCATGGATTCCAATCCAATTATACGAGAAAACAGGTAGGTGAATTTTTGTAGAAGTATTTTAAAGAGTTTACCTCAATTTGAGCGGCATTAGTATCAGCTCTTGGGTCGACCAAATATTTCTCGAGGATCTCTTCTCCTACTTTGTGTTCCTTAAGAAATCCATTGGATTCTTCAATCTTGAACTACATGGTGGGTTTTTTGAGTCGTAGCATTCTTGTGAAAAATGAAGGATCTAAGGAGATGGTTCACTTCCCCTAAACTTGAATTATTCTTCTTTCTGTATCAAATTTGTCTCCACACCAGAGAAGTGGCTCTTTGAAATCCATTGCCTCAAGCACACAACCATCCAGTGCTATGCCTAAGCTCCAAAATTGGTTTGTTTCCTTCTTGACGGAAGGAAGGGCCTTGTACCACTTGTAATCTTGTAACCACTAGAACTCATGGGCTTCATGTCTGAGAGTATTTAGTGTATCTCCATAATAGAAATCATTTCTCCTACTTCACATTATTTACATTGCTTTCTATTATTACTAATAGGTGGAACTCTTATCGATATAACCTTTTTACAGCATGGCATATTACTCCTTTATTAAATTTATCACGTATTGTCTAGATTATTAACCACCATAGCTCTTATTTCAAAGTTGTTGACTTGCACGGTAAGATTTAAAATTTATTACAAATCTTTACGAAATCTTTGTCATTTTAATAATGGTATTATGTTCAAACAAGTGGTCGTTTACATGGTGGAGTAAAATAAATGTGATCAGGAAATGGTGATGTGATGTCATGGACGATGGAAAATGGTTAAGTATGGAAATGCAAAAAGTAGAATGGAGAGTGAAATATGGTAAATGTGGAACACAAGACATGGGAAATGAAAAAGGTAAAAAGGGATGACTCTCACATTCACAATGAGAAAATAGACTAAGTATGAGAAGAGGACATTATGTGGATCACAAAAGTGAATGGGTTATTTCGTAGAACAAGGGATTGCAGGTTGTGGAACACAGGCATGAGGGAAAAAGGTAAGTGGAAAATATAGGTGTCTCACATCTGCATTCAAAGAAATGGCTAAGTATTAAAAAGGTAAAGGGTAAAATTTGGAAAACGTGGAGATAGAAGGGTCATTAAGAGTGTTGTGTGATTGTGAGTCACTAGTCAGGAAGATTTTTGGGATAGGAATGTGTTTGTCTCCCATAATGGGACTTGTTATCCTCATTTTGTGGATAAATAAGGAGATCATGTCTCGAGTCCCTGAGGTTGTAGATATGGAGTGTCGAGAGACTATGTGACCAATAGTATCCTTTTGCACAAATGGAGACCCTTCTCACCACCACAGAGGTCACACATTTTGAAATGGCATCCACCACATCAGTTGGATTCCAGAAGGCAGTGAGCCTTGCTCCATGTGGTACAAGTCAGTGTTATGGTGAGGATCATTTCAATATTTAATCCATTTGAGTATGTTGTATCTTAGATTTTCTCTAGATTTCATGATATATGCTTGGACATTATGCATTTTTCCATGCTTCACCTTGGTGGTTGACATTGTGCCCTAGTAAGTGGTCTTACTTGGGGATGGGTTTGATACTAGGAACTCCCTTGAATAGCCATCATACTGTTCCTGACCATATTTACCACTTTCCATCTATGTTCCCCCCCATTTCCTTATCTCTTTGGATTTTAGGGTGTATTGACCCAAGAAGGGGTTGTCTCTCATTCTATGGGAAGAAGGGGTTGAAGGCCTAGAGGGATTGATGTTGGGTAAAATATAAAATCCTATGCATGAACCTTCTATATGCTTCACCTAGGTATCACCCAAGAAAGAAATGAAACATTATTTTTGAGTAAAGGGGGGCCCACAATAAAATATGATTAAAAAAATTCTTAAAAGGTGATTTGGAGGATATAAGGTCTCATCACGATTCAGCCTATCATGTCTATGAATATATAGTGGTATGACATTACCATCATCTGTTCACCAAAATAGGTTAATGGCTCTCGGTTGCATGGTTGAGAGAAAGGGGGGTCTCATCACGAGCCATCCTTCTCATTTCCACTAGGCATTTGTGGGTGACACTGCCATTATCTGGACACCACGCCAGGGAAGTTGCCTTCAACCTTTCCTTAAATTTGTGAAATAATGAAAGAATGGAAAATAAAGGGCTTGGAAAAAGTGCATTTTGGACAAAGGTACCATACACCCTCTACAAAAGCACCTTGAATGAGACACTACAACCTCTTGTATGTCATGATCCCTATGCCCATTGAGTCTTGACCCTAACCACTACACCCACTTTACATGGCTTAGAGAGGGATCTCTTGGAAACTCTCTTTGACCTAGGGAAAGATATACCCAATAGGACACCTCGTCAACCCTCCCATATTCAAGCTTGACAAGTCACATAATGCCTTTGAGCAATTAATTGTTTGATATAGTGATCTTTGATGCACATGCTTAAGTGGGTCATTTATTGATTGGATTCACTTATCATGATGTTATGACTTGAGATCCTTGGAGGGCATGTTTATTTGTCTTTGAAGGACCTATTTGGTGGACAGTTTTGGAAGAACAAACCTAGCTTGGGCTTCCATGGGGCTTGAAGCCCACATGTGGATGCAAAGGGCCTACAAGTCGGATGAGAAAGATCAAACTTGGAATGCTTAAGAGATGACTTGGACAACATAACCTATCCCCCACATGCCAAAATTTTTTCCTAGGAGAGGCGAGACGTCACTTCTAGAGGCATGACATCACCTAGGAGGGTTGGGGTTTGGTGGTGTGGTTTATGCATTGGAACTTGGGTGTTTTGAGCAGAAATGGGCTTTGACCATGAAGGAAGCAACTTGTATACTTGAAATGTGGCTTTGGAAAGGCTATACATCCTCCTCCTACACCAACGACTTGCTCCAAATGCCAAAACATCCCCTAAAGGGGTGACATCCTTCTAAAATTAGGGTTTTCTTATGTGCAAAAGTGAATTTTAGATGAATTGTTTAATATTTTTTTTAAGGGGGAAATATTAGGGTTGTTGACCCCTAATCTTGTGGTTTACCCCTAATTATGTGGACAAGTCACCTTAGTGACATTTTGTATAAATAATATATCATAAGATCTCATTTTAACATAACTCTCCCGCTTGTGAGAGGCTCTTGGTCTAAAATTTCCGCTACCTTTGGAAAATGGTCTCTCTTGTTATATTTTGTATGGTTATCTCTTGATGTATGGTTGATGGAAGTGAGGCACTAGCCTTGCAAGGCTTCTCGCTTTCTATTGTGGTGGATTATCTTAGCTTTTTCCTTGATTTGGTATGGTCTTTAGCTTCATGTTATCATTTGTTTCAAGTCAAGGTTATTGTGTTAGGTTCTAGGTGGGAAGTATAAGGGCATACACCCCCACCATAGTATTCATCATTTTATGCTTCATATTATTGGTTAAACGAGGGTTTTCTAAGATAAGTATAAGGGCATACACCCTCTTAGCTTAAACCCTAGCTAGAGAAACTTGCATTGGGGAGTAAGAGGGTTTACACCCCCAAGTGTTGGATCATGTTGTCATTGATGTCAAATGATTGATGTCAAAGGAATGATGTCAAGGGATTGATTGATTCCAAAGGATTGATTGATTGATTGATTGATATCAAAGGAACAATGTCTTTTCATAGCATACTGATGTAATATGTATTGTCCTTGATTTGAATGGATTGGTGTCAAGTGGAATCATAGTCATATGATTTCTTGCATAGATGAAGATGGATCAATCAGTTGTCATTGATATATGATGAATATGGATCGATGTGGCTCCATTGATATATGATGCATAGTTTAATTGATGTAAAGATGACTCATTATTGTTTTGATAAGGAGTACAAATGGATGAACTCCAAAGTGGTCCCCTTATGGTGAAAGCCCTCACGGGAAGACGCTTTGTGAATGAGTTATCCTAGAAGTATGGTTAGGGAACCCATACTTAATTGTGGAATAATGAGATGAAGATCAGTAAATTTTTCAGCGAAACTATCCTAGATGGATGGTGCTTGTCATGCCATTTTCGATGGTATTTGGAACGTCACATAACTCCTCACGGGTTGAGAGTTATGGCTTTACAAAGTTGGAGTACCTTCATATGTTGGCTTGAAGCCCCAAAAGGTCAAAGAAGTCAAAGTGATTGCAAAGAAATAAGATTATTTAAATAATAAAGTGAAGTGACAAAGTCAAGGAGGATTATTAAATAACATAGTAAATAGAGAACTTTCTGATTATGGAAAGTAGTTATGAAGGTTAACCCTAAAATGAGGAAAGTGGGTTAAGTGTGTCAGACAGTTGGCTTAGGTTGATGGATAGTTGGTATGAATTGTTGGTTGTAATTGATGTCAACTATTGGAGAGTAATATTGTAGATTGATTTCAACCCTTAGTGATTGATGTCAACCCTTGGAGAAAGTTCGGTAGCAAATTTCGATAGCACAAAGGTTTGGGTAATGGACCCAAGGTTGTTTCATGTATAATGGTATGAGTTTTAATCTATTTGAAGGTAATACTATTCTATATGGATAGTACATGTCATTCCATTTTTTTAGGTATGTGGAACGTCACATAACTCATCACGGTTAGAGAGTCATGGCCATGAGAAGTTGGAGAACCCAGGTTTGGGTAATGGACCCACGTTTGTTTGATGGATAATGGTATAAGTTTTGGTATATTTGAAGGGAAAAATATTCTATATGGATAGTACATGTCATTCCATTTCTGGTGGTATGTGGAACATCACATAACTGCTCACGGTTTGAGAGTTATGATGTTACGAAGTTGGAAGACCCTCATATGTTGGCTTGAAGCCCCAAAAGGTCAAAGAAGTCAAAGAGCTTGCAAAGAAGAAATTATTATTTAAATGATAAAGTAAAGTGACAAAGTCAAGAAGGATTATTTAAATAATAAAGTGAAGTGAAAAAATCAAAGAAGATTATTTAAATGATAAAGTGAAGTGACAAAATCAAAGAAGATTATTTAAATGATAAAGTGAGGTGACAAAGTCAAGGAGGAATATTTAAATGATGAAGTAATGGAGAAATTTCTAATTATTGAAAGTGGTTAACCCTAAAAATGAGGAAAATGGGTTAAGTGACCTAGAAATGGTTTAAGTGACCTAGAAATGGGTTAAGTGACCTAGAAGATGCTTCTAAGGAAGTTATTTGGAGAGTATAAATAAGAGGCAAGGCTCTCTCATTTGATATCACACTTGAGCATATTTAATATATATAGGTAACTGAGGTAACCAAAGGATATCTAAGCTGAATTTCAGAGGGAAGGTGAAGAAAAGAAGGTCGGAAATCAAGGGTGGATAAATTATTTTGATGATGCTTTCTAAGGTATGTTATTTACAGGTCATCTCACCATTTTCACAATAAATTTTTTTCTAGAATGATTCAGACCGTGAAATTGATAGGCCATTGAGAAAACATATCCAAGTATCTGTGGTAAAACATTCATCTTGTGGTTCATTGTATTTTTGGAGTTACACTCTGTGAAAAATAGGGTTTGTGGCTAGTCCTGAAACTAGTCTAAAACATGTGTTTCGGGTAAAAATGCATAACTTATTCATAACAGATCCAAATTTCATAAGACAAAATGTGTTGGTTATATTATAGTATGTAGTATTTTTTGTATCATTCTCATATTGATTCAACAAATATTACGTGTGGAGCATGCTCTACAAGGTCTCTCTCTAGAATAAGCCAGAATTCAACAAGGTATGCCATTTTTGCTATAACTCCTTTTCTGAGAGGTTCCAAATAGTTACACTTGGAGGAATTGCATAAAACACACTGAATAACATTATGTATCATTTCCATAGATTTATTCATTATAGTTACATAGTTATGATTATTTCAAGTTAGAGTTGTTGACTAATCCAAAACTAGTCATGTGAGACTAAAGTAAAGTTTGATGAAAATGCTAGTCTCTTGTTGTTAAAATTAAGGAAGTTTTCCAGGTATGTGATCATATACACCAGCTCTATTACAGAGTTACAAATCATATTTGGATGATGAAATTTATGAGGGCTTTTGGTTAAGGTACATGTTGGGTACATGGTTGAGACAAGTAGTTGATGAGTTGGCACATAGTTGATGATGTTGGTACATTTTGATGAGTTAGAGTTGATGAGTAGTTGATACATGATTGGTACATACTTGGTACATGGTTGGAGGCACTTTTTAATAGTATTTTTGACACATGGTTTATGGATGATGTAGCATACTTGTATTGGTATATTATTAGAAGAACATATTGATCTTGGTGATAATTATGAGTTGTTGTGATATGGTTGGTTGATGCACATATTTGAGATTTGTCTTGGTGATTGATCTTGGTGAGTAGATCTGATTTGGTTGATAAGATTTATGAGACAGGTTGTTGTGATAGGTTGTTTGGACAGGTTGTTGTGATAGGTTATTTGTACAGGTTTTGTGCATGGTTGATGCACTTGTTCATGGTACAAGTTGGTGCATGGTTGTGCACTTGTTTATGGTACAGGTTGATTACATGTTGATTGGTATAGGTTTACAACAATATATCTCACAGTGGTAGTGTGACAGTGGTTCCATCATTCTACTTATACTTCAGGGTGGTTGGATGGGTCAAGGACAAGTGGTTGTATCCACATTCCAGTTGTAGCTGGAGAACATAGGGGGTTGTATTTTCCTTCTGGTTGTAGCTAGAGAATAAGGGAGTTGGAGCTTCCCTCATGTTGTAGACTGAGAAACAAGGGGGTTGGAGCCTCCTTCCATTTGCAGTTGGAAAATAAAGAAAGTTAGTGCTTCCAATGAATGTAATTATTCAAGACATATAAGAAAAGGCATTATGTGGTTTTCTCTCGCTTTGGGTTTCCACGTAAAACACTGGTGTACTGTGTATGTGCATGATTGTTCATTTTTTCATTGCTTATTTACTCTGCATTTATTGGATGATAATGCTACATTGATATAACACTTGGATTATATGGTTAAAAAGGATTAAATTGCTCTATTACTTATTCACCCCCCTCTCAGTAATCCAACAATTGGTATTAGAGTCGGTTCCTTCAAGAAATAGTTTAACCACTGGAAGGAGATCATGGATTATTCTAAGAATGGAGTACCAATGTTTAATGGTCAAAATGGTTTTAAGTATGATATGTGGAGCATAAGGACGGAAGTATTTTTACAGGCACAGGGACATTATATTTGGCTATTAGTTGTTACAGTATATGATAGTTCAAAAATGGAAAAGAGTGCAGCCAAGAAGGAATTGAGGAAGAATAACAAAATAGCAATGGATTTCATCTAGGAAGGATTACCTAATCCGGTAAGAGAAAAGGTTGGTAAATTTTCATCAGCAAAAGAACTTTGGGATAAGCTACATGACATATATTATTCACCCATCACAGATTCAGAAAATGTCAAAGAAGATGCAGATACAAATCAAGAAGAATTATGTTCACCATGTCAAGCAGATTCAGAAGATGAAGAGTACATAATCACCATAGGTATGTTGTTTTGTTCTAATTGTGAAAAACGTGGGCATCTTGAAATAGAATGCGATGAAGGAAATGAGACAGAAAAACTAATTGAAAAGGAAGACAATTATGAAGAAGAATTTATTAGTGTTTTAGATGAACTAAGAGAAGAAAAAATTCACTCAAGAAAGAATTGATGAAACAAAAGGAAAGTGTTCATATTTTTTAAGAATCCCAATAGGTCATCAAGAACTTAAGAACTCAGCTAGAAGAAGCCAGAAAGATTGAATAAAATCTTGAATATCAAAATTAGTGTTTTGAAACCATCATAGCAGCACAGAAGGAAGAAGAAATGAGAGAGAAGATATTGACAAATCATCTTAAGGAAAGAACTAACGATCTAAACCAACTTGAGGCAGAGTTTGGTCAAGAAGAGAAAGGACTTGAAGAAGAAATAATCACATTAAAAATTCATCTTGAAGAAGCAAAAAGAACAGAAGAAGTCATGAATTCTCAGATAATGAAGAAAGAAGAAGAGGTTGAGAATCTTGAAGAAGAAGTTGTCACGTTGAGAAGTAAAATCATCAAGCTCAACAAGAATGTTGAAGAGACAGAAACATCCACATCAGTTATAGAGAATGAAGAGAAGCACACTAGGTTGCTAGAAAAGAAGAATGAAGAAAATAGAAAGAGTTATACAGAAGTACTCAAAGGAAGGAAAAATGGTCAACCAAAATCTAAGAAAACTATTGAAGATACATCTTCAAGAAGACCATCCATGTTCAAGCCACAAAGAAGATTCAATCATGATCATGATCAGTCAAGGCAAAAATTCAAAAGGACTACGCCACAAAGAAGATCATTCACTCTCAGGTATGCAAATTTCTTTTATGGTCATTGTTTTTATTGTACTAACTTTGGACATAAGGTTGCAGATTGCAGGGATTATAAAAGAAATTTTCAAGCAAGAAGTGCCTATGTGGTCGCACGTAACATTGAGTGTTACAAATGTCATAACTATGGATACATATCCAGTGATTGTAGAAGCATGATCGATACTTTCATGAAAGAGAATACAGATATCAGATATAAGAAAGTATGGATAAGAAAACAGGAAGAACATGTGAACAAAGACCAGGTACCAGAGATCGCAAGATTGGAAATAAAACGAGATGAAGAAAATTCTACAGAGAAAAATAAATATGTCAGATACAGAAAGGTTTGGAAAATAATTGAAAGAAAGGAAGGAAAGGTAAATAAGGAACAGGTTTAAGAGATTGTACTTTCAGGCATTGTAGTGAAAGATGAATCCATGGACAGAAAGAAAGAATTCATAGATCAGAGAGATAATGAATCTACCAATGAAGATGATGATGAATCTACCAATGAAGATGATGATGAATACACATCAGAGCAGGAACTGTTCTGAGCCATACAGCTTCAAAACTCCCAAGTAATATGAATATTAGACAGGGGGGATCTATGCTATAGCTATGACAGACCAAAGAACCATCCTTCAAGCAACTTGCAGAGTTTGAAAAGATAGATTCAGAGAAATCAGTTAGCAGAAGTACAGTTTGATAGATTAATCAAGACTTCATGATATTATACTGATAAATGGGTTAGCATTATGGACAGTTGTGCAAATAGAGTCTTGGATAGTATGGACAGAGATGGATTTGTAAGAACACTTAGCAGGTTTGGACATATATATGATAGTGGACGAGAGCATGGATTCATAGATTGGTTCAGAGACAAAGAAACATTATCATAATGGATGATAATTACATAGGAAATGGCTCGAACAATGCTAATGGATTCCAAATTGACAGATATTTTTTGGACACATGCAGTGCATACATCATTTCACATTCAAAATAGAGTAATGCTCGGAAACAAAAATGAAAAAACTCCCTACGAACTATGGAAAGGAAGCACAGACAACAATCTCTACATCAAGGTAACTCAAGGTAATATTTTATTAATTGAAATTTATGTTGATGATATTGTTTTGGAAGCACTAATGAGAGGTTAAGCCAGAAATTTACAAAGGATATGCAGAATAAATTTGAAATGTCATTACTTGGAGAACTATCCTTCTTTTTGGGTCTTCAGATATGTCAAAGAAACCAAGGAATTTTTATTTCTCAAACTAAGTATATCATAGATATGCTAAAGAGGTTTGGAATGGAAGATTGCAAACCAGATACCACTCCTATGCAAACCAGTTGCAAGTAGAGAAAAGATGATGATTCAAAGTCTACAGACCAGAGGAAATATAGGTCAATGATTGGTAGTTTACTATATGTGACAGCATCCAGACCAGATGTAATGCAGACAGTTGGACAGGTGGCACGATTTCAAGAAGCACCAAAGGAATCACATGTATTAGCAATGAAGAGGATTTTCAGATATCTCAAAGGAAAATAAGAGTTTTGATTATGGTATCCAAAAGGAAAGGATATATCACTTATTGCCTACACAGCTGCAGATTGGGCAGGTTGCATTGATGACCGATGAAGCACCAATGGAGCAAAATTCTATTTGGGTAAGTGTTTAGTATCATGGATAAGCAAGAAAAACTCATCAATATCCTTATCTAAAGTCGAGGCATAGTATATTGCAACAGAAACATGTTGTACATAGGTTCTATGGATGAAACAAACTTTGACATATATATAGGTTGATTATGATGAGCCCATTCCAATCTATTGTGATAATACAAGCACCATCAGTATCTCAAAAAACTCGGTGATGCATGTAATGTCCCCCACCTCTTAGAGAGGTGATGAGGAGACTTAGTGGCCTGGGCACCCCCACTAGGTCATAGTCTCAGACTAAGGGGGGGAAAAGTCAAGAAGTTAAAAGTTATATTTTTAAGTTGAATTAAGAAAGGAAAAGGATAAAGGAGTAAAAGATAACTCAACAGAAGAATAGAAGATTAACCCTAGGAGTTAATCTAACTCAATAGAGAATTAGAAGGAAAAGTATAAGTAAGAGGCTGGGGTGCACCTATTATTCATTCTGGTTTTGGATTAGCATTTGCTATTGCTCTTGAGCATTCAGTTTGGGGGTTTTG
>ML794700.1:350189-374071 GCA_009831015.1 Picea engelmannii
GTGGTGAAATATCCACTCACCTTGTTCCACAGCTTGGTCTCGGGGATGAAAGACTCCTCCACACCATTCTAGTCTCAGGACCAGCTTATCAAGGGAGGTTCGATCCAGCTTATCCTGAGGGCCTGGGGGCCATTTCGACAGTTGGGTTTTGTTTGCAGGGGAAGGACCATCAGTTTGAGGGATTTTCTGGAGGGTTATCATCATTCTACATTTGTCTACAGATTGGGGCGTCATGGAGCCATAGGGGACGTCCTGTGATTCAGTAAAACTCAGATCTAGGGAGATCTGCTTGAGATCTGAGCCCAAAACTTCTCCCACGGGATTCTCATAGCCCGATCTATATTCTGGGAGAGTTTCAGAGCATTTGGATGCCTCCTTCATCAGGGCCGAACCAACTAGGGTTTCAGTCATCTAGTGGGGCACACCATTCAGTGGAGAATTCAGATCTACAGGGTTTGAGAGTGGATTTGGGAATTTGGACATCTAGGTTTTCCTTACAGTTGCCTGATCTATCATTTGGCATATTTCTTGGGATGATTGGACACTTTTGGTAGTAGGGCAGAGTTATTTAGGGCTTCATCATTCTAGCAGGACGTGGCACTTTCCAGCTTGGAGGTTGAGCATTAGTACGGCTCAGATCTGCTTGATTTGGTCTTCATTGTATATCCAGCCTTTGGAGGCTTGTTTTGTATTGTCGGGAGCATTTTGTAGCAGCTCATATCTATTGCTTGTACGGCCATCTAAGGTTTATGCCAGATCGGCCATCTATTGTATTGATCTTACATTGCTCATAATGAAAAGGTCAGATCTTTTCTTGTGCTTCTACATCTTGAATATATTGTGATCTCCATGTGTTGATGAATCTTGTATGCACTTAATAACTCAATAAATTAGTAGTAGTTAGTGATTCCAAGAAAGAATTTGGTTTGGGATCATTACAATGCACTCCAAGACTAAGCACATTCCAATCAAGTATCACTTTCTACGGGAACAAGTTGCAGAGAAGAACATCAGAGTTGAATATGTGGGAACAAAAGAACAAGTGGCATGCATCTTTACAAAACCGCTTCCATGGGAATCCCTTGAGTATCTTCGCCAGAGACTAGGAGTAATTTCTACTCCAAAATGAATTCTTTTGAATGCTTATCTTATATGTCTTAGATGTACACAAGGAAGCACCATAAATAGGACAAAGGGGGAGAGATTTATCAGATGCAAAGGTAAATGCTTGGAGAGAGATCATAGAGGCATGTTTCCAAGGGGAGCGATTGTCACAAGGGAAGAATGAGTGATATGACTTCAGAGTGATACCATTTGTCAAAGGGGGAGATATTATTCATATGAAGGGAAAGAGAGTAATCAAAGTATTATAAACACAAAGAAAAATCAAAGGAACGAAGACAGGAGGAGAAGCCCCAAGGAGAGTTCAGTCAGGGGGAGTAACCCCAAAGGGATATACCCTTTGTCATTGATGTCAAAGGGGGAGAGATAGAAACATTGATAAAGAGTATAAGAATGAATGTTATCATGACTAAGTGTTTCCATCAATGTCAAAGGGGGAGATTGTCAAACAGTTGGCTTAGGTTGATGGATAGTTGGTATGGATTTTTGGTTGTTATTGATGTCAACTATTGGAGAGCGATATTGTAGATTGATGTCAACCCTTATTGATTGATGTCAACCCTTGGAGAAATTCTGGTAGAGAATTTTGGTAGCACAAAGCTTTGGGTAATGGACCCAAGGTTTTTTAATGTATAATGGTATGAGTTTTAATATATTTGAAGGTAATACTATTGTATATGGATATTACATGTCATTCCATTTCTGGTGGTATGTGGAACGTCACATAACTCATCACGGTTAGAGAGTTATGGCCATGAGAAGTTGGAGAACTCGGGTTTGGGTAATGGAACCAAGTTTGTTTGATGGATAATGGTATGAGTTTTGATATATTTGAAGGCAAGACTATTCTATATGTATAGTAAATCTCATTCTAATTTTGGTGGTATGTGGAACGTCACATAACTCCTCATGGTTTGAGAGTTATGACCTTAAAAAGTTGGAGGACCCTCATATATTGGCTTGAAGCCCCAAAAGGTCAAAGAAGTGAAAGAGATAGAAAAGAAGAAATTATTATTTAAATGATAAACTAAAGTGACAAAGTCAAGAAGGATTATTTAAATAATAAAGTGAAGTGACAAAATCAAAGAAGATTATTTAAATGATAAAGTGAAGTGACAAAATCAAAGAAGATTATTTAAATGATAAAGTGAGGTGACAAAGTCAAGGAGGAATATTTAAATGATAAATTAATGGAGAACTTTCTAATTATGGAAAGTGGTTAACCCAAAAAATGAGGAAAATAGGTTAAGTGACCTAGAAATGGTTTAAGTGACCTAGAAATGGGTTAAGTGACCTAGAAGATGCTTCTAAGGAAAATATTTGGAGAGTATAAATAAGAGGCAAGGCTCTCTCATTTGATATCACACTTGAGAATATTGAATATATAGGTGACTGAGGTCACCAAAGGATATCTAAGCCAAATTTCAGAGGGAAGGTGAAGAAAAGAAAGCCGGAATTCAAGGGAGGATAAATTCTTTTGATGATGTTTTCTAACGTATGTTATTTACAGGTCATCTCACCATTTCAACAATAACTTTGTTTCTAGAATGATTCAGACCATGAAATTGATAGGCCATTGAGGAAACATATACAAGTATCTTTGGTAAAATATTTAGCTTGTGGGTCATTGTATTTTTGGATTTACACTCAATGGAAAATAGTGTTTGTGGCTAGTCCTGAAACTAGTCTAAAACAGGTGCTTCGGGTAAAAACATTATAACTTCTTCATAACAGATCCAAATTCAGTAAGAAAAAATGTGTTGGTTAGCATAAAGTATGTAGTATGATGTTTAATATTCTCATATCTATTCAAAAAATATTCTATGTGGGGCACTCTCTACAAGGTCTCTCTCTAGAATAAGCCAAAATTAAACAAGGTATGCCATTTTTGCTATAACTCCTTTTATGAGAGATTCCAAGTAGTGACACTTGTAGGAATTTCACAAAACACACTGAAGAACATTGTGCATCATTTTCATAGATTTATTCATTACAATTACATAGTTATGATTATTTCAAGTCAGGTTTGTTAACTAATCCAAAACTAGTCATGTGAGACTAAAGTAAAGTTTGATGAAAATGTTAGTCTCTTGTTGTTAAAGTTAAGGAAGGTTTTCAAGTATGTGCTCATATACACCAACTCTACTACAGATTTACAAATCATATTTGGATGATGAAATTGATGAGGGATTTTGGTTAAGGTACATGTTGGGTACATGATTGAGACAAGTAGTTGATGAGTTGGCACATACATGAGGTGTATAGTTGATAATGTTGGTACATATTGATGAGTCATAGGTGATGAGTACTTGATACATGATTGGTACATACTTGGTACATGGTTGGAGGCACTTGTTAATAGTATTGTTGACACATGGTTTATGGATGATGTAGCATACTTGTATTGGTATATTATTAGAAGCACATATTGATCTTGATGATGATTATGAGTTGTTGTATTATGGTTGGTTGATGCACATCTTTGAGATTTGTCTTGGTGATTGATCTTGGTGAGTAGATATGATTTGGTTGATAATATTGATGAGACAAGTTGTTGTGATAGGTTGTTTGGACAGGTTGTTGTGACAGGTTATTTGGACAGGTTTGGTGCATGGTTGATGCACTTGTTCATGGTATAGGTTTTGTACAGGTTGGTGCATGGTTGATGCACTTGTTTATGGTACAAGTTGATTACAGGTTGATTGGTATAGGTTTACAGCAGTATATCTCATAGTGATAGTGTGACATTGGTTCCATCATTCTATTTATACTTCAGGGCGGTTGGATGAGGCAAGGACAGGTGGTTGTAGCCACCTTTCGGTTGTATACAGAGAACATAGGGGGTTGTAGCCAGAGAATAGCAGAGTTGGAGCTTCCCTCAGGTTGTAGCCTGAGAAAAAAGGGGGTTGGAAGCTCCTTCCAGTTTGTTGGCAGCCCTACACGATTTTTTCCTTTTAAAGTGACAAATAAAAATTTATGTAGCTGCCTACGCTTCGTCATGGAAATATTGCTATTTGAAGGTGACTACTCGGTTGTAAAGAATATGCTTTGATTGTTGCTATTATATTGTTTTCATTTTCATGTTTCATTCATGACTGAAAGCATGAATGAAACATTGAAACTTATTATCAAATTTCAATTATATCCAAGGCTTGGTCTTTATGTAGGGTCAATATTCTTACAATTCTTTTAATGAATGTTGTTTTGCTTTGAAGCTTATCATATATCAATAAAACATTTGTTTTTGAGTTGCTCCTAGATTATAAGCTATATCTTGAGTACTTTGTAAACACATCAAGAATATATTGGCCTTAAGACTGTAAGCTTCTTCATCAATGTTCTTGATAGATCACTTTCGATTTTAAAATCCTTTGATTTTTTTTATTTTTTTTTCATATCGCATCCTCTCCTAACCTTGGCAAATCAAGGTACCCATTACATATGATGAGATTCAAACTTAGGCGTACCCTGTATTTTGTTTGAAGTGGTAGTTTGAATCAGCATATCCATCATTCCAAACTAAATTCTTGGGTTTCTTTCTGTACTCATGGAATTCATTACCTGAAACGCTTGATTTTCGTGGCTTCAAACCCCTTATGCTCTTGTTTTGGTCGCGCTAAGGTAACTGTGGGTTTTATTCCTTTGTTAATTGCTCTAGCCTTCCTCTGTTTTTGCTACCCCTTATGCTCACAGTGAGTTTTGGTCGCCTTTGTGATTTCCTGTCCAAACCCTTATGGCCCATGTCATTTGTGTCAAGCCGAATGGCTCCCAAACTTTGTTTTTGTATGATGAAGTGAGTGAAGACCTTAAAATCCAGGGTTGGTTTTTGTTTCTTGAGAAGTTTTAGGGTTATAAATTACAAGCAGCCCAAGATTTCGCCCTCACATTCGATGGATGCAGAGCCAAAGTGGGTGACATTCAATTGGAAATCACCAAGGAATTCTTGAGTGAGGCAACAGGTCTTCCCCTTATCGACCAAAAATGGTTTAAAAATTCAAAGTTGGACAAGGTACCATGGGGTCTGTTCCTCACCTCCCGAAAAAATCAATGTTGTGACAAAGGTATGCCACTCTCTCTGTTGAAGGATAGATGGCATGGTTTATTGGCAATATTAAGACATTTTGTCACTTGTGAAGGCTGCTACAGCCTCGTCTTCCTTTACCACATAAGACTACTAATGCATTTTATCGGTTTCTAGTTAAACATGCATTTTTACTTATTAAGAAGTTTATATAAGATGTCAAAAAGATATAAAAGGAAGAAATTGGATTCCAGCTTATTTCATCATGGGTTGATTAAGTTGTTGATAGTCCATCATATGAAACTACTTAATGATGATTGGGATGCTTTCGTGACTCACAATGGCTTTGTTACAATAAACCCTGTGGAGACTCCGATGGTTGATAAACCAATGCTAGAAAACTCTATTTTTCCCTCCAGTGATAGGTCAGTTTTATTATGTGAAAACCCTTGTGAAAGGGCTATGCCCGATCAGTTTATGTGTGAACAGCATGACGTCGGCTCCAAGCTTGTTGAAACTCCTGAGTGTGAGCAAGTCGTCGACCCTAACCTTAACATCAAATCCACCAGTGAAAACCCTTCCAAACAGTCAAAGAAAAATCGATACATGCAAGGGTTTAATAACAAGAGGGTTGGGAGACTGATTTATAGGAGCCTACGGAATAGATCAAAATCTCATGTGAGCTCGATCGAATCGATCGAGGTCCATGAGAGCTCTAATTCTAAGATTGAAAAATTTATGGCAGTTGAAGACCCAAATTACTCTAAACCGGATCTTGGTCAAGCTTTTGATTATGTGAATCACTTGTCACCATGTCTCAAGCACAACAAAGATTTTCTAGAAATTAAATTCAATCAAAAGCCGGTCGTGGATAGTGGAAGTGTTTTAGCACACATTCATGCTCTTGCTCAACCATTTGCACCTGTTGTAAATTGTGAAGTGTGTTTAAACTGGATAGGTCGGTATTACACAGACATTCTCTTCCTTCAAAAAACGATCAAGACTATTGCGGCTCAAAACCACTCATTGACAATTGAAAATTGCGAGCTCAAGATCAATGCACAGAGACAAGGAAAACGCTTGAAAAGGACTAGCAATATCATAATAAAAAACGTCGATAGTATCGAGGTTGTGATCAACTCTGAAATTTTGTGATTCAAATTTGATTTTCAATTGAATGGTAAGATTATTTTTTTTATTTTTGTTGTGATTTATTTTTATTTTTCTAATTAATATAGAGTGATTTAGATTTCTGTTGTCAATAATAATACTGGCTACAGGATCGTGAGATTCTGTAGCCAAGTCAAATTTCTCATATAAAAATTTGGAAATTATTAGTTAAATAAATATCTAATTTGCACATTTTGTTTTGCTTTCAGGATATGATGTATCTTCTGGTGATCTCATAAGATGGAGCATTGTTGGACTTAGTTGATTAGTCACCTCTTTTGGCTTATTCTGTAAATCAAAACAAAACTTGTGTAATTTTGAAGATACGGTTTGATATTGAGTGGCTTTTTAGACCCTCTATTGTTGTAACTTTGAGATCCTTTTGAGATATGATCCTATATTAGAAGATAGGATTATTAGCTTACATGAACTCTTTAAATACACAGTATTTTGTAATAGAAATCATCTTGGCCTGGGGCATAAGATGGACAATTAATTCACAAACTTAAATGGAACAGCAATATGCATTTTGGCTTTAGCTTCTTGTGAATGGTGTTTTCATTTATGTTTTGTTTATCCTGATATACTAATAGGTTTTGATAGCTTTAGACTTCACGATCTATTATGTTTTGGGATAATTCTTTTATAAATATCGTCCATATTTGATGCTTTAGATATTAACAGTGTGATCATCTATTCAGCTTAAATGGCAGGATTTCTCTTTAATTTTTAGTTGAATGATCAAATGCAATGTTGTTACAATCAGATTTATCTCAATGTAATCGCTTGCGATCATAAGATCACGGGACCTATTTGTATCATCTATTCTGTTATTAAAAATCAACTACCAACACATTGTTCTGGATTTATTAGAACAATCTTAAGGTTCATTGCAAGTTTCCCTCTTGGACGTGATAGTTGGACGTTCTCTAATCATGCAGATGCTTGGATACATATCGCTAACTTACTAACAGGTTAGCTCATTTACATTTTTCTGTCATTTATTTATCATTGAAACTTGAATGTATGGTTCGGCTTTTGACTATCCACACGTTTTTGTTTCATAGTATTTTTTTATATTAGTTTAGATTTATAAAGGAAAAGTGAAAAAATATTTTTATGTTCTTTCTTTATCTGCTTATACGAAGCAATCATTTTTCACATTGAGTTTCGTAAGTTTAGATTAAAACTTGCAGTTTGTATATAATGTACATAAGTAAAATAAGTAAATATTATGTTTAAATATATCTACAATAGTTACATTATACATATGTACATATATATAGTGATTAGTAATTAGTTAGTTATTTCATTTCTTTTACTTGTTTCTTTTAGGACTTTTAGATTGGCTAACGGAGCCATTAAACCCGTCGGAACAAGTTACACCAAACGGCTTGGGTTATTTAGACAACCCCAAACCGGACTCGTTCTTCCAGTTGGTGGATGGTCATTTTTGCCCAGTAACAAATGGCGCTAGAAGGAGGGTCTGAATACAATTGATGGCACGTGGAGGTCGCAAAACTCCACCCCCATGCACTCGCTCCCCCGTAGTAACACGTAGACGCTCAGACAACAACATTATTTCTGAAACAGCAACTACCTCGAATGAAAATCCTGAGATTCCCATTGAGCCAGTAACACCAAATCCTCAAGGGGTCGATGTACAAGAAATCGTTCATCAGTCACTCTCAAGGACACACGGTGCTTTGGCTCATATCAGACAACCTAGTAGGCCTCTCAATCAACCTTTAGATTTCTCAGATATCTAAGAGCAACTCGAAGGCACTGGTCTACATTTAGATCCTTTAGGAGATAATACCATAGGCCCCAACCACACCCGTACTCTTGTAGTCAGAGGATCTGGTATTCCACCTTCCCCACCTTCAGGAGGAGAGTCATCTGACGAAGGCAATTCTTCAACTGAACCATCTCAACCTTCGACACCACCTACACCCATGGAAAACCAAAACAATCCCTCCAGACCTTGGCTTGATCAAGATGTTGTGGTTGTACCTGGACCCCAGCATCCTCTACCGAAACACCTAGAGAAATGGTTACCTAAGTTCGATCTAGATTCTAAACAAAATGTCAAGGATCACATAAAGAAATTCATGCTAGCCATTAGACTCTGAAGTGTAGAACATGAAGATGTAGTATGTAGACTTTTTCCTTACATGTTTGAGGGAAATGCCTCTACATGGTATTTTGCTCAACAACCTCACACTATTGTATCTTGGGACAGATTTGAGACTTGTTTCCTAGAGAAGTTCGGAGATGATAAATCCCTAGAAGTCTTAGTCATGGAACTCTCCAACTTAAGGATGAACCCTAAGGAGAAAGTAAAAGATTTTAACCAAAGGTTCCTCACGTTAAAAAATTGAATCCCCACTAATTCAATGCCCGCAGAAAACCGTATTGTGGCATATTACACTAAATCTCTACACAATAATATAGCAATTTGGGTTAAAAGGTCTAAGAATTCAACATTAATGGAAGCCTTCGAGGAGGCAAGCCAGACCGAAAAAGATATTTTGAGCTTGAAATATAATCTTAGTAATGAGTGTTATAACCCTAATTTGCACCAGACATGCTTACTTGGCATCAGGCCATCTCAGATTCCTTCTTTGCCAAAACACTGTTGAACAACTCTTCTTAAAAACCTCTTTTATAGAGGCTCATGCGCCCTACTCCATTATTGCACGCGTGTACATGCTAGCTGACCCAAAACAGCCCGCGTGTACCTACAAAAGCACAAAAAAAGGAAAGTTGTCGATGGAACACACAACTTTGGGTAAGTTAACTAAACCTTCTAGCCATGCACGACCGAGGGTTCGTCCAAATACCTAGCTTCTTCTAGCCTATAAAAGAAGGGTTAGGGGTCCCATTTGGAACAGGAGAATCATAGTAAAGAAACTATACCCATTTGCACATTCCCTTTGTCCCAACCCTTTAGCCATCCTTGTGCAAGAAGAGATACAGAGCAAAGAAGTTGAAGAATAGTTGAATAGGAGCCCAGGACCAGGTTCGCGGAGCAATAGCCAGTGTCGACATTGTAAGTTGATTTATTGAAGTTGGTAATAAAGAAGTATTTTTTCCGTCCCGCCATATGAGGTGTTCATAGTTTATTGCATACATCTTTGAATCTCTAACCCATTAATATTTAGATCAAATGCATGTAGAGTTTGTTGTGTATCTTGTGTGAATGCAGGTCAGTAGTAGAGGAGAGTTGCAATCAAGGAGTAATCGAGTATGAAGAAGGATCGATATCAAATGTCTAGAATAAGGTACGCTCACTTAACTATGTATTTTCTTAATAATAATGGGGATTAGGTCTGGGACGACGGTAGAAAATAGGATTATTTAGGTCTTTTCTGCATGCATAATTTAACCATAGATGCTAGTCCATAAAGGGATTTCCCACTCACAACGGAATTGGCGACCATACTAGGGAGATCTCTAGGGTTCTGAGGGATATTTTTGGGTATTTTTTAGAACTGGTCTCATTTTCCTGTTTTTAAAGTTTTTACAAAAGTCTGAGCTAACAGAGATTCTGGTCTTCCATACTAGTTATCTCTGTTTCTTTGCTTGACTATAAAAAAAAATTTCAAGACCCACAGAGGTACACGCATCTTGTATAAGGTCTGCACACGTGTACCCGTGCCCTGCATTCCCACAGCCCGCGTGTACACGTTAGCTGAGGAAGTGACAGTTGCGTGTAAGATTCCATAAAATTTCTTTAAAAGAGGCAGTCATCCTCTCCCCTGTCATAATTTTTCCTTCTCAGGGGTTTTCTGGAACTCTTTCTAGTCTTTTTTGTTTGCAGTCAATAGCTTAGGTTTCACCTCGGATTGGTTTGTTCTATGAATTTTTCCTTAAGTTGGTTTCTTTTTTCTGTTAAAGTAGGTGTCTGAGTCTTCAAGAGATCCTGGTTCTCAGTATCAGTGGTCTCTGCATGGGCTAGATTGTTTGTCTTTTTGCCTAAGAGTTTCAGAGATACACGCAGCCTGTAAAAGGTCAGCATGCATGTACACGCTCTCTAATGTTACACAGCTCGCATGCACACACTTACTGTTGAACTGTCAGCAGTGTGCTTATGGAGGAAATTTTTGTTAAATGTGGGGCAGTCATCCTTGCCTTTGATAAGAGTTATACCTCTCAGGTTTTTGATCTCTTTCATAGAAGTCAGTGACTTAGGTTTGTTCACAGCAATAGCTTTCTTTTTCAGTTAGAAGTTTTCCTCAAAATTTTCTTTTATAGGGTTTTTAGACAAGTGTGAGAGTCTAATTTTAAGTTGTTTGTGTGTGATTTTTAAAGTGACTCTTTGAAATTTGTGCTTAGGCCATAATTTTTTCTTGGTTTTGACTTCTTGATATTTTTCCTTTTTGCTTTGTCAGCATTCAAATAAAAAAATATATATATCTTTTATTTCTTTGATTGATTGAAAAGTGTTGTTTTGCATTAGTAACCAGGGAAAAGTCTTTGCTTTCATAAGTTCTTGATAGTTTACTTAGATCATAAGTAGCTCGTAGTCAAGTGAAATCCTACTTTGAGTGTGTTGTTCAAAGATCTTAGAAAAAAAATTTAAGTTTGAAAAGTTGTTTAAGAGTGAAGTAAGGTAAAGGTTTTTGTTTCCAGCTTTTTGTTTATTTTACTTTCGTCTTTCAAACATCACTAGTTTCACTTTCATAACCTTTGACTTAAGACAAGACATAAAAATTAATGCTAAATCTAAAATTCATTAGACTTTTTATGTTTGTAGGGTCAATCAACTAGTTTAGGGTTAGGGCCTTAAATTAGGCTGGAGAGAAAACTCTTCAAGGCCATTAAAATCAAACATTGGAGTCTGAGTTAAGGAGTGTCAAAGTCCAGTATCATGAAATTTATCTGGGACCCCCCGCTAACACAGGGGATAAACACGAGGTCGCGTGCAGGAAGGTAGCGGAGATAACCCCTCCAAAGTTGGACCAATCGTAGTGGAGAACACATATAGAGGGCTTGTCTTGGGATTCTGTCGATTGCATTTGCCACGGAGCTTCGTGGGTCTCGAATCCGTTTGAGGTCCTCAGTTGTCTTCCAGACCACTTTCTTTCGATACCCTTGACAGGTTTTGGGCTCAATACCCTGCTCATTTTGGTCTACCCAACTTTCGACTGTACCCGTCTAGTGACTGTTCGCACGATGGCAACCTAGTTGCCTATCTTTTTAGGGACATACACAAGTGACTGCGGGGGTATACCGCGGTACCTAGGACAGACATTGAGCCACACTTTGCAGAGTATACCTGGAGGGTGCTTCTGTGTTCTAGTTGCACTTGCACTAGTAAGTTTCTCTAGTGTTAGTTGTTGTAACTTTTCTTCCAATTAGTTTACTGTTTGCTTGTTTTATCTTGTAGGGACTTTTTAGTGTGTGTTATTTTTTGAACGAGTAGAAAGCCCTAGAGTGACTTTGATATTCTCACACAGTGGAGGATCATGAGCTCCACAGGTCACGAAGGCTTCTTGGCCTATCACCGGTTACACTGGAGCCACCCCCGCCACCACTAAGGCGAAAGCTAGACCAACAAGGGTCTTTTGAAGCGACCGGGTCACAAGAAATTGTGCCCGACCAACATCCAGAGGAATCGACCGTTTTAGACCTTGGAGTGAAATATTTTGATCTAGTTGAAACCTCAACCACTGATCTTTTGGCACCCATCATCGTACCAATTCATCCTTACAAGTGCCAGATAGTGTCGCACGCAACAATGGAAACAAATGTTATTACTCCTTCTGGGAATTCTTCAATTCCCACTATGGTTGTCACCACAGGAGAGTTTCCACCTCCTAACCCACCATCACCAGTCTGAGCCACCATGGTCTCGACCACCTCTACCTCACACAGTGGTTCGATACCATCTATGGTGGTGACCACAACCCCTTTCCCACCAAGTGCGAAAGGCCCTCCGTTCTCATGCGGGATACCTAGCTCAGGTACAAGTCCTGTACTTTCCTACTCCAGTTCACAGACTTTAGGTATGGGGGCAGGGAGCTCTAACGCTCCTCTACAAGGCCACATGAGGGGCACTTCTGCTCCTTTTAACACTTTCCCTTACGGGGGAGGTCATATACCTCCTTCGTCCCCTTCGCTCAGTGGCACGCACCAGCCATCCGCCGGGCCACCTGCACACCATAGTTTATTTGGAGCGGGAAGTCAAGGACCACCTTCACATAATATGTCGATAGGTTCGACACCGTTTTCTTTGTTCGGTGCATTTGGTAACAACGCCTTCTCATCAGCTACTTTCCTGACTGGGGGCAACCACGGTTTTAGACAACCTTTTCCTATGCAGGGTACTATTCCTGCATAGTGGGCAAACCCAGGAACTTCTTCTGCATCAGGGCCTTGGAATTCTTGGTAGGGATCTGTTCCTTCATCGGGAATGTTGATCTGGGGAAATTCTTTCCACAGTCAATGGAACCTCGGACAAGGTACTATGCCTATCCCCACAAGATCGGCATGGGGAAACCCTTCCCAAAGTCCTCTAAATGTAATGCACACCCATCCATCTACGTCCTATTTTTGGAATCATTCGATGATGTCTCCCCACACGTAGAATCCATATGCTGGCCATGGCCATGGTTTTTACCAGAACCCCAGCCAGCAGCCAAACTTTTCCTAGAAACCTAGTGTCAGTCAAACTCCAAGCCCCTTTTTCCCAGGTTATCACCAACAACACAAACTACCTTTCCTGGCAACCTTGCATTTTCCAGAATTGACAAGGTTGTTGAATGACCCTATCTGTCATGATCCGTGTTGGCCTCCTATGCTGACGAAGTTGCCTTCGGACTTACCAAAGTTCGAAGCCAAGCATAACGAAGATCCAGGCGATCATGTGACTACCTTCCACCTTTGGTGCTCATCTAAATCATTGAAAGATGACTCCGTACAGTTGTGATTGTTTCAATGTACTCTCATTGGGAGTGCCACGAAATGGTACATTGAGATCGACCACTCAAGATACTCTTCCTTCGGCAAATTGGCAATGGCCTTCCTAAACCATTTCCAATTTCCTATGAGATACGACGCTGGCACAGAATTGCTGGTGAATTTTGCACAGACAAAGGCAGACCATATCTCTGATCACATCCGAGAATGGAGACATCGGAAGAGTTTAATTAAGGTACCAGTCCCACCAGCATTCCTGCTCAAGTGGTTCCTTAAGTCTTTGGTCCCACAGTTATCCAAAGACGTCATGACTTCAGGAGTGTTCTTCGAAGAAGACGCTATCATGAGAGCTCAACAGTTTAAGCTCATCTATTCTCAGTCTGGTTTATTATACGAGATATTACCAGATGTGCCACACTCAATACTTGATAAAACCAGACAGAGAGTTGGACAACATCTCGATGGTATTGTTGGTTCAGCACAAACAAAGCCCGCTGAGCAACTGACGAAGCAATTGCAGCAATTATCTATACAACACACAGCGGCCAGCCAAACTACTATTTTGGTTGCTCCCCCTACTAAAATGTTGGATGTACACACAGTGTAATCGACAAATCCAAAGGCCACCCAGCAGCCTGAAGGAAAGAAAAAACAACGAAAGAAGGGTAAGGGGGATAAGAAACCCACTGATAATGTTGGTGGGGGAAACACTGAGAAACAAAAGGCGAGGTATCCGTGAAACCTGTGTGCAGAAGACCACCCGACCCACCTATGTCCCCGGCTTGCAGAGGCCCAAAATTTATTGACACAGCAACAGCCTGTTGTGTTAACAAATCCATTTCAACATGGACAAAACCTAACCCAAGCCTCTACAAGTGCGGAAGGGAGTAGTCAAGGACCCTCTCTGTCCTTGAACAATCCTACATCCAAGAATGTATATATGATGAAGGGTGATTCTTTCATATCCACTAGAGCACATGACTACAGTAAACCAAGCACTTCTGAGAAGGGCAAAGAAGCTGAACTCCCATCTCTTCCTCTACAGATTGAGAAGAATTTGGGTGAAACAATGACACGCATCCCAAAAGACACATTCAAAAAATCTTCTCACAACCCAAACGCAAGGGTCGCCCAGAATTATTCTGTGGTGGAAGATTTGTCTCAAACCCCTTGTGCGATGTCTGCTTTGGAGGTCCTCCAAAGCTGCCCTTCCCATAGAAAAGCTTTGTTAACCGCTCTAGGATCTACCGAGACTTGTAATCTAGGTACCATCATGCTAGATACAACTGACTTAAAACCTCATATGCCTTACCATGTAGCATTTCAGATAGTAGTGGCTCACCCCACGAAAACTTTTACTCGAAATATTTTCCGCATAGTGGTTGATGAGGGCGCCTCGACATGTGTTATGTCGTTGGCATGTTGGAAGGCCATTGGCCAACCCGTTTTGTCTCCATCACCTACTCTTCTCACTACTTTTGATGGTCATTCGTTCCAACCACATGGTATCATTCCCTCTTTTCACGTGCAATTGGGAGGGAAGACTGTGTGCGTTGAGGTAGAGGTAGTCGATGCGTCCCTCAACTACAATATTTTGTTAGGAAGGAGTTGGACTTATGCCATGCAAGCAGTAGTTGCTACAGTTTTCTGAGTCTTGTTGTTTCCACATGAGGACCGGATTGTGACCATTGATCAATTGTCTTTCTCCAGATCTGATCCTTCATTAGGGGTGTTCGCGGTCCTGATGATTGATAATCCTCAACCAGGCATAGTCAACGTAGGGGTTGGTTTGTGCCCATCTTTGATGGGTACCTTCGATTACCCGCCCCCTCAAGGCGATGTCAAGTTCATATCCAACCACCATAAGGTTGAGATTTTCCAGGTTTCGTCGTTTCGCACAACTTACTTCACTGATCCATGGATACTTCCTTCCCCATCGGCCATAATGGAGGGGATAGGGCATCTGGGCATGTCCATGCCCTTGTCCGCAGCTGAAGTAGCGTACTCTTTAGTTTAGCAAGCTTCAGCCAACCCCGATCCAACTTTTGCACAAGAGTTTGATCTGCTTGTAGAGCCTATTTGGGCTCAAGGTTCTCTCACTAACACTGATTCGTTAGACTTATTCTTGCCCTCTGACGAAGCAGTAATTGAAGCAATGACTAGTCTAAACAAACCCTGGGATGATCTTCATCACAGATCTTTCTTTCTCTCAGAGTTAAGCAGAATCAAGGCTGGAGAATTCACCTTGACTATGACTGGAGATAGGTTTTGTCCTATTAATCCCTTAGCTATGCACGAGGTCTATGTTGAGGGTAATATGGAAACCATCACTAAAATCATACCGATCAATATCTTAGAACCCCTGGCATCGTGGAGAATTTTTTCGTCGAAGCTGACTACTCCCCCGGAGAGATTCAAACCTACACAGATCTATTTAAAGAATTCTGCAACGTTTTTGCTTGGTCTTATGAGGAGATGCCAGGCATCGATCCAAAAATAGTCGAACGTGAAATCACAACTTATGCAGATGCCAAGCCTATCCGGCAGAAGCTTCGTCCAATTAACCCTAGGAAAATAGCAGCCATTAAGGTTGAAGTTGAGAAACTGCTAAAAGTCAGTTTTATCTATCCTATCCATTTGACCCAATGGGTGTCAAACCCCGTGCCGGTCAATAAAAAACAAGGCACGATTCGTGTATGTACAGACTTCCGTGATTTGAACAAGGTTAGTCCCAAAGATAATTTTCCCACACCATTCATCGACCAGATAATTGATGAATATGCGGGTTTCGAGGCCTTCTCTTTCATGGATGGTTTTTTCGGATATAACCAAATACAAATCAAACCCGAAGACTAGCACAAAACGGCATTCATATGTCCCTGGGGTACATTCGCATATCGTAATATGCCTTTTGGTCTCAAAAATTCTAGAGCGACCTTTCAACGGGCCATGTCTTTTTCTTTCCATGACCTCAAGCACATAGTCGAGGCCTATTTAGATTATTTAGCATCTCGATCTCACAAGAGAACGGATCATCCCACACACCTCTGACTTATTTTTGAGCATTGTCGCTACTTCCGGATTCGCTTGAATCCAAACAAGTGCAGCTTTTGCGTAACATCGGGACGTTTGTTAGGTTTCATAGTGTTGAAAACAGGGATCATGGTCGATCCTCTCAAGGTTGAGGCAATAATTCAGTTTCCCCCCCCACGCACAATCCTTCAACTTCAGAGTCTACAGGGCAAGGCGAATTTTTTAAGACGCTTCATCGCCAACTATGTCGAGATCACCAAGTGCTTTATGCACTTACTGAAGAAAGACGTTCCTTTTTATTGGGACGATGCTGCTCAACACTCTTTCGCGGCATTGAAACATGCCCTCACCACTGCCCTTTCTGCTCCGACCACCTAACTATAACAAGGATTTCTTATTATATTTGGCTGCAGCAGAGTCAACCATTGGCATGGTCTTAGTTTAGGAAGATGACTTGTTCTCATAATATGTGATCTATTACTTGAGCTAAGGTCTCGTAGGACCAGAACTCAATTATTCTCATATCGAAAAACTTGTGTTGGCGGCAATCCATGATGTTCAACGGTTCCGTCATTATGTTCTGTTTCGCAAGACCACTGTCATTGCTATTGTGAATCCATTCCAGTATATGTTGACATGATGGGTAATAGGCGGAAATATTAGTAGATGGATAGTCATCCTCCAGAAGTTTGACATAGATTTCATTTCAGCGAAATCCAAAAAGTCACTGGTCTTCGCAGAACTTATTTCGGAACTCCCGGTTGAGTCAGGTGATGTTGTGCCTGAAGAATCGCCTATCAGAGGAGATATGTTTTTTATCACATCTTTGGATCCCTGGTAGGGAGATATACTTATCTATCTCTAGACTTTGAAGTGCCCCGCCTCTACTTCTCATGATGAGCATCGTCGTATATGCCATCAGGATAAGAATTATCTCATACTCGATGATACATTGTATCGGAGAGGTGTAGACTGCATCCTGCGCTGATGTCTCACTCACGAAGAAGCAGTTATCGTGCTTAATGATTGTCATACTGGAGCTTGTGGCGATCATTTTTCTAGGTTGGCAATAGCCCAAAAGATTCTACGAGCAGGTTACTTCTGGCAGACACTAATCAAATATTGTATCGAATTGGTCAAGAAGTGCCACCCATGCCAAATCTTCTCTCGGAAGATGAGGGCACATCTCGTTCCTATATTTCCTGTCATCATAGTTGGTCCCTTCACCAAGTGCGGAATTGATTACACTACCTGCAACCCCCCTTCATCAAGGGGGCATCGTTACATCATCATAGTCGTAGACTACTTCACGAAGTGGGTCGAAGCTATGCCAACATTTAAAGATGATGGGGAGACTACAGCTTTCTTTTTATTCAACCAGATAATAGCAAGGTTCGGCGTCCCAAGGGAGATTGTCACTGACCATGGCAGTCACTTTCAGAACCAAATGATGACCATGTTAACATCAAAGCTTGGGTTATGGCAAGAACATTCATCACCCTACTACCCCCAAGCAAATGGTCAGGTGGAAGCTATAAATAAATCTCTCAAGACCATCCTACAGTGAACGATCAACTCAGCCAAGTCAAATTGGCATTTGATGTTATACTCAACGTTATGGGCTTACCGAACATTTGTTAAGACTGCAACCAGTTTCTCACCTTTTCAACTCGTTTACGGGATGGAAGCAATCTTGCCTATCGAATGTCAGATCCCTTCCCTAAAGTTGGTAGTACAATTATTTCCAGACACTTCTCCACTTGAAGAGTGGTTATTATACCTAGAGTAGCTCAATGAGTAGCGTCGTGATGTGGCCCTGGCCAACGAGGCTCACAAACATAAATTCAAGTGTCATTATGATAGGTCTATTTGTCCTCGGATTTTCACTGAAGGCGACCTTGTCCTGGTCTACGACTAAGATAAGGACCCCCTAGGGGCAGGAAAATTCAAACCCATGTGGTTCGGACCTTTCATCATAAAGGAGGTTCTAAAAAAAGGTGCTTATCGTCTAGTTGATTTTGAAGGGAATGCTTTGGCAGAGCCTAGAAATGGACTCTACCTCAAGAAGTATTAATCATAGGCAGGTCACCATGGGTAACTTTTTGTAACATATGTATAGTCTTTGTACTATTACTTTCTAGTTTTTTTTTTAGTGTTATGGATGTGTCGTTTTGATGTATCTTTCGTCACTGTGGTAGATGTCAAGTGAACCCGAGGTGTTCATTGGGTACGCAGAAAGTGCTAGCCGGCACACTCGAAGGCTTGCCTCTGCAGCTTGGGTAATTTTTACACCTCAAGGCCAGTTATTATCTTCCGGAGGTATATACTTAGGTGACACCGTAAAAAATGTCACCGAGTACAGTGCAGTTATTGAGTTGCTTCATGACGCTCTGTCATTTGGTATCTCTCATCTCCAGGTATATCTCGACGCTCAGTTGGTTGTGTCTCAGTTAAATAGAGTCTACCATGTTCATGATCTGAATTTACACCAATGATTCCTTAGGATACGTCTCTTAGAATGAAGCTTTGATTATATTACATATTTTCCTATTCCTAGGAGATTAAATCAAATTACAGATACTCTAGCTAATCAAATTTTAGATTGGAATCTTGCACACATATGAAAAGACATACACATAAACATGTAAATACATTTTTTGCAAAAATGATACATAAGCCACAAAAAGACATAAAAATCCATATATAACATCAAAGTCACCAGAGTACATAGATGGACGCAAGCGACTCAAAATATGACCAATAACAAGTCACAGGGCTTATGCCCTCAAAAAATATATACAAGTAGTGCTCTTGGCATATGAAAATTCTAACTAAAGTTAGGGCCTGCGGGCCCTGTTGTACTGATCTACAGTGTTTTCCAAACACCAAAACAATCGGACCCATGTCCGTGGTGCCCCCACTACATGAGGCTGCATAGATGGTGGCAGGTCCTCAATCTCTGCCATGGGGACCATGCGAGTGAGCACCGTAAAGTTCCGCTCCACTCATCTCAACACCCTCTTAGCCTCCTCAGCTGGAAGATCTCCTGCTATTGTTGGTCCCCCTACGGTGGCAGGTGCGGCCCTTGGCCGAGGACAACGCCTGTTCCTCGCATAGTCAGCAGGTCGCACCAGTCCCACATCTACACACAACAAACGCATATCTATCAAATACTCTGGTATAAAAAAAAATGATATATAACAAAAACAACATAAAAATTACATATATTTACCAAAAAAAAATGAATGATGGAAACTTACCCATCTCTCCTCGCTCCTCACCAGGAGGTACTGGTATCTCAGGATCTCTCGAAAAATCACTCCCAGCATAAGGATAATCCTCGATGACTGGGATCTATCGCGACAACCACGTGAAGAAATCATCGTCGAAGGACTCATTGGTCCTTCCACCACCCTATCATGGAAGTAACACTTCCCATCTACACATAGCAGGAAGAGAGGCATGATGGCCTCATACCACTACTCGAGGACTGAAGCTCGGAACTCTCTCAAAGAAGAAAGAGCATAGAACGGTCCCGAACCCAAAGTTCCTCTGTGTCCGTAATCGGAAATATTTCAACTACCTCTTCGTACACTCTAACAATGTGGTTCTCCAATCAAATATTTGTGCATTTAAGCATTGGACTGCATAGTTCATCTATGCATGGGATGCATGATGTAGAGCCGTAGAACCAGTGATTCACCCAATAAGCAACACTATCGCTTGTAGCGATAAGTCAGTGATCTTTCCCATAGGCACCTATGAGCTCGATCGGTCTGTACCAGCCTCACAGTAAATACCTATCAATTCCTCTATGTTATGCGGCCCCACAGGAAAAGTCCATAAGTTGATTGGTTCCCCTCTCCTGGAGAGGTCAGTCAAAAAATATATGTCCTTGGTCGTGGGCACTAGTGACTGCCCCTCTAACATGAATGCCTCTACATCCAAATGCCAATAGTCAACCAAGGCATTCAGTAGCCTAGGTTGTGCCCGCATAAAAGGACATAAGAAGAACTTGAGCAACCCACATTGCATCAAGGCAGTAACAGCATTGGGGTCTTCCCCGACCAACTCACTTACCTCCTCATGCTCTCTTTCTCTCCAATGGACATACATCTTGCAAAACATCAAGGTTCAGGAGGGTTAATCCTTGTTTTTAAGTTTTTTTCATTCAATAAGGGGGTCCACGTGGGCTATAATGCTGACAGTCATGTGTACACGCATGCAGAGTTTACTCTACCCAAATGTACACGCGACCTATCCTAAGACAACCCGCGTGGACCTAGGGCCGACCTTTTAAAGGTTGACACCCCCCTAAAAAAATGGAACCCAATGCAAAAGTAAAGACTTAAAATGCAAGATAAGAGAGTTTGTACTTACTTGGTCAAGACAGATGGTCGTTTCATCCACTGTATCTCTCGGAATCACCACTTTCATCAAAGGGGGTGTTTTGCCTCCAGAGTCAATTTCCAAATCAGCAATGGTGATAATGAGTTGTCAGCTTCTATTTATAGACTTTTTGGCCTCTTTTTGTCACTTGTTTGGC
The DNA here is from genome assembly GCA_009831015.1 of Picea engelmannii. Lineage (NCBI taxonomy): Eukaryota > Viridiplantae > Streptophyta > Pinopsida > Pinales > Pinaceae > Picea > Picea engelmannii. The sequence goes on from ML794700.1 coordinate 371,006, forward strand.
CCCCCTTATCATTTTCTTTAAAACGAAAACCATTTAGAGTGATTCAGGAGTTGCATTGGAGGGGTATGGTCGGGTATCGAGACAATTTTTGGAGTTTTGGGTAACTTTTGACGGTCCGTGGAAAAATCTCAGATGATCAACTTGAGCATACAAGTTAGGTTTATACCCTGAATTTTGTATCTCGTTGTCTTTATCCCTTTGCCATAGGATCAATCCCATCAGGTTGCGACACAGAACCATCATTGTTTCTTTAGAAGTGTCGCAAGTTGGTGGTAGAGCTTACCGGAACATGGATGCCCTCAGTAGATCCTGGTTGCATTATGGTGTCCATGCTATCTCTAATAACTGTAGGCTCGGGATTCCTTGTTGTTTTTCCTAATTATGATTTTGAGCCTCATTTGCATGATTCCTTTTCACTCTTGACCTCACCCTCAGGACTCCCAAAAGATATAACGGGTCTTCTTTTAAGCCTTTTTCAGACCCTTTAAACATGAAAAGATTGTCGAGCGATCTTGTGGCCTTTCACGCTCGTTAAACTGAAATTTGAAGTCACGTCTATCCGGTGGTAGTTTACTCCTTTTTCGGTCCAGACGGTCAACTGTACAAACAAAGGTATACTCTATGGAACTTCAGTTCTCTAGAAGAGTGCTCTCAGGTATCATTTTAACCCTTTTTCGGCCCTAGGGAACTAAATTTACGAAAAAGGAACCCCCACGGAGTCCATAGTTAAGCTCTTTTCGAACTCCCTAAAATTGAAAAGATCGTCGAGTGACCTTATTCTCTCACACTTGTTAAACTGGTCCAGAAGAACATTCCTAACGGAGTCCATAGTTAATCTTTTTTTAGACTCCTTAAAAATGAAAAAATGGTCGAGTGATCTTGTCTTTATCACACTCATTAAAATGGTTTTTAATAGACATCTTGTCGGTGCTAGTTTACCCCTTTTTCGAACCGACTAGACTACCTTTGAAAAAGGTACCCCAATGGAGTCTCCTTTTACATTTTTTCAGACTCTCTAAATATGAAAAACCGTCGAGCTTACCTTCTCTGGGCTCGTTAAACTTACATTGAAGGACGTTACCATTGTGTGTTTTATTAATTGCATTTGCATACCCATGTATTTGGCCTAATGTCAGCTCCATGTTGCTCTCAACTGAACCATTTGAAGCATTGATCTAAAAATGAAGAAGACTTGTATTCTTGAAAATATTTGCAAGTTAAATTTATGTGTTAAAAGAAAATGGATCAACTTTGCAACAAAACTTTAATAGGATTTACTCATTCAAGATGCATATAAACAACAGCATAATCAATGAACAGAAAACACATAACACAGCAAATGATAAAGGAGTTCACCCCTCTCTTGGGCTACATCTCCTGGTCCATCTTCCAATGGATCATTTGTATTATTTTCTCAAAGTGCTCAAAAATGTGCTTTACAATGCTCAAAATTCCAAATAGACTTCTCCAATGGCTTCAGAACATCCAAAAACCCTTGGCTGGGCTTTTTCGGCACCTCGTTTGTCCAAAAAATGAAGTAGATAGGCTTCCTGGAAGTCTCCCCTTCAAGCTTGTTGTCTCTGCATCTACAAAACGCACCTCCTCTAGCTCAACCTAGCCCACACGCAATTTAAAGCGTAAAAAATTGGCACTGGGCGCAACAGCACAACCGGTCCAAACTGTCGAATCGTTATGCACCGGCCCTAACTACCAAGGCTCGTGGGCACATGGTTTTCATATGACCGCACGCTATACAACAGGGATTAAGTTTTAACAACCGTTTGATAACTGTAATGTTAACCCGCATGCATATGTAACTTGGTCACATGCCATACCAAACCGTGCATATATTTTAAATGGTTATAACATAGTTATGGTGGGTCTGTCCACCGTGGCTCCGGTCGCATACAATACAACATATGACCACGGGTCGGGGCTTAGCCCCATCCCGGTCCATGCCCAAACATACATTTAAACAATGTTAAATACAATGTTTTTCATATATATAAAAAGGAACATGCATGGGTGCACTGGTTGGGCGGCCTTTCCCAAAGCTTTACCCTGCCCCGGAGGTCACAAGGTCAACTCCTGCTGAGTGCAAAGGTTTTAACCAACAAACAAGTGACACGTGGCGGCCTTTGATTGGGCCACGTGTCGCCTTCCCATTCACTTCCAACAAACATGTCATATACCAACTACCCAATAATTGTTTTTCATGTCAGCATACGATTTGCCATGTCATCTGTATGGCCTGCCACGTCATCGTCCGTACGAGCTATACGGACTGTACAGTCAGCATCCCTTTTTTGCATGTTTGCCATTTTGAACAGAACGTGATATCTCTCGCTCCTGATGTCCGTTTGAACCCAAATGAGTTGCGTTGGGTTCACAACGACAAGGCCTACGCTCTCATTCGATTTGAAGTGACTCTAAGCACTTTGAATTTTTGAGCAAAATTTGAGCCCCTGATCACACCTCCCCATTGGAAATCTTTTGGACCTCCAAAAGACTATTTTCAGTCTATTTGAATATGAGGGTATAGTTCCCTCACTCTTCCAACCTCAATCCACTTGGATTTGCTTGGATTTGTACCTTTAAGACCAACTCGAAGATACTCCACATTTCCTCGTTTTGAAGTTCGCATTCTCCTGTCAAGGAAGGTATCTTCATGCAGTTCTGTAAGATATTCTGGAGAAAAATCATCTATAGAAGGAATCTAAATATGCTCTCCTTGATCATCAATCAATGGAGGCTCATACAATTTCAAATTCTCAACATTAACAACTGCATACATTTGCATATAAGGAGGCAAATCTAAACGAAAGGCATTGTTACCAATCTTGTTGATAATCTTGAAAGGACCATATCGAATCAGTTTCAATTTTTTACCTTCTCCTTTAAGCCTCTCCTTACTGATGTAACGCCAAACTTCATCTCCAACTTGGAAACTATGATCAACATGATGCTTGTCATGTCTCGTCTTGTACTTGGCTTGACTCTTTTCCAACTGCTCTTGCACCATTTGATGTATCGACTGAATTTGTTCAATGAACTTTTCTGCCCTAT
>ML794700.1:377491-397942 GCA_009831015.1 Picea engelmannii
AATTATCTAATTTCTCAGCATTAACTTCTCCATTGTATATTGGCAATTCGAATTTAATATCAAGCTTTAATGAAGGAATTTGCGAAGGAGTTTTACCATGTCCCTTTGGAGAATTCGGAAGAGGTCTTGAATTGGTAGAAGAAAAAGAAGAATATGATGGAGGAGAGGGTGGTGGAGAAGCACCATTCCCTCCATTTCCATTTGGAGTTTTATCACCACTGTCTCCCTTATGCTTTGAAGGGTTGGAGCCTTCACCTTGCAACCTTGTATTCCTTTCTATCAAGATCTTCATCATCTCTCTCATTTCCATGACANCTTTTCTGAGATCTTCATCTTCTGCAGGAACATGTTCATGACTCTCTTCATGAGCCATACTTGGTGAATGCCTCCTTGAAACTTGTGGTGATGGTATATGTTTTCTCCTTGAAGGATGAGAACTTGGCTCTACAAGTTGACCTTATCCTCTTGTGAGTTTCAACTTTGTGAGCATCAGAAAACAAAACACTTGCAAATAATCAAGTCTTCAAAAACCTAAGCTCTGATACCAACTTGATCTAAAAATGAAGAAGACTTGTATTCTTGAAAATATTTGCAAGTTAAATTTATGTGTTAAAAGCAAATGGATCAAATTTGCAACACAACTTTAATAGGATTTACTCATTCAAGATGCATATAAATAGCATAATAATCAATGAATAGAAAACACATAACACAGTAAATGATAAAGGAGTTCACCACTCTCTTGGGATACATCTCCTGGTCCAGCTTCCAATGGATCATTTGTATTATTTGCTCAAAGTGCTCAAAAATGTGCTTTACAATGCTCAAAATGATAAATAGACTACTCCAATGGCTTCAGAATGTCCAAAAACCCCTAGCTGGGCTTTTTCGGCACCTCGTTTGGCCAAAAAATGAAGTAGATAGGCTTCGTGGAAGTCTCCCCTTCAAGCTTGTTGTCTCTGCATCTACAAAACGCACCTCCTCTGGCTCAACCTAGACCACATGCAATTTAAAGCGTAAGAACTTGGCACCAGGCACAACCGCACAATCGATCCAAACTGTCGAACCGTTACACGTTGACCCTAACTACCAAGGCCCGTGGGCACATGGTTGTCATATGACCGCGCGCTATACAACAGGGCTTAAGTTTTAACAACCGTTTGATAACCGTAATGTTAACCCACACGCATATGTAACTTGGTCACATGCCATACCAAACCACGCATATATTTTAAACGGTTATAACATAGTTACGGTGGGTCTATCCACCGTGGCTCCAGTAGCATACAATACAACATATGACCATGGGCCAGGGCTTAGCCCCGGCCCGGTCCACGCCCAAACATACATTTAAACAATGTTAAATACAATGTTTTGCATATATATAACAAGGAACATGCATGGGCGCACCGGTTGGGTGGCCTTTCCCAAAGCTTTACCCTGCCCCGGAGGTCACGGGGTCGACTCCTACTGAGTGCAAAGGTTTTAACCAACAAACAAGTGACACATGGCGGCCTTTGATTGGGCCACATGTCGCCTTCCCATTCACTGTCAACAAACACGTCATATGCCAACTACCCAATAACTATCTGCCACATCAACATACAGTCTTCCACGTCATCCGTACAACCTACCACGTCATCGTTCGTACGGACTGTACGGACTATACAGTCAGCATCCCTTTTTTGCCTGTTTGCCATTTTGAACAAGATGTGATATCTCTCGCTCCCGACGTCCGTTTGAACCCAAACGAGTTGCGTTGGGTTCGCAACGATGAGGCCTACACTCTCGTTTGATTTGAATTTATTCCGAGCACTTTGAATTTTTGAGCAAAATTTGATCCCCTGATCAAGCATGCCTCATATGTAAGCCCTATAGCACTTTGCCTCTGCATCTTGACACCTTTGGCCCCTGGAGGATTTTTCTTGAGTGTCCTTTTCTTGCATATGTCCCTTTTCCCTGAGCATCTCTGTGTTCCGTGCGCTTGGAACTAGTATGTTTGCGACACTCAATCTTCCTTTGTAACGTAACATTCTTTTATTCTTTTTTCCAAAATCATTGAAAAAGACAAAAAAATCAAATATACCCCAAAAAGAGGAAGGGAAAAATATTTTCTTTATTGGCAGCACAATAAGTCGCCCTTGGATAAAGCACATATGTTCATTTTTTCATCAAACTATGGGATTTAATATGACCTTAGGAAGCTATTCTCGCTACATAGAGTTGTGTCCTCCTCTGTTTGGTTATTCTTCCAAACATATGGAGAGTTTGCATTGCCTCCTGGCTCATAAACTTATGATTAATGCCATGTTGCCTGAGTCTCATCATTTGTCGTGTTGTTGTCCAAGGGAAGTTTTTACCAATCCTGAGTCGGCCTCTCTGCAGTTTGTCTCTTGCCCTCATACCCGGCCACCCTGAATGTCCAATCAAGTCTTTGTTCGAAATCAATGAAGCCTTCAGTCTGATCACCAAGATTCTGTAGTCCATGACCAACGAGCCGTCAAATACCTCTGGGTAGTGAAGTCGTACACTCATATTAAACTCCTACCCGAGTTTTGAAGATTTTGAAGTTGTTGCTTGAGCTCTGAAGACCTCATCTCCAGCCATCAGGCTTTATCAGCTTCTGAGAAGATGGATACTCTACATGTATATATTTTCGATTTCGAGATGTAGCTCCATTGTGTATTGTTCACGGCTACACTTTATATAAGTTATATGACATGGATCTACAGTGTATTTGATTGGTAGCCATGATTCTATTTATCCCAAGCATGGGTATGCCCGCCTCGGTGAGACAATTGTTATTTTACAGATGGCACCTCTCGATTCCTAGTCCCTAGGCTCACTTATTCAGCACATCGGTGAAGATTGTTAATGTATTTCGGCCATCAGATGCTCTTTTGACCTCACACATTGGGGGGCATCTGTTATAACCCTAATTTGCACCAGACATGCTTACTTGGCATCAGGCCATCTCAGATTCCTTCTTTTCCAAAACACTTATGAATAACTCTTCTTAAAAACCTCTTTTATAAAGGCCCACGTGCCCTACTCCATTACTGCACGCGTGTACACACTAGCTGACCCAAAACAGCTCGCGTGTACCTACAAAAGCACAAAAAAAGGAAAGTTGCCGATAGAACACACAGCTTTGGGTAAGTTAACTAAACCTTCCAGCCATGCACGGCTGAGGGTTCATCCAAATACCTAGCTTCTTCTAGTCTATAAAAGAAGGGTTAGGGGTCCCATTTGGAAGAGGAGAATCATAGTAAAGAAACTATACCCATTTGAACATTCCCTTTGTCCCAACCCTTTAGCCATCCTTGTGCAAGAAGAGATACGGAGCAAAGAAGTTGGAGGACAGTTGAAGAGGATCCCAGGACCAAGTTCATGGAGCAGTAGCCAGCATCGACATTGTAAGTTGATTTATTGAAGTTGGTAATAAAGAAGTATTTTTCCCGTCCTGCCATATGCGGTGTTCATAGTTTATTCCATACATGTTTGAATATCTAACCCATTAATATTTAGATCAAATGCATGTAGAGTTTGTTGTGTATCTTGTGTGAATGTAGGTCAACCGTAGAGGAGAGCTACAGTAGAGCTGCAGTCGAGGAGCAATCAAGTGTGAAGAAGGATCAATATCAAATGTCCGGAATAAGGTACATTCACTTAACTATGTATTTTCTTAATAATAATGGGGATTAGGTCTGGAACGACGATAGAAAATAGGATTCTTTAGGTCTTTTCTGCATGCATAATTTAACCCTAGATGCTAGTCCGTAGAGGGATTTCCCACTCACAACAATGAGGTAGAAATAACCCCATCTTCTAAAAAGAAAATAGAAATTCTTCCTAGGCCTCCCCAAACTAAAACTCAATCAGAAACCTCAGAATTAGAAAGTTTACAAAAGGTCATCCAAAAATTATCGAATCAAGTTGTAGACTTGAAGAGATCGACTGAAGAAGCATCTTTGAGCAAAGGAAGTTACAAACCTCCTTTCAGAAAACATTTTCCCTCAAACCGATCGAATCCGACCCTTGAGGGTCTGAATTTTGAAAGTTTTCAATACGCTCTGCAGACTATCCTTGAAGCACATGATAACTTGGTTCCCCCTGAGAGTTCTGAGGATGTGGTTGAAGAAGGAATAGCCTAAGAAGAGGAGTTATCTCCCAATATCTTCAGACATTTTTCCAACAATATTTTTCAAGCCATTTTTGAAATTGTCCATCCTTACAACACCAGAAGCAAAACTCAGAGTAAATCCTCTTTCAAAATAAGTACTAATGTGCCTCTGAAACAATTTAAACAACCTGAAACAAAACAGAATCTAGCAGCCCCGAGTTTAGAGTATGATTTTATTGAATACCTAAAGAAACTTAGAGCTAATATTTATATTTACGAACTTTTGAAGTTCCCTCTTCTTCTGCAAAAAATGCTTCAGAACATTGCAAAAAATAGTAAAAACAGCAATCTGAATAGCAAGAAAATTGCAGAAATTTATTCTAAAACAGCTCAAAAGGTCCCTGCTAAAACAACACCTAAACTCCCAGAGAAAAGGGATCTCACTGAAAAAACTTTATCAAATGTAGATGACATAATTTCAGGGGCAGCGGCTAAAAATCAACAGAATTCTGTTGTTAATACTCGCAAAAATGTCCCACCTTTCTTATTAAATTTTGAAATTTTCAATAGAAGTGTACATAATTGCATGGTAGATTCTGGCACATCATCAAATGTGATGCCCTTGATTTTTTGCCAAAAAATCAATGTTGAAGTTCAACCTTCTAGTCTTAAAATCATTCAGCTCAATCGGACGAATGTTAAGGTAATTGGTGAACTAAAGAATGTGCTCGTTAGGCTATCTTCCAATCCTAAGGTTCACCAAATCATTGATATCATTATTGTTGACATCCCTGAAGTTTATGGTTTATTCTTAAGCAGGGATTGGTCCGAACAGCTACATGGATACTTTGCAACATATTGGTCTCATTTGTGGCTACTAGAAAATGGAAAGCCAAACAAAATCAGGATTAATCGTGAACGTTACCTCAATCACACCATGATGGATTTGAACGACGCTAATGAACCATTTACTGCTTCCACTAATTCACTTGAAATGTAGGGAATGAACACCTTCTTCAGCAACTTCATGGCTAAAACCTCCCCCATCATCGATCTAGAACGACAGTTAGAGCTCATGACATGTACCCAATCAGCAGCTTTACCGAATGTGCCAAACACTGCCAACGAAACTCACATATGGTCACTTTACTTCAATGGATCCAAATCCAAAAAAGGAGCTGGTGCAGGATGTGTACTCATCGACCCGGCGGGTAATAAAACTTTTATCGCCTGTCGATTAGAGTTTGAATGTACAAACAACACCGCCGAATATGAGGCACTTTTGCAAGGACTCAGAAAAGATATAGATATGAACGTAAAGAACTTAATGGTATTCGGTGATTCAGAAATTTTGGTCAGGTAGGTAAGAAATTCCATACATTGCCTATCACCACACCTAAAGAGTTATCAAACTAAGGTATGGAATCTAATGCACAAATTTCCACATTTAACATCAATTCCATTCCTAGATTAAACAATTTTGAGGCTGATTTATTAGTTAACGTCGCTTTCAAACTTTTTCCCACAGAAGGCCTTTCTCCAAATGCATTTTCAATTGAGTTACTGTTCAGACCATCAATCCCAAACAACGTCACTAATTGGAGAGTGTTTGATGATGATCAACAGATCATCAGTTTTTTGCACATGGAGGATACCTTCTAAGGTGTGGTTATTGATGAAGGCACCCACGATGAAAATCTCTGCAATTTTACATTAATATCAGAGCCAAGGTCTCCCGAATCGACATCTGATATGGTAAATTCTATCCCTAAATCCGTGGCAGGACTAGAAATGTTTTATGATTTGCATGATAAATTCATAAAATCGGTAAATTGTAAAATAAACAGTTATTCCTTGACTCATGAAAAGGTAAATCTAGGGACTAAAGATAATCCACAATATATCAACCTGGGAATGGGATGTTCCGAGCAAGAGTGGGCCGCCTTTATAAAACTATTTAGAGAATTCAAGGATGTCTTTGCTTGGACATATGATGATTTAAAAACTTTTGACCCTAACATAATACAACATATCATCCCCATGAAACCCCAGACTCAACCTTTTCAGCAGAAGCTGAGAAAGATGCACCCTAAGCTGGAACCAACAATCAAGAAAAAACTAAATAAATTATTGAATGCAAAGATAATCTTCCCAGTAAGACACACACAATGGGTGTATAATTTGGTTCCTGTAAGGAAGAAAAGTGGTGAAATTCGACTCTGTGTCGATTTTCAGAACTTGAACCGAGCGTCTGACAAAGAAAATTATCATGTTCCTCCAATGGAACAAATTATTTAGCAGGTATCTGGTTCCGAAAGACTGTCACTACTAGATGGTTTTTCAAGATACAACCAGATCCTCATGTCTCCCTCAGACCAGTTAAAAACCACTTTTCGTACCCCATGGGGTACTTATGCCTATAGGAAAATGCCTTTTGGGATTATAAATGTCGGGGCCACTTTTCAGAGAGAAATGGATATTGATTTTTGTGGTCTCATAAATCAATTCGTAGTGGTCTATCTTGATGACGTTATTGTTTTCTCCAAAAACAAGAAAGATCACTTGTCTCACCTTAGGTCTGTCCTAGAACGATGCCACAAGTACGGCATATATCTCAACCCTAAGAAGTCTATCTTTGCAATGGAACAAGGAAAACTTCTTGGATTCATAGTATCCAGTGATGGGATGATCATCGATCCCGAAAGAACTCAAACCATTTCCAAATTTCCTCCCCCCTCCTCCAAAAAATCTATGCAATCTTTTTTAGGCCAGATAAATTTTGTCAGAAGGTTTGTCCCAAGTTTCTATGAAATGGTAAGGCCATTGAAAAACTTAATTAAAAAGAATGTTCAGTATCATTGGGGACCACAGGAAAATCAAGCTTTTTATTCCATCAAAAAAGCCATAGTGGAGGCCCCTTCCTTAATGAGTCCTGATTTTTCACAAGATTTCACTCTTTATTCTTTCACCTCTGATCAATCTTATGTCTCTATGTTGACCAAAAAATAATGTTGAAAGCAATGAAATCCCCATTTTCTTTATGAGATCAGCCTTCAAAGGAGCAGAGCTTAACTACCTGGTTGTAGATCAACAGGCTTATGCAGTTTTCAAAGCAGTGAAACATTTTCGATCATATTTGTTGAAATCCAGAACTAAAGTCATTGTGCCTTATCCTGTTGTCAGAAACTTGTTAGTACAAAAGGAATTGGGTGAAAAACGGGCAAAATGGATGACATCTTTACAAGAGTATGACCTCGAAATTATCCCTGCACAAATTGTCAGAGGTCAAGTTCTGTGCAAACTAGTGGCTGATTCAGTTGAAGACCAACAGAGTCAAATTAATCTCTTAACTGTAAATCAGCATAGTCAAAATCAAATCTGTTGTACACAAGTTGTTTCTAATTCTTGGTTTGATGATAGTGGGCACTTCGGCAGAGACACCACTACTCACAAAGTATTAAGATATGGGTACTATTGGCCCACGTTGTTCAAAGATGCCCATGCATTATGTCATAAATGCATAATCTGCCAAAAGGCTGTTGGACGAGCAGAGAAGGTAGCATTCCCTTTGCATCCTGTTTTGGTAGATTCTCCTTTTCAGTAGTGGGGTCTTGACATTATAGGGTCGATTAACCCCACTTCCTCACAACAGCATAAATACATCATTACAGCAACGAACTATTTTACCAAATGGTCTGAGGCTGCACCACTAAAAGTGGTAAACACTAGTCAGGTAATATATTTCCTTAACTCAAACATCATTACTCGATTTGGCATTCCCAAGTGTTTGGTCTTCGATAATTCTTCCTACTTTTCATCCCTCGATATGAGTGTTTTTTCTTTAGAAAAAGGGATCAAACTGAAATATTCTGCCAGCTATTACCCCCAAGGAAATGGCTTAGTAGAATCGACAAACAAAAACCTGATCAAAATCATCAAGAGGACAGTCTCTGAAAACCACAAAAACTGGCACAACGTGCTTTCTAACGTGCTCTGGGCTAATAGGGTGACACCGAAAACTTCTGTTGGTAATTCTCCTTTCTTTCTCGTCTACAGAAGAGAAGCGATTATCCCTCCTCATGTTCTGCTTCCCTCTCTGCAATTATCGCAGAAAGTTCAGGAAGAGGATTGTCCTCCTCTTGAAAGTTTAATTAATGCTTTGTTGAAATTAGAGGAAGTAAGAGAACAAGCAAAAGAGAGACTGGATCAGCATCAGCATATTGTGAAAAGCTGGTTCGATTCAAACTTTGCTTCAGATAGAAACTTCGAGGTAGGAGATCTGGTTCTCAAGTGGGATAAACCTCATGAGGGAAAAGGGGAACATACCAAGTTCCTGAACTTGTAGTTGGGGCCCTTCATAATCGTTGAAAAACTAGGTCCCGGCTCTTTCCGCCTACAGAATTTAGAGGGACAGACAGACACCTTCCCGGTGAATGGCCAAGCTCTCAAGAGGTATTTTTCGTGATAATTCCAAATCCACCTTTTGTACATATTTTTCTATTTTTATTTATTTTTATTTTCTGATTTTGGTTCTTTTCATTTTGTTTGTTTTCGCTGTTTTTTTGTTAAACTTATGTCTATGTCACCTTTTAGTTCATGGAGGGGAACTGGAATGCATCATTATGAAGCAACTATTAAGGTCTTCTCAAGAGAATCAATGTTGTGAATTGCTAAAACACAGACTAACTAAAGAAAATTTATGTTTGAAACAGACTTCCTGGTCTCACTTTATAATTATGAGCAGACATGATCATCTTTAAATATTTTTATGTTGTACCTGCTTTTAAAGAAAGCAGCTCAAGTATGCCTTCCTGTCCTCGAAAAACTGGTTTCATCAAGAAACTAATTTGAAGGTGAGTAAGCAGAAAATTAAAGGCTGGAAAATAACAAGTGTTCTAAAAGACTGAAATTTTTAGCATCACCCCGCTCTTCTGAATATCTTTAAAATTATATCAGATTGTAAACAATTTCTCAAGAGTTGTGGGAAGCGTTTGTAAACCCGTCGGGATACTGAACAGGTCTGCTAGCAGCGGGTAAATGTCAGTGAAGCAATGTCGGGTTCAAGAAAATTATCAAGTATAAATTTTGATATTGGCCTTAAGTATCCTTCATTTTGAATTGCAATTTCTTGGACAGGATAGAGGCGTCAGAATGGGTTAATTTAAATCCCTGTCGAGGCTATGGACGCCTGCTGGCAGTAGTGGCCCTGTCAATAGTATCAAAGCCATTGACTTGAACATCGTTGCTCTCGTAGTTAAAATTTTGTCACCGGATTTCATTTGGACAGAAAGATATCTGAAGTTGGACTATGTAATGATTGTTGAGATGCTTGATGTCCTTTAACTATGCTTTGATCTGTAATCATTCTAAGAAATCCTAACATGAACTCGTCGGTAATGTAGAGATAACTTCTTATCCCAGTAAGTTGTCATTGTTGGCAGCCCTACATGATTTTTGCCTTTTAAAGTGACAAATAACAATTTATGTAGTTTCCTACACTTCGTCATGGAAATATTGATATTTGAAGGTGACTACTCGGTTGTAAAGAAGATGTTTTGATTGTTCCTATTATATTATTTTTGTTTTCATGTTTCATTCATGACTGAAAGTATGAATGAAACATTGAAACTTATACTCAAATTGCAAATATATCCAAGGCTTGGTCTTTATGTAGGGTCAATATTCTTACAACTCTTTTAATGAATGTTGTTTTGCTTTGAAGCTTATCATATATCAATAAAACATTTGTTTTTGAGTTTCTCCTGGAATATAAGCTATATCTTGAGTACTTTGTAAACACATCAAGAATAGATTGGCATTAATACTATAATATTCTTCATTAACGTTCTTGATAGATCATTTTCAATTTTAAAATCCTTTTATTTGTTTTTGTTTTTTTGTTTTTTTGGATCGCATCCTCTCCTAACCTTGGCAAATCAAGGTACCCATTACATATGATGAGATTCAAACTCGGTCGTACCATGTACTCTATTTGAAGTGGGAGTTTGAATCAACAGATCCATCATTCCAAACTAAAGTCTTGGGTTTTGCTCTGTACTCATGGAATTCATTACCTGAAACACCCGATTTTCATGGCTTGAAACCCCTTATGCTCTCATTTTGGTTGCGCTAAGGTAACTGTGAGTTTTATTCCTTTGTTACTTGCTCTATCCTTCCTCTATTTTTTCTACCCCTTATGCTCACAGTGATTTATGGTCACCTTTGTGATTGCATGTCCAAACCCTTATGGCCCCTATCATCCGTGTCGAGCTGAATGGCTCCCAAACTTTCTTGTTGTGTGATGATGCGAGTGAAGACCTTAAAATCCAAGGTTGGTTTGTGTTTCTTGAGAAGTTTCAGGGTTATAACTTACAAGCATCCCAAGCCAAAGATATGCCCAAAAATTCAATGTTATGACAAAGGTATGTCACTCTCTCTATCGAAGGATAGATGGCATGGTTTATTGGAAGTATTAAGACATTTTGTCACTTTTGAAGGCCGCTACAAACTCATCTTCATTTACCACATAAGACTGCTAATGCATTTTATCGGTTTCCAGTTAAACATGCCTTTTTACTTATTAAGAAGTTTATATAATATGTCAAAGAGATATAAAAGGAAAAAATTGGATTCCAGCTTATTTCATCATGGGTTGATCATGTTGTTGATAGTCCATCATCTGAAACTACTTAATAATGATTGGGACTCTTTCGTGACTCGCAATGGCTTTGTTACAGTAAACCCTGTGGAGACTCTGGTGGTTGATAAACCTATGCTAGAAAATTCTATTTTTCCCTCCAGTGATAAGTCAGTTTTCTTATGTGAAAACCCTTGTGAAAGGGGTACGCCCAATCAGTCTGTGTGTGAACAGCAGGATGTCGGCTCCAAGCTTGTTGAAACTCCTGAGTGTGAGCAAGTCATCGACCCTAACCTTAACATCAAATCCAACAATGGAAACCCTTCCAAACAGTCAAAGAAAAATCAAGACATGCAAGGGTTTAATAACAAGAGGGTTGGGAGACTAATTTCTAGGAGCCTGTGGAATAGATCAAAAGCTCATATGAGCTCGATTGAATCGATTGTGGTCCATGAGAGCTCTAATTCTGAGATTGAAAAAATTCTGGCAGTTGAAGACCCAAATTACTCTAAACTGGATCTCGGTCAAGCTTTCGATTATGTGAATAACTTGCCACCGTGTCTGAAGCACATAAAATATTTTCCAGGAATTAAATTCGGTCAAAAGATGACGGTGGATAGTGGAAGTGTTTTAACACACAGTCATGTGCTTGCTCAACCATTTGCACCTGTTGTAAATTGTGAAGTGTGTTTACACTGGATAGGTCTATATTACACAGACATTCCCATCCTTCAAAAATTGATCAAGGATCTTACGGCTCAAAACCGCTCATTGACAATTGAAAACCGCGAGCTCAAGATCAATACACAGAGACAAGGAAAATGCTTGAAAAGGTCTGGAAATATCATAATAAAAAACGTCGATAGTATCGAGGCTGTGATCAACTCTAAAATTTTGTGATTCAAATTTGATTTTCAGTTGAATGGTAAGATTATTTTTTTTATTTTTGTTGTGATTTATTGTTATTTTTCTAATTAATATAGAGTGATTTAGATTTATGTTTTCAATAATAAGACTGGCTACAGAATCGTGAGATTATGTAACCAAGTCAAATTTCTCATATAAAAATTTGGAAATTATTAGTTAAATAAATATCTAATTTGCACATTTCATTTTTCTTTCAGGATATGATATATCTTGTGGTGATCTCATAAGATGGAGCATTGTTGGACTTAGTTGACTAGTCACCTCTTTGGGCTTATTCTGTAAATCAAAACAAAACTTGTGTAATTTTGAAGATACAGTTTGATATTGAGTGGCTTTTTAGACCCTCTGTTGTTGTAAATTTGAGATCCTTTTGAGATATGATCCTATCTTAGAAGATAGAATGCTTAGCTTACCTGAACTCATTAAATACACAATATTTTGTAATAGAAATCATCTTGGCCTAGGGCAGAGGATGGACGATTAATTCACAAACTTAAATGGAACAGCAATATGCATTTTGGCTTTAGATTCTTGTGAATGGTGTTTTCATTTATGTTTTGTTTATCATGATATACTAATAGGTTTTGATATCTTTAGACTTCACGATCTGTTATGTTTTGGGATAATTCTTTTATAAATATCGTCCATATTTGATGCTTTAGATATTAATAGTGTGATCATCTATTCAGCTTAAATGACAGGATTTCTCTTTAATTTTTAGTTGAATGATCAAATGCAATATTGTTACAATCAGATTTATCTTAATGCAATTGCTTGCGATCATAAGATCACATGACCTATTTGTATCATCTATTATGTTATTAAAAATCAACTGCCAACACATTGTTCTGGATTTATTAGAACAATCTTAAGGTTCATTGCAGGTTTCCCTCTTGGACATGGTAGTTGGATGTTCTCTAATCATGCAGATGCTTGGATACATATCGCTAAATTACTAACAGGTTAGCTCATTTACATTTTTCTGTCATTTATTTATCAATGAAACTCGAATGTATGGTTCGGCTTTTGACTATCCACATGTTTCTGTTTCATAGTATTTTTTTATATTAGTTTAGATTTATAAAGGAAAAGCAAAAAAATATTTTTATGTTTTTTCTTTATTTGTTTCTACAAAGAAATCATTTTTCACATCGAGTTTCGTAAGTTTAGATTAAAACTTGCAGTTTGTATATCACGTACATAAGTAAGATAAGTAAATATTTCGTTTAAATATATCTACAATAGTTACATTGTACATATGTACATATATACAGGACTTTTAGATTGGCTAACGGAGCCATTAAACCCGTCGAAACAAGTTACACCAAACGACTTGGGTTATTTAGACATCCCCGGACCGGACTCGTTCTTCCAATTGACAGACGATCATTTTTGCCCGCCAACACAGTTGCAGCTGGAAAATAAAGGAAGTTGGTGCTTCCAATGAGTGTAATTTTTCAAGACATATAAGAAAATTAATTATGTGGTTTTATCTCGCTTTGGGTTTCCACGTAAAACATTGGTGTACTATGTATGTGTATGATTGTTCATTTGTTCATTGCTTATTTACTCTGTAGTTATTGGATGATAATGCTACATTGATATAACACTTGGATTATATGGTTAAAAAGGATTAAATTGCTCTATTATTGATTCACAACCCCTCTCAGTAATCCAACAAAGTGGTCAAGTGGCTATTGGATACATGGACAAGTGGCAAATTGGGCAAAGTTGGACAAAGTGACTATGTGGACAAAGTGGCTATGTCGACAAGGTGACCTAGAAGATGCTTCTAAGGAAGCTTCTTGGAGAGTATAAATAAGAGGCAAGGGTCTCTTGTGAAATACATCTCTTGAGCATATCTTGAAGATCTATTCTGAGAGAGAGAGAGAGAGAGAGATTGGCTGGAGAATCTCATGGATGCATCAAATTTTTCGTAAGTCTGAGATCTTGATGGTGAAATTTTTGGAAGTTCAGAAACCCTAGTTTCTGAAGGAGTACGCGAGCAGCAGTGGAGCATAGAGTGTACATACGTGAGCTACAATGAGCCAGAGCGTGTACATACGGGGGCTGAAGGAAGATAGAGTGCGTACAGTTGATGGAATTCATGAAGACTTGAGTGTGAGATGGTGCCAAGATCTTGACGACTGAAGCAAGTTTCAGATCTGCATTCTATGTGCTCAGATCTTCCATAGAAACTCTGGTATGGTTACATAGTTGTCTTGATGGATACTCTTGCATATTGTATGGTGAATGCTTGAAGAATTCTTGGTATGGATGTTGTGATTTTCTTTCTGTTGGTTGATGGAGTGAGTAGCACTCTTATGTTTCAGTACTAATATGATTTCCATAGTATACTAGTTACTTTTACATGATTGAGTAGCATTCATATTGTATGGTTGAGGAGCATCAGCATAAGTTGTTGGAGAGCATGGATGTGGTGTGATTGGTTCTAGTTCATATCGGACAATGAATGACATAAGTGGAGGTGGTTGAGGGTTGCAAAGAATCTAAGTTTTCATGAAGAGAAAATCCTAAATACTTAGAAGACATACACAAGTTGTAGTACAGACAAACCGCGTACATAAGAGAGTTGTACTATTGGTAGGGCACATACATACGCGTGTTGCACTATTGACAGGTCGCGTACCTATTGAGAGATTGGTATCTGTTGAGGATTGATTCCTTTTCTCAGTTAATGTTGAGTTGTGTAAGTTGAGTCTTGCATTATAGATTTGTTGCTTTTGTGGATTTGTAACTCTATTCAGTTGTTGTTGATAACCCAAGGATTGTAGTCTGTAATAAAAAGAAAATTGTACGTGCATCTTGTGTTCTTTGTGTTCCTTGTGATGATGACTTATTGATGATATATGTTGCTGGTATATGTTGTTGATTTATGTTCACATCTAACTAGTTATAAATGACAAAAATAATTAATGAGTAAATGGTGATTGCTAACTAAGGAGTTTTGTGAAAGGGAAGTTTGAAAAAGAGCCCCAAACTCATTCACCCCACCCCTCTAAGTGTGGTCGGTGTGTCCAAAAATTTGTTATCAGAGTGGGCCTTCACTATAAGCCTTAACAAGCTTAGATGAAATCCATGGACACACAAATGGATGATGAAGTTCCAATCCTTGATGAGGAAAATTATTCTACATGGAGAATAGAAATGAAAGTGCACTTGAAGGAAATAGGAGCGGGTATTTGGAAGGCAACTATTGGTGGATCAATTCCTTTGAAGAAAAAGTCAAAGTTTGCAGCTCAAAGGGAAGAGAAGAAGAATGATGCATTGGCTCTCAAGACCATTCTTAGTGGACTATAAAGTTCTATCAAAGAGAGCATGGGACAATGCACTTCTACCAAGGATCTATGGCTAAAGCTAGACAAGACATACCAAAGCAAGAAGGAAGACACTAAAGACAACTCCATCAAGAACAATGAAGGTAAAGAATCTCCAAAATCCTCTATTTGCAATGATTCTAAATGTGATGATGTTGGCAAAAAGGAATATCTTGAATACAATTCCATCAAGATCAATGAAGGTAAAGAAACTCCAAAAACCCTCGATTGCAATATTTCAAAATGTGATGATGTTGAATATTTCTCTACAAGTGAAGAAGAAAATCTAGAGATAGTATGTGTAGAGTTAGATAATGGTTATCCCATGGAAAAGGTAGAAGAAGAACTATCAGAGCTTAAAAGAAAAGTTGAATGGGGTTTATTTGAATACAACTATGACCATTGTTACAGAGAATATAGCTATCTTTCCGATAACACTAAAAAGTTTCTTAAGAAGAATAAAAGGCACATCTTGAAGTTAAAGGAAATACTCAAGGAACAAGAAGAAAGTAAAAAGACTCTATTAGAAGAAAAGGAAGAAGATATCAAAAGACTAAAGAATGAAATAGAAGAAAATAAGAAGGTAGATTATGAGATTAGCAAAATTATTGAAGTTAATGTCCATCTCAAGACCCAAATTGAAGAAGCGAAAAGGATAGAGGAATTACTAAAGAGTCAAATAAATAAAAAGGAAGAGTTTTGTCATAAGTTGGAAGATGAAGTTGTTGATCTTAGAAAAAAAGTAGAGAAGTCAAATAAATTCTTGAATAGCTCAACAATCTTGAATGAAATCTTGGATAGTCAAAGATTACCAAATGATAAATCAGGTCTTGGAT
Source organism: Picea engelmannii (assembly GCA_009831015.1). Classification (NCBI taxonomy): domain Eukaryota; kingdom Viridiplantae; phylum Streptophyta; class Pinopsida; order Pinales; family Pinaceae; genus Picea; species Picea engelmannii. Next base: position 393,353 of record ML794700.1, read on the forward strand.
ACAAAAAAGAAGCTACACATGTTGAAGCAAGCACCTCAAAGAAGCATGAGGTAAGTCCCTCACTCTCAAAGGATGGAAATAATGTTGCAAGTCAACCATATACACAAGGCAAGGAAATTTTCAAAAGAACAAAGCAAGGAAGACATCAAGAAGCCATATTTACACTTCAAAGAAGAGAGACACCTTCAAGATGGACACCAAAGCAAAGATATGAAAATATTTTTCATGGTCACTGTTACTCATGTAATGAATATGGTCACAAAGCCTTGGAGTGAAGATTGTATGCAAGGAGAGATAATGAAATATTTCATAACACCTTAAGATGTTGGAGATGTAATCAAGTAGGACACATTGTTGTTCATTGTCACATCATGAGATGTTATAGTTGTAGTGGATTTGGTCACAAATCCCAGGACTGCTGGAACACAAGAATAAAGTTCATGATGAGGAATTCATATAGCATGACTAGAAGAAGGCATGAAGTTAGGGAGGAAGACATTTTTGAAAATATGGAAGCTCATAGCTCAAGTTCTGAGAAGCAGGGACACCTTCAAAAGTGGGTAAAGAAGACTGAACAACCAGAGCATAATGGAATATTTAAGGGAAGCTCAAGTTTATCATCTTCAGAATAATACGTGGTTTACAATGGTAATAGTCACGTACATATGCGGGCTGACCTATGAATAGGTCGTGTACATACGCGAGTTTTCTATGCAGCAGGCCTTGTATTTGTCGTAAAGCCTTGGAAAAAAGGCTATGCATATAAATTGCAGCATGGTATGATGGTATAACTCTATGTTGCAGGGTCTGATATGGTTTGTTGCAGGGTCTGACATTGTTTGTTGCAGGTTTTCATGATTACATATTTCCATACATGATTGATGTATGTATGGTGGTGACATGTGATTGAGTATTGAAAGATTATCTTGGATGCATGGTACTAACCCTAGAGTATGAAGTAAGACATCTTTCTATTGAATAACAATGTTGTTTGTGACAGTGAAGTAATGGCACTTTGGTTATGAGATTTATCATGATGATGCTAGCTAGAGATGGCATTGATCTATTGAGGCACACTTCTACTAAATGTATTATTGGATGCTTAGTATTTGTTGTAGTGAATGGAGGTTGATGTTGATCTGTTGGGGTACATGGCTGGTACATATTTGAGCTTCATTGATATATCTTATGATGTATTATTGGAAGCATATTGTTGGATATCTTGGTGCATTCATTTGGCATATGGATGAGCTACATATTAGGACATGTAGTTGATGAGTTAATGAAGTGGTCATGTTGCACACCATTGATGATTCATAGCTTGATCTATAGTTGATGCATGTTTGGTACACATTTGGTACATTGTTAGAGGCACCTACTAGCAGTATGATTGGCACATGTTTTATGGTGGATATGGCACACATGTATGGGGACACATATTGATTGTGGTTCATTTTGTTGTGGTATTGGTGCATGGTTGATGCACTTGATTGGTACAGGTGTTGATACATGATTAGTGCAATGATTGACGCACTCATAGATGGCATATGTTTGTGGGTGATAGTACTTGGCTAAAGTACACCATTGGTATTACTTGTTTAGCATATACTTTGGTACATGATGTAAGGGATGATATGGTTGTGACACTTGTTATGATTCTTGATTATTGTGTCACTTGGTTCATGGTGGAGGCATATCATGAATGATATGACACTTGTTTGTGGAACATGGTTGGCATGTTGGTAGAGGCATATGTTTGATACACTCCATTGATGATATCTTATGGCATATTCTATGGTATTGATGTACATGGGTGTTGTGTATGGTTGGCACACAATATGGCACATGATGTACTTGGTTGATGTTTTGTTCATAATTATTTATTTCATTATTGACATATATTTTGATTCATTATGTATGGTATGGCACGAGTTTGATGCATGGACAGGTCCAAGGATCATCATAGAAAGAGTGGTTAATCTATGTTCCGGTTGAGCAGTAGAATTTGCAGCAGAAGAATATTTCAGTGGTAACATATTGTTCATATTGTAGAGAATATAGGGGAGACATACCCATAGGGGGAGCCATTCTTCTTCCCATGATTCCAGGAGGAGAGATTTATCAGATGCAAGAATAAATATTTCGAGAAAGAGCACAGAGGCATAGTTCCAGGGGGAGAGATGGTCATAGGGGAAGCATGAGCTATATATCTTCAACATTACATCAGAGTGATATCTCGTGTTCAAAAGGGGAGATATTGTTGAGAGGAAGATCAAAGGCATTTAGGTAGGGGGAGCAGCCCCAAGGAGAGTTTAGGAAGGGGAGCAGCCCCAAGGAGAGAACTACCCTTTGCCATTGATGTCAAAGGGTGATAGATAGTCACATTGATGTGATTGAGATGAAGATTGATGTAGAGCAATTCTCTGTCTACATGTTGCCATCAATGATTGGTGTTGACATCAATGTTGGTATTTCCATCAATGCCAAAGGGGGAGATTGTTGGATCATGTTTTCATTGATGTCAAATGATTGATGTCAAAGGAATGATGTCAAGGGATTGATTGATGCCAAAGGATTGATTTATTGATTGATGTCAAAGGAAAAATGTCTTTTCATAGCATACTAATGCAATATGTATTGTCCTTGATGTGAATGGATTGATGTCAAGTGGAATCATAGTCATATGATGTCTTGCATAGATGAATATGGATCAATGAGTTGTCATTTATATATGATGAAGATGGATCAATGTGTCTCCATTGATATATGATGCATAGTTGAATTGATGTAAAGATGACTCATTATTGTTTTGATAAGGAGTACAAATGGATGAACTCCAAAGTGGTCCCCTTATGGTGAAATCCCTCACAGGAAGACGCTTTGTGAATGCGTTATCCTAGAAGTATGGTTAGGAAACCCATACTTAATTGTGTAATAATGAGATGAAGATCAATAAATTTGTCAGTAAAGCTATCCTAGATGGATGGTGCTTGTCATGCCATTTTCGATGGTATGTGGAATGTCATATAACTCCTCATGGGTTGAGAGTTATGGCCTTGCGAAGTTGGAGGACCCTCATATGTTGGATTGAAGCCACAAAAGGTCAAAGAAGTCAAAGTGCTTGCAAATAAAGAATATTATTTAAATAATAAAGTGAAGTGACAAAGTCAAGTAGGATTATTTAAATAACATAGTAAATGGAGAACTTTATAATTATGGAAAGTAGTTATGAGAAGGTTAACCCTAAAATGAGAAAAGTGGATTAAGTGGTCAAGTGGCTATTGGATACATGGACAAGTGGAAAATTGGCAAAAGTTAGACAAAATGACTATGTGGACAAAGTGGTTATGTCGACAAAGTGACCTAGAAGATGCTTCTAAGGAAGCTACTTGGAGAGTATAAATAAGAGGCAAGGGTCTCTTGTGAAATACATCTCTTGAGAATATATTGAAGATCTATTCTAAGAGAGAGATATTGGTTGGAGAATCTCATGGACGCATCAAAGTTTCCGTAAGTCTGAGATCTTGACGGTGAAAGTTTCAAAAGTTCAGAAACCCTAGTTTCTAAAGGAGTACACGAGTAGCAGTGGACCAAAGAGAGTACATACGTGGGTTGCAGTGATCCAAAGCACGTACATACATGGGATGAAGGAAGATAGAGCGTGTACAGTTGATGGAAGTCATGAAGACTTGAGTGTGAGCTAGTGCCAAGCTCTTGACGACTGAAGCAAGTTTTAGATCTGCATTCTATGGGCTCAGATATGCCATAGAAAATCCGGTATGGTTACATAGTGTTCTTGATGGATAATCTTGCATATTGTATGGTGAATGCTTGAAGAATTCTTGGTATGGTTGTTTTGATTTGGTTTGTGTTGGTTGATGGAGTGAGCAGCACTCTTATGTTTCAGTACTGATATGATTTCCATAGTATACTAGTTACTTATACATGATTGAGTAGCATTCATATTGTATGGTTGAGGAGCATGAGCATAAGTTGTTGGAGAGCATGGATGTGGTGTGATTGGTTCTGGTTCAGATCGGACAATGAATGATAGAAGTGGATGTGACTGAGGGTTGCAGAGGATCTAAGTTTTAATGAAGAGAAAACCCTAAATACTCAGAAGGCATGCATAGGTTGTAGTACAGATAGGTTGCATACATACGTGAGTTGTACTACTGGTAGGGCATGTACATACGTGTGTTGTACTACTAATAGGTCACGTACCTATTGACAAATTGGTATCTGTTGAGGATTGATTCCTTTTCTCAATTGATGTTGAGTTGTGTAAGTTGAGTCTTGCATTATAGAGTTGTTTCTCTTGTGGAGTTGTAACTCTATTCAGTTGTTGTTGATAACCCAAGGATTGTAGTCTGTAATAAAAAGAAAATTGTACATACATCTTGTGCTCTTTGTGTTCCTTGTGATGATGACTTATTGATGATATATGTTGTTGGTATATGTTGTTGGTATATGTTGTTGATGTATTTTCACATCTAACTAGTTATAAATGACAGCAATAAGCAATGAGTAAATGGTGATTGCTAACTAAGGAGTTTTGTGAAAGGGGAGTTTGAAAAAGAGCCCCTCACT
>ML794700.1:398010-485128 GCA_009831015.1 Picea engelmannii
CTATATCTTTCTTTGCATGACCCCATTAAACCAATTATTAAAGAGCACTAGTCATTTATTATTGAATTGGAGAAACAAAAATGTTCCCTAGTAAACGTTATTTCTTCAAGTTTTAAATATTTCTCTTTTGGATAGTGATCTTGATGCCTTGGGGATTCTTCCTCCCTTAGGGCATCCCCTTTCTCCCACAAATTCTCATTTTTGTACTAATGTTTTTCCTACATCCATTAGGTTGTAGAAAACCCTAACCCTAAATGCTAATAACTCACAAACTAACCCTAGACTAAGGCTAAAACTTTGCCCTCATAATCTACTTGATATAGCACACTTTTTGGGAAACATTTTCGGCAAGTTTCATTGGATAATTTTTTTGTTGTAACACATTGTATGCTACATCCATAAGGATGATAATTTTTACTGTAGGAATGATTTATAACAGCCTTGTTTGACTGCTCAAGTTCCATGTTATTAAGTGCAAGCTAGACTAGTCATTGTTGTTTCAAATATTGCATGTTTAACTGGACTTGTAGCACTTTCAAGTTCCAACCTCTGATATAATTTTATTTTGATGTTTAATATTGTTTGATTGCTTCAAATTAGGAACAGAAAGATTAACTTGTTGTTCCACCTAACATACTATATGCAAGTGTGGTTTTTCTTGTGTCTCGGGTAGGTACAAAACACTTTTGCAGGTACCCAAAGACTTGGAAACTTTTAAACCACCTGGAGATGAGTCATAAAAGACTCATTTATCTTTCCATCACTGAAATTTTGGGGGACACCTATTTTCTTTCCCTTCCATCTGTCTCAATACCCCCAGGGTCACCGAGATCGCCTCTCTAGAGTGACCTAGTCACCCATGAATCGCAGGACTTACATCGAGGTGACATTGGGTGTAGTGTCCCATAGTTATAGCACTTTATTTTGTGGTTTGGTTGGGCTTTTCCCAACCTACAACTTGTGCGTTAACAGGACTCCCACAGTGCATAAAAACTAGTAAGTGTTGGGATTGCAAGAAAATAAAATACGACTAAGTAAAAGTACACGGGCTTGTGAGTCTACGGACCTGGGAATTTGATGGTAGCTTGATCTACAACCCACATTTGAAAGAGAAAAATGACTAAGTAAAGAAAATGCAAGCACCATAGAAGGAAAAGGAGAAAAAGCCAATGATGGATGTGTATGTACTAACATTGATCAATGAATGTAGATCAACATAAGGTCACAAAGCCATCAGAAAAGGAAAGTGAAGAAAATACTAAAATCTATGCTAATATTCTCAAAGGATCCATCAACAATGAAAGAAGCAGCAGGAAAGAAAATGATGGCCAGCAGAAACCTAATTCTTCTCATAAGAACAATAAGAATGAGTTCAAAAGCATTGTTCCACCAAGAAGGCCTTTCACAAATCGGTACCAAAATCTCTTTCTTTGCTATTGTTTTCCTTGCAATAATTTTGGTAATAAAGCACTAGATTGTAGAGATTATGAAAGAAGTAATCATGTGAAAGATAGATATAGAGGTTCTTATAAGACCTCAAAGAATGATTATGTGATCAACAAAACCAGAATTTCTCATAGATTTGTTGATAGAAACTACAATTCATATTCTCCCATACTTGATTACAATATTGAATGTTATAAGTACAATAACTATGGACACATAGCACATGACTGTAAAAGCATCATAATAAAGTCTCCTAAACAAAACAGGGAAGAAGATGGTCTTACCAAGAATACACAAAGGTGTGGAAAAGGAAGCAAGAAGAACCAAAGAAGGAAGAATGTGGACTTGCAATGTATGCTCAAGAAAAATGAAGCCAATGGTACATTTATAGTAGATGTTCAAAACACATGACAGGGGATCATAACAAATTTTTCACCCTAAAGGAAGAAAAATAAGGCACATTACCTTTGGGGATAATGCTTCTACAAATATAGTTGGAAAAATTATTGTTAGTCTTGATAATAGAAAGACTAAAACACGGAATGTCTTGTATGTTGAAGGGTTAAAACACAATCTTCTAAGTGTCAGTCAAATATGTGATCAAGGTTACAACCTCACATTTCATTCTAAAGGTTGTGAGATAAGGAAAATAGGTTTAGGAATATTAGTGGCAAATTCAAATAAAAACCCAAGCAATGTATATGTTCTTGATGAAGTCAAAAGAGAAAAATGTTGCATGGGACAAGTAAACGAAACTTGGTTATGGCATAGAAGGATGGGTCATATAAACTGTGACAATCTGGTAAAACTCAACAGGACACAAGCAATAAGAGATGTAAAGGATCTCAAAACCTACTGACATTATTTGCAAGCCATGTCAGAACAAGAAATAGACGAGAATTAGTTTCAAAACAAAGGAGTACTCAACAACAAAGCCATTGGAACTTGTGAACACAGACCTCTGCGAACTAGCAAGAGCACAAACTTTAAAAGGTGATTTATTTTATGTTGTTTATTGATGATTACACAAGAATGACATGTCTTACATTTCTTAAATAAAAATCTGAATCATTTGAGAAGTTTAAATCTTTCAAATCCCTAGTTGAAAATGAGATTGATTTAAAAATCAAGTGCTTAAGATCAGACAGAGGAGGTGAGTTTACCTCTCATGAATTTGATGAATTCGGTGAGAATCATGGAATCAAGAAACATTTTTCAACAGCAGGGACAACACATAAAAATGGAGTTGTATAAAGGAAGAACATAACTGTACAAGAAATGTCTAAATCTATGTTGAATGAAATTAAACTACCAGACAACTTTTGGAGAGAAGCAGTTAGCACAACAGTCTATATTTTGAATAGAGCACAAATTAGAGTGAGTAATAACAAGACACCTTATGAATTATGGAAAGGTATACCATCAAGTACTATATAAAGAGAAATGAATATAATTTAGGCAAGTTTAGTTCCATAACAGATGAATGTGTCTTTCTTGGCTATGTATCTGGAAGCAAGTCCTACAAACACTACAACTAAAAACTACGCAAAGTTGTAGATAATATTGATGTAAGAGTGGATGAAGAAATGTCTCAAAAGGAAAAGTCGCAAAAAAATGAAGATCTAGATACAATCTACAGGGAAATGAGAAAAGTAAGAAGAAGAGGAAGAAGAAAAGAAAGAACGACAAGATCCAAAGACACCATCCAGATTTGTTCAAAAGCATCATCCAGAAAATCAAAATTTTGGTGATATAGATACAGGAGTTCATACTAGAAGGAGATTGAACTTTTCTTTGCTATCTAAAATAGAGCACAAAAACTTTTCACAAGTTAGTGAAGATAAGAAAGAAGCATTGAATTAGATTGAGAAGAATGAGACATGAGAACTGATGCCCAAACCAAAAGACAAGAATGTGACTAGCATTAAATGCGTCTTCAAAAACAAATTGGATGAAGATAGAAAAGTATAAAGAAATAAATAAATATTGGTATGTAAAGGGTATGCTCAAGTTGAGGGTATTGACATTGAAAAAACCTTTGCTCCAATTGCAAGATTAGAAGAAATCATAATGTTTTTGGAATTTGTGTTTCAAAAACTTCAAAGTCTATCAAATTGATGTCAAGTTAGTCTTCATAAATGGAAATTTAAAAGAAGAAGTATATATTGAACATCTAGAAGGATTTCAATTGTCAAAAAATAGAGATCATCTATATAGACTAAAGAAAGCACTCTATGGACTAAAGCAAGCTCCCAGAGCTTGGTATTCAAGACTTAACAAATACCTACAACAACAAGGTTTCAGATATTTTTACTAAACCCCTTCCCAAAGACACATTTGAATATCTTAGACAGAAGTTGGGAGTGATATCCCTCTCATCTCATTAGTAAAGGGAAGCACAAACTTAGGGGGAGCATCCCTTTTTCATTGATGTCAAAGGGGGAGAAGGTGCAGACAAAGGAAGAAATTGCAGATAGAGGGAGTATTATAGAATTGACTAAGGGTTGTCATCAATGACAAAGGGGGAGATTGTTGGAATTATTATTGTCATTGATTTCAAAGAAACGGGGTGACTACAGATGTCCAAGATAAATATTTCAAGATGGAGATTGTTGGAAATATTGTTTTTTATTTTTTTATACTCAATTTGGATACCCTATATTTGAAGGAATTTTTACTCTGAAGAACTAGCTCAAATGGGAGCATAGGATATATGGTTGAAAATTTTATTATGGGACCTTTCCAACGGTATATGGCACTCCCTCTAAATCTATAAGAACAAGGAGATATGAAAGATTATGTCACGTCATCCCATTCAATTTTATAATTCGGCCCCATAAGTGAAAGCAAAAACACTATAAATATAGGATAGATGTGTGCATTTGAAGTGTATCCAGACAAGAAAAGCAAGTACAAATGCACAGAAGAGATCTTAGGTGCGCCAAAAGGAGTTTTCTTGGATTTTTAAGGGTGCGTTATGAATAACTAAGGTCTATGATGTTGCAAAGTGTGTTGTTTTGAGGTTGTGATGTTGCAGTCTGTAATTAAAATTTGGGAATGATGCGATGAGGTTCGCTAGGGAATGACGGCTAAATATTACTAGGGTTTGAAGTTATGTATAGGGTATGAAGTAAGGAGAGGCATTGGAGCATGAAAATTAAGGGTATAATGATGTTGTGAAATGCATGAGGTATGAAGCATGCAGGTGAAGTCAAAAACACTCTGTGTATGAAGATCTTAGATTGGTACCTATACATGTCTTACTAAGTTGGTGCTCAGCTGAGGAGATTGATGTTTCTAGTAGGTTGGTGCCTACAAAATATATTTTTGAGATGGTACTCAGTTGAATAGATTGGTGTCTTTGGTAGCTTGGTGCCTACAATCTTTGTAACAGTAAGTCAGTGCCTACAGACATTTATAGAGATAATTTTTGTGTGGTTTTCTCCCACAAGGGTTTCCAAATTAAATTGTGTACTGTAATTTGAGTTTACATGAATTTATTGCTTTAAAGTTAATTAATGATTGATGAATTCTCATTTAAATAAAAAAGTATCTTATACTTATTCACCCCGCCCCCCTCTCAGTGTAATCATAAGTTCAACACTACCGACAGAGATAGAAGGAGAGATTGCTAGCATAGCACATCGAAGAACCAAAAGAGTTTCATTGAAACCAGGTATTTTTTCATTTTTATTTTCAAAGAAAGGTTGATTTTTTAATTAGAACTTTGTTTTCAGCCACCATACAACGATTTTCAACTGTTGTTTTCAGCTTCATTTCCCAACGGTCATACAGAACAACAGTATTGGTGTACATAATCAGTATGGAATTGCTCAGAAAAGTGTTGTAAAAATTAATTTACGTCTCAAATTATCTTATTTCTCAGTTTCATTTACAATATAGATGAATCTAAAGAAGATTGAAGTTGTCTTTTTCCTATATTGGTGCCCAGATTTGCAAATCTGAAATTTTTAGCTACTTATTTGTTATTTTTCAACAGATCCAAGGAGAAATTGATTTTTTGGTGTTATTTATGAATAGATTTGAGTGATTTTGAACTAGTGGTGAGTATATTTTCCTAGATTTGTGCTTTTGGGTTGTTTTTGGACAAATTTATTATAAATCTACAAGATTTTCAGCATATTACTTTGTTCTTGGCTTATTTTTAACCTTCACCTATGGAATCTTTACCCAACATTATGTTGAAAGGGAGTCTTTGGTAACCATCTTTAACCATTTTTTACTATAGGTGCCTAGAGAATATTGTCCTTGGTAAACTTACCTGGCATATAGTTGCAGATGAAGACTAGGATAAGTTTGATGAGAAATGCATAGAAGTTGTGATGTTGATTAATTTGTTTGTGATAGATGAGATGTTTACATAGGTCTAGACAAGTAAGATTTCATCGATGATCTGGAAACATTTGAAATATTTGCATGAGACATCGAACAAGGGTAGAGCCTTCTTCTTGAAAAACATATTATTTTCGATGATGATGGATGAGCATGCATCCCTTCAGGATCATTTTCTCAAGATCAAATATATCCAAGAATAGTTGAATGCCATTGGTCGGGTGATGGAGGAAGAAGACATGGTGTTAATCACACTGAAAAATTTACCATGTTCTTACAAGCACTTCAATGAGACCTTAAACATCGCATCTACGAATGTTGACCTAAATTTTAATGAGGTTTGCAATAAGATCTTACAGCAAGACTGATGGAAGAAACAATTCAGTAGTAGTAGTGAGACAGAGGGTTATTAACAAGCCTTTGTTGTCAAATTAAAGGGAAAAGGCAAATGGTCCAAGAAGAAAGGATAGAGAAATGGTGAGGATGTCACCAAGGATCAGAAGACCATAAAATATCATTATTGTGGAAATGAGGGCCATATGAAGAAGCACTGCAGAAAGGGGTTGGTTGACCAAAAATCCAACCAGGGAGGGCCTCAATAGTGGGCTCATGTCATAGAGAATATAGAGGATTCAACCTTATATGAATTTATGTCCATGACACAAATTAATCAGCACAATTCATCTACTTAATTCATTGATTCAAGTGCATCGCATCATTTCACCAATAGGAAGGACTAGTTGACAGAGTACACACCTTGTTGTTCCAAGGATTCGGTGTTCTTTGGTGGTGATGAGGAGTATACAGTCGTTGGAAAAGGAAATGTGTAGATTTCCTTTGGAGGAAAAATGCTAATCTTCCTCAATGTATACTTTGTTTCAAGTATGGAGCTTAATCTTCTTTCAATTAGTCAGATTATGCAGCATAGCCCCCAACTATATGTCAACTTTAGTAATCACAAGTGCTACATAGTTGACAAGAAGACCAAGAAGATTGTTTCTCTTGGTGTTGATGACCACGGATTGTTCAGACTAGTGGATATTGGATAGGTCAGAGAGCATGCACTAGAAGCAAAGAGTGCATCAGATATCAGTACAATGTGGCATCATAGGTATGGGCACCTAAACTTGACCTACCTCTCTCAATTGGCAAGAGAGAATCTAGTATATGGAATTCTGAACATTCAGCAGCAAATCCAGGGAGTTTGTGCATCTTTCCAAGCAAGGAAGCAACACATAGCACCATTTGATGAAGGACAAGCATGGAGAGCATAGAGAGTCCTTCTACTAGTTTATGTGGACATTTGTGGACCAATCAACACAGCATCAATCACTAGTGTTGGGTATTTCCTTCTATTTGTTAATGATTATAGTAAGACAATGTGGGTGTATTTTTTGAAACTGAAATATGAAGTGTTTAATGAATTTCAAAAGTTCAAAGCCTGAGTAGAAAAAGAGCTAGTTTGTCACAGTACCTCTCTTAGCTTTGATAGTGGTGTCGAATTTTGTTCCAAAGAATTTAATAACTTTGTGATAAATATGGGATTAAAAGACAGTTCACTAAAATTTACACTCCACATCATAATGGAGTGGTTGAAAGGTGGAATCGCACTATCACATAGATGGTCAAGGGTATGTTGCAGAACATGTGTGCTCAAAATAGGTTTTGGGCTGAGGGTGTTCACAACAGTGTACTTGCTAAATATATGTCCAACGATGGTGGTGAAGAAAAAGACTCCAAAGGAAGCATGGTCTAGAAGAAAGCCAAAAATCAATCATCTTAAAGTCTTTGGTTGACTGCCTACACTTGGATTCCAGATGAAAAGTGCACCAAGTTAGATTCAAAGAGAAAAAAGATGATGATCACAGGGTACAACAACAATCATAAATCTTAGAGGTTGGTTGATATTGACACCAACCAGGTGAGAATTAGTAGATACATTGTTATTGATGAGGAAGTTGGACCTTTTCACACTTCTCCTAAATTCAAAATTACTAAGAAGCCAGTGATGGGTAAGTATTTGGGTGTCAAGATTCAGGAAGCTCCACCTAAAGGGGGGAGAGATTCTAAGCATGATAAATATTCTAGGCCAATAATGTTCGTTGCAGATAGCCTGAATCATCATTCAGGTCACACAGATATAGGTGAGGATGATGAGAATCCCAAGAACAGACCCAAGTGGTGGCACAATACCATTGCAGATGTTTATATATAGGTGAAATGATCGAAGGGAAATCATCAAGAGGAAAAATCAAACAAAAACCAAACACACTAAACTTTTCTCTAATGGCCAATGTTCGGGAAATCTATGAGCCACGTAAACAGAACATGAAGCGTTTGATGAAAAATCAGACTTGGAACCTCACATCTATTCCACCAGAGAAGAAACCCATTGGCTGCAAATGGGTGTACAAGTTCAATTAAAAGGAATATGGTACACTTGACAAGTACAAAGCATAGTTGGTTGCAAAAGGGTTCTCTCAGTGAAAAGGAATCGACTATGAGGATACCTTTCCTCCTATAGAAAATATGAGAACCATTCGACTTGTTCTAACCATGGAAGCACAGTTTGGATGAAAGATCCATTAGATGGACATGAAGAGTGCCTTCCTCAATGATGATTTGCAGGAATAGGTCTACATGTTTCAACTCCAAGGTTTTTAGGTTTTAGGGAAGGAGAATCTTGTCTACGAACTGAATAAAATTCTATATGGTCTGAACTAGGCACCCAGGTCTTGGTACATCAAAATTGATAGATACTTGGATGAACAGGGGTTCCAGAAAAGTCCTTCATATTCCAATATGTATGTTAAAAGAGTTGTTAATGGTATCATCCTTCTAGTCATATATGTAGATGATACCATTATTACAGGTAGTGAGGAAAGTGTTATAAAACAGATTGAATCCAATATGAGAAAAACTTTTAACATGATTGATTTAGGCCTCCTACACTACTGTCTTGGTGTAGAAGTTTGGAAAATAGGTAGAAAAATTTTTATCTTAAACAAAATATGTCAGGAGTTTGTTTGACGGGTTCAGAAAGAAAGATTGCAAAATATCGTCTACACCTATGGAGAAAGGGATGAAATTTTCAACCAAACTTTAAACCACCATTGACTCTAAGGAAGTTAATGAGTCAGTATACAAGAAACTAGTGGGTAGCTTGATATATCTTACAACCACTTTCTAATGGAAAAACCCCCCTATAACTATACTAGGGTTTAGGGCATAGATGGAGAAAATGACCCCCTAAAAGTCAATCTAGTTTCTACACTACCCCAAACATACCAAAATAGATGAACAAAAAGAAGTGGAAGAGAATATCAGTAACTGTACCTTTTATCCAATGTGTGGTGATGATCTCCTCATGCTCTGTAGCTCCAAAGGCTGCAAGTCTCCTCCCAAAGCTGACTTGCATCCAAGACTAGGCAAACAATGCTACAAGAATGTTATTTCTATTCACAAATTAGGGTTAGATATCAAATGTTATGTATAAATAAAAGGAAATACATAAAACATCATCATTTGGGACAGGGGAAAAGATATTTTATTCATTAATCAAAGATTGAAACTTACAATCCTTCCAGGTCGACGCTCCGCGAACCTGGTCCAGTCTCCTCTTTAAAATGCTCCAAGTGCACCTTCAATAAGAATCTTCTCACAATCTACTAATAACCTCAAGGGAAGGAAATGGATTGAATGGAAGAAAAGGGGTTGGAGTGGGAATGTTGAGACAGTAACTCAAAAAAGGTTTCAAATGCTTGGGCAAGGAAGGGAATGGAAATTGGGCAGAGTTTCACCATTCTAATGCTTGGTTGTGGAATGAGACCTCAATACCTCATTTTATATGACAAAAGGATGGTTATTCGGTTGGGGGACGGACTATGGCAGGTGAATTGGTTGGGAAACCTCCAATAGCCTGTAAATTCCACTAAATTCCTTACAACTTTTTTAATTTTTTGTAACTTTTAGAGGTATACACGGGTTGTTTAGTGTGTAGAAAGCGTATGTACGTGGGTTGTCTAGCATGCAGCAAGCGTATGTACATGGGCAGTAGTGAAGAAGGGCGCGTACATGCTTTAAAAATTGGTTTTTTAAATAGAGCTCCTCAACAATGATTTTGGAAAATTATGCAAGCAAGAAGGTCAATGTCATGTATGCATGAGTAAGGCATTTTAGGGATATAATAGATTCCCCCTAAAGTATGATGTCAGAAGAGCAACTGATAGCCCAAATACATTACAACATCTTCACCAATGCACAAAATCGAGTGAGCCCGGGACCAGAGTTCAGGAAGTGCCATCTGCAAAACAACAATTGTCTCTCTGAGGCAGGAATACCCATGCTTGGGATGAACTAAATCATGGTTGCCAATCAAATACACTACAGATCCATGTCATATAACTATATAAACTGTAGCTGTGAGAAATACACAGCGAATATACATCTCAAAATCAGTTGAAGATATACAAGCACAGTATGCATCTTCAAGAATCTAGTGACGCTTGTGGCTAGAGATGAAGTCTTCATAGCTCGAGAAATAATTTCAAGATCTTCAAAACTCAGGTAGGAGTACAATGGGAGTGTTAGACTCACTACTCTAAGGTCTTCGACAATCTGTCGGGAAAAGACTGGAGGATCTCGATGATCAGACAAAGAACTTCGTCGATTTTGAATCTAGACTTGACTAGACTCTCGGGATGGACGACTCATGAAAGTCAAGACACAAACTGCAGAAAGGTCGATAAAACTTCCCTTGGACAAAAGCACATAAGATGATTAGACTTGGGAAGCATGACATTGACATAAGTTTGTGATGCAGGAGGCAACGCAAACTCTCCATAGGTTTGGAAGAGTAACCAAACGGAGGAGGACACAACTCTATGTAGCGAGAACAACTTCCTAAGGTCATACTAGATCTCAATGCTTGATGAACAAACAGAAGGATGTGCTTTGTCCAAGGGCGACTATCTTTGCTTCCAAAAAAATAATGAATATTTCTCGTCCCCACTTTTTGGAATATATGATTTTTTTGTCTTTTTCAATTTTTAAAGATCTTGAAAAAGAATAAATAATGCTACATTACAGAGGAGGAATGAGTTTCACGAGCAGGAAAATTGGTTCTAAGCGCATGGAAAATACTAATGCTCAGGGAAAGGAGACTTGTGCAAGATAAGGACACTCGTGGAAAATTCCTCCATGGGTCAAGGTGTCAGGTCACAGAAGAAAGAAGTGTTGCAAGGCTTGCGTATAAGGAATGCTTCAAAGGTTCGGTTGAGAGCAACATGGTGTCGGCATTAGGCCAAAGACGCAAAGATGAGACCCGCAATGCAAATAAGCATGACACAAGGAGACCCTTTCTATGTAAATCTTTATGATCCCAGAGAAGGTAAGATCGATAGATTTTTCATGTTTAGAGAGTCTGAAAAAATGCAAAAGAAGACTCCAGGGAGTACCTTTTTTCGAATTTATTCTAGTCGGTTCGAAAAAGGGTTCAACTTGCACCAAAAAGAAGTCTTTTCAAAACCATTTTAACGAGTGTGACAAAGACAAAATCACTTGGCAATCTTTTCAATTTTAAGAAGTCTAAAAAGAGCTTAACTATGGACTCACAATCTTTTTCTGAGTTTAGTCTCCTTAGCCCGAAAAAGTATAAAAGTAACTGAGGAGAACTCTCCCGGCGAGATGAATCTCCCGAGGTGTACATTTTTCCGCTATAATCTATTGGCTAGAAAAAGGGTTAAACTCATGCCAGTAGATGTTCTTCTGGACCAATTTAACGAGTGTGAAGGAACAAGGTCACTCGGTGATCTTTTCAATTTTAGAGAGTCTGAAAAGTGATTAACTATGGACTCTGAAGGGGTTCTTTTTTCGTAAGTAATATCCAAGGCCCCAAAAAGGTGATAAACCAAAACCAAGGAGAATGTTCATTTTTCGAAGATTTAGTCCCTCATGCCTAAAAAAGGGTTAAACTTATGCTTGAGAATACTCTTCTAACGAACCGAAGTTCCTAGAGCATACCTGTATTCATAAAATTAGCTATCCAAACCAAAAAAGGGGTAAACTACTGTTGGACAGATGTGCCTTCAAATTTGAGTTTGGCGAGCTTGAAGGGAAACAAGATGGATTGGAAATATTTTTATTTTTAGAGAGTCTAAAAAGGGCTTAAAGAAGACTCTGGGGGGATACTTTTGTCAAGTAATCCAGATGAGATCAAAAAGAATAAATACAGTCTCGTTGGATGTTCCTTTCGAATTTCAAAGCGAGCCTGAAAGACAAAAAAGCATGCTCATTAGGGAGTCCCGAGGGTAAGGCCTAGGATGATGATGAACAAAAGAATGAGGCTTCATTATGTAATCATGACAGGACTAACAATAACTCCCAATCCTATAGTCATAATTGACAACATGGACGCCAAAAATGCAGCAAAGGTTCTACCTAGGGAATCCATGTAGAGGTAGGCTCTACCACTTAATTACGACACTTCTACAGTAGCAATGAAGGTTCTGTGTCGCACTTCAGTGGGGTCAATCCTATGAAAAATCAGAAAAATAAAATGAGATGCAAGAAGTGGGAATGAAACCCTAACTTATATGCAAAAAGTTGGAAAAAATGACTTTTACCAAAGGACGTCAAAAAATGTAACCAATCCCAAAAAAATTACCAAACCGAAAGGAGAAGAGTACCGGAACGACCAATAGATAACTCAGATGTGAATTCGAGTAACCACCGAGCCAAGAAAAAAGACAAAGGGGACAAAAAAGGGGTAAAAAGGGCCAAAAAAGTCTATAAATAGAGGTGGACAGCTCATTTTTATCATTGCAAATTGAAAATCAACCAAAAGGTCAAAAAAAACCCTTCGTTAAAAGAGTGGATTCTGGGAGCTACATTGGACGAAATGACCTTTTGTTTGGACCAAGTAAAAAACACATATCCTTGTATTTCAATACTTATTTTGTAGTTTAATTCTTAGTTTGGGAGGGGCACGCTTTTGTAAAAAGGTCAACCCTGCATGTACACGGGTTGTCCAAGGCCATCCCGTGTATGTACTTGGGCAGAATACTAATCAGCCTTTGTACATACGCGACTGTGTAGTAAACAGACTATGTAAACCCTCCTTTACATTGAAAAATACAAAAGCAAGTACTAACTCCTCTCCACTTTTGTCATGTGAAAGGATGTATGTTCACTAGAGAGAGAGAGAGAGAGCATGAGGAGCTCGACGTCTTGGTCAAGTAGGACCCTGTGGCCATTGTTGCACTGAAACAATGTGCATTATGGAATTTCTTCCAATGTCCATTTATGAGGGCACAATCGAGGTTTCTCAATGCTCTTATGGAGTATTGGCATCATGATGCAGAGGCTTTTATGCTAAAGGGTCAATATTTGACCCCAACCACAGAGGATATATACTTCCTGACTGGTCTCTTGAGAAGAGGGGAGCCAGTCAACTTGAGGAATTTTCCTCCAGGGCCTTTCAACATCGAGGATTACATCAGCATGTATTGTGAGGCTGGCACTGAGAAAGTAGGTTCTCAAGTGTCGATCCACAAGATCACCAGCCTCTCCTTATGAGTGATCCTACTTTTGATCAGGCGGATTACTAGATCTGCGGCACTTCATCAGGCCTCACATGCACATATGCATTGTTCCATTCAGTTCTTGGAGGAAACCATTTTTTACTGGAGTAACACCATGCGTGTATGCATGAAGAGACATCTTACAGAGTGTTGGTGGTGTACCAACAAGAACTTTGGGTTTGGTACTATTCTATGTTCCTTCTTTGAGAGGGTGCCCAGTCTCAGTCCCAGAGAGACGGTATGGGGGCATGTAGCCTCCTTCCTAGCAATGAGCAAGTGGGCAGCTTTGCTGCCTAGACAGGGTGGAGGGAGGACTATAGAGGCCTTTGACGACAAGTTTTTCGATTGGTGGGAACGTTAGATCCCGGTGGTCGAGGATTATCCCTATGCAAGGATTAGCTTCATCAAATACCCAGACATGCATGTGCCTCCCAGTGAGGAGCGTGGTGAGATAGGTAACATATATTTTAAAGTTTATTAAATTTTTAAATTTTTATATATATCATTTTTATGTGTGTGTAGAGTACTGACTTATGACTCTGTTATGTACATATGTGGGGCTTGTTTGACCGGTAGACTTCGATAGGACTCGGTGTCGTCCTTGACCAGAGGCAGGACCAGCAGCGGCAAGAAGACCAGCAGTTGCAGGAGGACCCCCAGCCGGAGAGGTTGATAGATTCTTATGACGAGTGGAGAGAAACCTCAAAGCGCTCACTCGTTCTGTTCCTATGGTCGGGATCAAGGATCTCCCCCTGTTATGCAGCCACATGGTAGGGGTGCCTCGAACTTGGTTCTATTTGTTCCAACGTCTTGTGAATGTCATTGTTCATTATAGTAGGGCCAATAGGCGTTGTCCTTAGACAACGTTGAACCATTGATGTGCTGAGGGCACATTATTTTGTACTATATATATTTTTTGAGGGTGTAATCCTAGCAATGTAGACTGATGACCTTTGAGGCTTGCATGCCTACTTTTGTACTCATAACACTATTTTTTGGACATATATATATACATCTTTCTTTATTTACGGATAATATCTTTTACAAATGTATTTACATGTGTATGTGTTTACTATTATTTTTATATGTGAGCAACATGCCAATCTAAAACTTGATTAGCTAGAGTATCTGTTAAATGATTAAATCTCCTAGGAACATGGATATACGTAATGTAATCAAAATATCATTCTAAGAGATGTACCTAAGTAATCGTCGGTGCAGAGTGGGATCATAAATGCGATAAACCCCATTTAACTGGGACATAACCAACTGAGCATCTAGGTAAACTCGGAGGCAAGAAATGTAATGTGACAAAGCATCGCGAAGGAATTCTACCACTGCGTTGTACTCGGCAACATTATTTGTAGTGTTTCCTAGAAAAATACCTCTGGAAGATAGGAACTAGCCTCCAGGTGTGAAAATCACCCAAGCTGCAGAAGAAAGCCTCTGAGTGTGTCAGATAGCACTGTTTGCAAACCCAAAGTAAACCCCTAATTCACTTGACATCTGCCACAGTGAAAAAGAAGACATAAATAACTACACGTCCAAGAGATAAAAAAGAAAAAAATGTATAAGAGACTATACATATATATAAGAAGCCACCCAGGTGACCAACCTAAGAGTAGTACTTCTTAAGGTAGAGCCTGTTTCTAGGCTCTGCAAAAGCATTTCCCTCAAAATCAACCATACAGTAAGCACCCTTTTCTAAGACCTCTTTCACAATGAATGGTCTGAACCACATGGGTTTGAACTTGTCTGCCCCCATGGGATCTTTGTCTTGATCATAGACCAAGACAAGATCTCCTTCATAGAAAATCCGCAGACGAATGGACTGATTGTACCGACACTTTACTCATTGCTTATGAGCCTCATTAGCTAAGGCTACATCACGACGTTGTTCATCAAGCTGCGAGAGATATAGAAGGTGTTCCTCAATATGTGAAGTGACCGGCAGTAATTCCAATGCCAAATTTAAAGAAGGGATCTAACATTCAATAGGTAAGACTACTTCCAACCCATATACAAGTTGAAAAGGTGAAAAACCAGTGGCAATATTCACAGGTGTTTTATAGGCCCACAACGTTGAATAAAACATCAAATGCCAATTCGACTTGGAAAAATTGATCGTTTGCTGAAGAATAGTCTTGAGAGACTTATTCACAGCTTCAACCTGGCCATTCACTTGTGGGTAGTAGGGTGACGAATGTTCATGTTTGAACCTGAGATTCGACATTAATTCAGTCCTCATTTTGTTCTAGAAGTGACTACCATGGTGAGTGACAATCTCCTTCAGGATATCGAACCTTGATACTATCTAATTAAAGATGAAAAGAGTCGTGGTTTCTCCATCATTTCTAAACATTGGCATAGCTTCGACCCACTTCGTGAAGTAGTCTAATGCTACGATGCTGTAACGATGCCCCCTGGCTGAAACCAGGTGACATGTAGTAAATTCAATCCTCCACTTGGTGAAAGGACCAACAAAAATGATGAGAAACATAGGGGAGGGGTATGTCTGCATATTCCGATAGAAAATATGACATGGGTGGCACTTCTTGACTGCCTCCACACAATCCTTGATTAATGAGAGCCAGAAGTAACCTGCACATAGAATCTTTTGGGTTGTTTCCAACCCAAACAAATGACCGCCACATGCTTTGGTGTGACAGCCGTTCAAAATGATATATGCTTCATCGTTTGTGAGACATCACCGAAGAATGCAATCTACACCTCGAAGATACAAAGTGTCATCGAGTATAAGATAGTTTTGTGTCTGATGTCGAATTTGTCGATGTTTATCGCGAGAAGAAAAAGCGGGGCACTTCAAAGTCTAGAGATACACAAGTATATCTCCATACCAGGGATCTAAAGATGCAATTAGAAAAGGATATTCATTAATAGGCAATTCTTCGGGCATGATATCACTAGACTCAATCGACATTTCTAAAATAAGTTCTGCAAAGACCAACGACTTTTTATATTTCGCAGAGACAAAATCCAAGTCAAACTCCTATAGTATAACTATCCATCCATGGATCTTTCTGCCAATGACCTATAATGTTAACACATATTGGAAAGGGTTGATGGCGGCAATGACGATGGTCTTACGAAGCAAAATTTAGTGACAAAAACGTTGGACAACATGGAAAATTGCCAAAGCAAGTTTCTCAACATGAGAGTAGTTGAGTTCTGGTCCAACCAGGCCTCGGCTAAGATAATATATAACGTGTTCTTTGAGCATATCATATTATTGAACCAAGACCATGTCGATGGTCGACTCCAGAACAGCCAAATACAATAAGAAATATATGTTATAATAAGGAGGCCTGAGTAGAGGGGCAGACGTCAAGGCACATTTCAACGCTTCAAAAGAGCGCTGAGAAGCTTCATCGCAACAAAATGGGACCCATTTTTTCAAAACACACATGACCCCTTTAGTGATTTCATCGTAATTAGCGAAAAAGTGCCGAAGAAAATTCACTTTCCCCTGTAAGCTCTCAAGCAGTGG
The DNA here is from genome assembly GCA_009831015.1 of Picea engelmannii. Taxonomy (NCBI): domain Eukaryota; kingdom Viridiplantae; phylum Streptophyta; class Pinopsida; order Pinales; family Pinaceae; genus Picea; species Picea engelmannii. Next base: position 414,898 of record ML794700.1, read on the forward strand.
TATTGTGCACGGGGGAGGCAATTGAACTATCTCTTCAACCTTGAGAGGATCGACCATGATCCTTGTTGTCGATACAATGAAACCTAAAAGACGACCTAACATCACGTAGAAACTGCACTTGTTAGGATTCAAGTGAATTCGATAGTAGCGACATCTCTCAAATATTAGTCATGGATGAGCGGGATGATCAGATCTCTTGCGAGAACGTGATGCTAGATCATCGAGGTATGCCTCGAGTCCTAGGGATGATTTTAAGGATGGAAATTTATTTTAAAATATAGAAACCTTGGCGAATCTTACTTATCCTTCATATGCCAACTATATCTGTTTGGCGATATTTTTGTAAAAATATTCAAATTTCTAAGGATTTTATATAGTTTTTATAAAATTTTGGTGATTTTTAAGGTAAAATAATTTTATCCTATAGAATTTGGGCGAATTATTTTTAACATAGTGAATCTCGTTTTTGGAAAAACCATGGAAAATTAGCCCATGAGCGAAATTTAGCCCCTAAAATCATCCATGGGGCCCGGCCCAGCCCTCGACTATGTGCTTGAGGTCGTGAAAAGCGAACGACATGCCTCGATGAAAGGTGGCTCCAGTATTCTTCAGGCCAAAAGGAATCTTTTGATTCTGAAAGGTACCCCAAGGAAAAATAAAAGTCATTTTATGTTGGTCCTCAGGTTTGATTTGAATCTGATTGTATCTCGAAAAGTCGTCCATGAACGAAATGACCTTGCAGCCTGCACATTCACCGACAATCTGATTGATAAACGAGGTTGGGAAATTGTCTTTCAGGCAGGCCTTATTCAAATCATGGAAATCCATTCAAATGTGAATTGTGCCCTATTTCTTTTTGACCGGAACCAGGTTCAACACCCATTCCGTCAATTGTACGGGGTAGATAAAACCGACTTTGAGTAGTTTCTCTACTTCTGCCTTGATTGTTGTCGCTTTTCAAGGATTGACCGGACGAAGCTTTCATCGGACTGGTTTGGAATAAGGATAAGTTGTGATTTCATATTCGATAATTCGTGGGTCAATTCCTAGCATCTCCTCATAAGACCAGGAAACAACGTCGTGGAACTCCTTGAATAACTTGGTGTAAGTTTCAATCTCTTTGGGGGATCAATCCACTCCGACGAAAACATTCTCCACGATGCCAGGGGTTTTGGACATATCGATTGGAATTGTTGTAGCAATGATCGCCATGTTACCCTTGGCATAAACTCTATGTGTAACCAGAGGATTGATAGGACAGGGACTATCTCCATTCATGGTCAAAACAAAATATCCCGCCTCCACTCTCCTAAGCTCAGAAAGAAAATAAGATCTATGATGTAGATCATCCCAAGGTCTATCGAGACCAGTCATTGCTTCGATAATCACCTCATCGGAGGGAAATACTAAGTCTAAAGGATCTTGAGTGGAAAGAGAATCTTTAGCCTAAATAGGCTCAAGAATTGGATCTAACTCCTGTGAGGGAGCCGGATCGGGGTTGGTTGAGGCTTGTTGGACAATGGTTTACACAACCTCGGCCGCAAATAAGGGCATGGCCATGCCAAGGTGCCCTATCGCTTCCATTGAAGCCGATGGGGAAGAAAAATTCCACGAGTCATGAAAGTAGCTCATTCTAAAAGATGACACTTGAAGAATTGTAGTCTTCGGCTGGTCGGGAACAGTCGATATAATCTTTACATCGTTGGAAGACGATGGGTAATCAAAAGTTCCCATCAATGATGGAAAAAAATTGGCACCTAAGTTGATAGTGTCAGGCTACGTATTATCAATCATTGAGACTATGGAAGCCCTCGATGAAGGGGCAGGACGAGAGAAGGGAAATTGGTCGATGGTCACAATCCGACCCTCATGCGAAAAGAAAAAGAATAGAAAAATTGCAGCAACCACTGCATGCATCCAATAATTCCAACTTCTTCCTAACAAAATATTGTAGTCGAGAGGCGCATCGACCACTTCAAATTTGACACACACAGTTTTACCTCCTAACTACACGGGAAATGAAGGAATCATTCCATGTGGTCTAAACGATCGACCGTCAAAATCCGTAAGCAATGTAGGCGACGGAGACAACTTGGGTTGGCCAATGGCCTTCCAACATGCCAATGACATCACGCAAGTTGAGTCACCCTCATCAACCAGTGTACGGAAAATGTTCCACGTAAAATATTTGGTGGTATAATCCACTACTATCTGAAATGCAACGTGGTGAGGAAGATGGGTTTTTAAGTCGTTTGGATCGAAAACAATTGCTCTTGGGTTACTATTCTCCACCACTCCCAAGGAAGACAACAGAGATTTTCTCTGCAAGAAGAAACTCTGGAGGACCTCCAGAGCAGACATCGTGCAAGGGGTTTGTGCCAGATCCTCCACGATGGAGTAGTTATGAGCGGTTTGGAGAGGATTCAATGGGTTAGTGGCTTTCTTGTCCTTCTCAACATATTTTGGCATTCATTAGTCATGATTCCTTGTCAACAAATGAGCATCGGCGTTCATCATGTAATTTTCACATCTGGGTTGTTATTGGTAGCCGTGAGGGGTCCTTGACTGCCCCCTGTCGCACTTGTGGATTCGGAAGCCTGAGCCATATTTTTCCCTTGTGGAAAAGGGTTATTCAACACATCAGGTTGTTGCTACGCTAATATATTCTGGGATTCTGCAAGCCGAGGGCATAGGTGAGTCAGGTGGTCTTTCGTGCAGAGATTACATAGATACTTTGACTTCTTCTTCTCTGTTTTTCCCCCGCCATCATTGTTGGCAAGATTTTTATCCCCATTACCCTTCTTATTTCTTTTTTTCTTCTTTCCCTCGGTCTGTTGGTTAGACTTGGGATTCATCAACTATACACTATGTACATTCGACGTCTGGGTAGGGGGAACAATCAAACTCAGAGTCTGGTTGGCCATAGTCTGTTGTATCAACAATTGTTGCAACTGATTTGACAACTAATCCGTGGACTTTCTTTGCGCTGAGTCCAAAATTCCATCAGTGTGGGGCCCATACTTTTGTTTGGCCTTATCGAGAGTAAACTATGGCGCATCTGGAAATATCTCGTAGAGCAAGCCAGACTAAGAGTAGATCATTTCAAGTTGTTGGGCTCTCATAATAGCCTCCTCTTCTGAAAACACCCTGGAAGTTGCTACATCCTTGGATATACAAAGAACCAAAGACTTCAAGAACCACTCAAGCAAGAAAGCAAGAGGGACCTTAACCTTAATCAAGCTCTTTCTTCATCACCATTCTCGGATATGATCAGAGATGTGGTCAGCCTTGGTTTGCTCAAATTTATCCAGCAGTTTGGTGTCGGCAACGTATCTCACAGGTAACTCAAAATGGTTCAAGAAAACCATCGCCAAGTTGTTAAAGTAAGAGTACCTCAAGTCATCAAGCTCAATATACCACTTTGCAGCACCCCTTATAAGAGTGTGTTGGAAAAGGTGCAATTGAACAGAGTCATCTTTCAATGATTTTGATGAGAACCAGAAGTGAAAGGTAGTCACATGATCACTTGGATCTTCCCCAGGCTTGCCCTCAAATTTTGGAATATCCAAAGGAAACTTAGTCGACATGGGGGGCCAATGCGGATCGTGATAGATCAGGTCATTCAGTAATCTAAACAATTCTGGAAAATGTAGAGTTGCCAGAAAGGGTAGTTTCGGTTGTGAATTATTTACAGGAAAAGAGGGCCCTAGGTTTTAACTGGCACCAGGTTTCCAAGAAAATTTGGACTGTTGGTTAGGGTTTTGGTAAAAACCATGGCCTTGACCAGCAAAAGTAAATTGTGTCTGTTGAGGCATCATCAGCTGACTCCCGAAATTGGATGACATAACCTGTGCAAAGATTGCTCCATGCATTGTATTCCAAGGACCTTGGAAGGGGATGCCCACAGTCAATCCGACGGGCATGGGTACAGAGCCTTTCCCGGGGCTCCATTGAGTATGGAAGGGGTTACCCCCGAACAACATTCCTTGCGAGGGAAACGAGCCCTACCAAGGATTCCAAAGACTCTATGTGGAGTATACTCTAGTCTTTTCTCCCTATGAAGGAATAGTACCTTTCACTTGGTTATATTGACCAAAGCTGGGGTTGCCCCTATTCAAGAAAGTGGTCGAAGAGAACAGGTTGTTCCAAAATGCACCAAACAAAGAGAACGGCATATATCCCACCAGCATTGTTTAAGAGGAAGGTCCTAAAATGCATCCACCAAACTAGCTATAATTAGTGTTAGGCTCGATTGACTGATGAAAAGCGTCGTCGGGCGAAGGGGATGGAGGGGGTATATGACCCCCACTGTAAGGGATAGCATTAAAAGGGACAATAATTCCCACAGTTGACCCTTGCAAGGGAGTGTTTGAGCTCCCTACCTCCAAACCCATGCTCTGTAAGGTATAATAAGTAAGGACCGAGTTTGTATCAAAGGCAGGCATCCCATATGAGAAGGGAGCACCCATCGCATTCTGAATAAACAGAAAAGTGGTCAAAGTTGTTAAAGGTATCAGACCACTGCCCATAGTTGTGGGAGTCAGGACAACTGTGGTCTTGACTGGCCAAGGTAGGGGAGGAGGTAGGATTCCTCCTCCAGTAGTAGTCATAATGGGAGTACAGGGAATCCTGGATGAAGTAGTGGCATTCACTTCCAATGTCGCCCGTAGAACTAGTTGGTGCTCAGAATATGTCACCTTGGGAGGGATAATCTAAATCAAGATCAGTGCCAACAAATCGGCAATCGGAGGATTGGTTGGCCTGAAACCTTCAGTCTCAAGGTCAGAAACGATGGATTCCTTCAGATCCATAAAGTCTCCTCTCGGAGCAGGCTCTGGCACAGTTTTCTATGTCCCAGTCGATCCAAATGATCCTTCTTGATAAATTCTTCGCCTCAACGGTGGTGACGGTGGCTCCAAAGTAACTGGTGATAGACCCTGAATCCTTCGCGGCCGATGGAGTTGTTGATCTTCCACTTTGTGAAATGATCAAATGACACAGTAAGGCTTGACTAGTGTGGAACACAAAGCACACACTAAAAAGTTTCCTAAAGATAAATCAAGCAGTCGACTAACTAGTGGAAAGGATGGTTATGCCAATCGACACTAGAGAAACTAACCCATGCAAGTGCAACTCGAACACAGAAGCACCCTCCAGGTATACTCTGTGAAGCATGATCCAATGTCTACCCTAGGTACTGCGGTATACCCCCGTAGTCACATGTGTAAGTCCGTAAAATATGGGAAATTAGGTTACCAGCTCGTAGTTAGTCACCAGGCGGGTACAGTCGACAGTCGAGCAAATCGTAATGAGCAGGATAACAAGTTTGAATCTCTTCAAGGTTCCAAAAGAAATTGGTATGGAAGACAACTAAGGATCTCAAACGGATTCAAGGTCCACGAACCTCCGTAGGCAAATGTGATCGGTATTGTTCCCGAGAAAGACCCTCAATATACAAGCCCCACTATGTTTAGTCCAGCTTTGGAGGTGTTATCTCCTCTGCCTTTCCTCACGTGACCTCCTATTTATCCCCTATGTTACAGGGGGGTCCCGGCTAACTCTACAACGTTGGACTTAAAACACTCCCTATCTCAGACTCCAATGTTTGTTTTGAAGTGGCCTTGAAGAGTTTTCTCTTCACACCTAATTCAAGCCCCTAAAACCCTAAACTAGTCGGTGAACCCTACAAATAGAAATTCCAATATATTTTAAATTAAGCGTTAATTTAAAGGCTTGATTTACGCAAAGGGTGCGGTAGTGAAACTAGTGGTGTTATGAAGAGACGAATAAGGAAGAGAACTTTAAATCATTTGAAAGCAAAAGATACTTCGAAATGAAAGAAATTCTTGTAAAACTCTTTGTAAAATTCAACTTTTCTAATCAATATTTCAAGACCTTGTAAATGAAGAAATCCTAAAACTTGCTTTCATAAAAACTACTTGTATTTCAGGAAATCGAAAAGAACTTTGAAACAAAGACTCTTTTTTCTTTTGCAAATAACAACCTTGACTACTTTACCAAACTAAATGCAAGAAAATAAAAAAAAAAATATTTTTCGAACTTCTTTAACAAGAAAAAATGAAGTAAAAACTTTCTTTCGTTTTTCAAAGCAAGAAACAGACATAAAGAGAAAACTGAAACAAGATTGATAAATATCCTAATCCAATTACGGATCACATGGATTCAACCAAGAAACCAAAAGGAGGATCTAAGACTTGACAGCTCACTCTAAACCTTTTTAGGGCAAACAAAAGAAAACTAAGGAACAAGTTAACCGGAACTTTAACCCAAGCTATGGCCAAAGAGAGAGACTCTGATTGGTTCAAGAAAGCCCTATGAAGTCTAAAATTCTATCAGGAAAGAGACAAACTCTCTCTTTGTTTAAAATACATTTTCAAGACACAAAGATGTGGGTTGTTGCATCATCATCCTGCATATGTACATGGGTTGTCTATTGTGTAGAGTGCGTATGTACGTAGGCTGACCTAAAACAGGGAGTGTACACCTTTGAGACTTTTCAAAAATAAAAAGACAAGGTAGACTAACAGGGCAGGGAAAACTGGTATGCACCTTGGAGGTCACCAGAAACCCTTAAAATACTTAGTAAACTTGACTAAAATTCAAAAGGTAAACGAAAAGTTAATCAACAACACAAAAACCTCCCTAAAAACCCTAGAGAGACTCCCCAGTGGAGTTGTCAATTCTGCTAGTGGGAAAACCCCCCTATAACTATACCAAGGTTTAGGGTATAGACAGAGCAAATGACCCCATAAAATTCAATCTAGTTTCTACACTACCCCAAACATACCAAAATAGATGAACAGAAAGCAGTGGAAGAGAATATTGGTAACTGTACCTTTTATCCAACATTTGGTGATGATTTCCTCACACTCTGTAGCTCCAAAGGTTGCAAATATCCTCCCAAAGTTGACCTACATATAAGAATAGGAAAACAAGGCTACAAGCATGCTATTTAAGTTCATAAATTAGGGTTAGATATCAAACATTATGTATAAATCAAAGGAAACACATAAAACATCATCATTTGGGATAGGGAAAAAGAGATTCTTTTATTCATTAATCAAAGGTTGAAACTTACAATCCTTGCAGGCCAACGCTCCGCGAACCTGGTCTAGGATCCTCTTTACAATGCTCCAAGTGCACCTTCAATAGGTCACTTCTCACAATATACTAATCACCTCAAGGGAAGGGAATGTATTGAATGGGAGAAAAGGGGCTGGAGTGGGAATGTTGAGGCAGTAACTCACAAAAGGTTGCAAATGATTGGGCAAGGAAGGGAATGGAAATTGGGAAGAGTTTCATTGTTCTAATGCTTGGTTGTGGAATGAGACCCCAAGACCTTCTTTTATATGAAAAAAGGATGGTTATTTGGTTGGGGGATGGGCTATAGCAGGTGAATCGGTTGGGAAACCTCCAATAGCCTGTAAATTTCACTGAATTCCTTACAACTTTTGGAGATATATGCGGGATGTTTAGTGTGCAGCAAGCGTTTGTATGCAGGTTGGCTAGCATGCAGCAAGAGTATGTATGCGGGAAGTAGTGCAGCAGGGCATGTACATGATCTAAAAATTGGTTTTTTAAATAGATCTCCTCAGTGGTGATTTTGGAAAATTATGCAAGCAAGAAGGCCAATGTCATGTATGCATGAGTAGGGAATTTTAGGGCTATAACACCACTAGACCTTATTTGAGTTTTGTTGTGAGCTTCATTTCCATATTCATGACGGCACCAAAGGTAGAGCACTAGAGTGCATCTAAGAAAGTGTTGAGATATGTGAAAGTAACACTTGACTTTGTCATCCTGCACAGCAAAAGCAAAGACACTCGACTATGTGGGTATATAGATTCAGATTGGGCAGGTTTTGTCAATGATAGAAAATCCACTTATGGATATGTTTTCAGCCTTAGCACAGGTGCAGCCACATGGAATAAGAAGAAGTAGCATGCGGTATCCCTTTCATCAAAAAAAATAAAATATGAAGGAGCAGTGAAAGGAGAATGTGATGAAGTTTCTCTCGTGAGGATGCTTTCAGATATGCATATGCAGCAAATCGAGCCAACACCCCTGTTATGTGACAATCAAGGGGTGATCAAACTTTCCAAGAATCCAGTGTTCCACAAGAATACCAAAAATGTTTGAGGTATGTTGCCACTTCATCAGACAACTTGTAGAGGATGGATCTACTGAGCTACAACAATACCCCATAGAGGACCAAACTACAAACATTCTCACCAAGTATTTGGTGTTGAATGGTGTTGGCATTGATGTCAAATTCAGTCATTGGTGATAAGCATAAATAACACGTCCTCCTTGGAAGCAATAAAGAAGAGAAGGCAAATAGCGTTGAAGGAGATTTGACATGAACACTTTTAATATACGTCGGTGGATTACAATAGGAAATACCAATGCACAAGAAGCCCCAGAAGAGAGGAAAGGGAACTCGAATGAATGGTGAAGAAGCCCCACGGTTTATTGAAGACAAAGAGTATGAAGGAAATTGCAAATGCATGCGAAACCTCCATGGATTGATATATCTCTTCAAGCAGTTTCCAATGGTAGGTGGCATGCCACGTGGCTCCTCATGGTTGAGGAGATACGCCCTCTTAAATATAATCATGTGAAGTTGCCCCGGAAGCATGGAAAGAAGCTCCTACAAGTCGACCAAAATTTGCAATAAATATTAAAGATGTTTATTGGTGAAGTTGACCCTAATTGATTCATAGTCTAGTCGACCCCATTGAAATAAATATTAAAATTGAAATTATGATGGAAAGTACAAGTCAACCCCGATTGAAAAATATATTAAAAAGAAAATTGATATTGCAAGGGAAAAGTCGGCTTCGCCTAGACTGAAAAATAAAATTACATAAACTTAATGAAGTGTGGTTGAAGTCGACGCTCTTTGAGGCCCTAAAAGGAGGGTCAATTTGAGTATAAATAAGGTGCTAGAATCCTCATTCTAATTATCAAATCAAGTGAATTTTTTGAGGTATCAAGGGCGAGTTCTCTAAGGCAAACAAAGGTTTAAGAGGCCGAAAATTTCAGGAGCATAAGGGAGTTCCAAGGAAATCTTTATGAGGCATATCAAGGTGATTTTCTGAAGCAGTAAGGCGCGGGTCTAAGGATATTTCCATGTGAACAAAGTGAGTTTTCTATCATCTTTTATAAATTTCTTGAAGTCTGTTCCAGGCAGGTTTTTGAGCGAGTAAGGTCGAACTTTTTTGAAGCAGTGAGGCTAAGTTTCTGATGTTGTAAGGCTGAGTTGACATTTGTTTTCAAGGTATATTCACGCATGTTCTAAGGTGGATTCCAGGAGGAGGTTAAGGTGAATTTTCAAGATTGTTTGGTGACATTTCATGGCTGCTCTGAGGCTGACTTAAAGCGAGTTTTATGAGGCACATTCAGGTCGAGTTTAAAGTCTGTTGGTGGTCTGTTCTGAGGCAGATTTAAAGAGAAAATAAAGGAAAACTTTCAAAGCAATCATTAGTGCAATTTGCAGAGGTATATTGGTTGAGTTTCAAGTATGTTCTTCGCACAAATTCCAGCGAAATATGAGGCATATCTAAGCCAGAGTTGAAGTTTGTTTTAGTGTAAATTTCAGGGGTATTCAAGAGAGTTGTCAAGTATGATTATAGTGAAAATCTCTAAGGTATCAAAAAAAGATTCAATTCTATCCTTTGATTCCAAAGTTCCATATATGTTGAATGAAATTTCTGGTGTAATTGCAACCAACTGTTGAAGGATTGTTTTGAGCTTGTTTTGGTAAGAAAAGTAACCCAACAAAGGGTTAGTCTCAATAGATGATAGAAAACCCAGCGAAGATGATAGAAGAGTATATATGACCCAACAAAGGTAAAGAAGGCAGCACATGAAGGCTACAGATCTAGGGTAATTCAATCTATATTTTGCAGCTATCAAGGAAAGGGTTTTACCTTGCATTGTTTGATCAAGGGTGTATTCTGGTGAGTCTTGTAGAGGATTATTGAGGGCAGAACTTATATTCAGTGACTAACTTGTGAGCATCTTGACATCAGCATTTGGTCTAGATTTGTGTGAGGGATTTGGAGCAAATTGGTTGAGGACCTAGAATTGATATTGGACTAGACCATATTGTGACAATAATTGTGAAACTAGGGTGGCAGGGTGGTGCAAGGCAGGAGATCGAGGTCTCCTTCAGGTTGGTTCCTGAGAAACAATAGTGGTTGGGTGGTGCACATGAATATTGGTGTCTTCAGTGAGCAAGTTGGTTCTTCCAGGGAAGTTACAACTTCCTTTGAGTTGGTGTTCATAAAACTAGGGGGTTGATGCCTCCTTCTAGTCGGTGTTGGTAAATCAGGGAGTTGTAGATTCCTTCAGGTTGGTGCTTTTAAATAAGGGGGTTGGTGCCTCCTTCCAGTTGGTGTTGGAAAATCTTGGAAGTTGGTGCTTCTTGTGGATGTAATCTTCAAGATATATGTTAAAAGCATTATGTGGTTTTCTCTCGTTAGGGTTCCACATAAAAATATATTATGTATTGTGTTTGATGTTATGAATTATTGAATGGAATTGTTTATAAGTTAATGTTTACATGTTGTGATTAAAAATGGTAAAAAGTGTTCAATACTAATTCACCCCCCCCCCCCCNCACCTCTCAATATTGTGAATATTCCAACAATTGGAATTAGAGTAGGTTCCTTCAGCAAGTGTATAATCATTGGAAGGAAGATCCTTACAAACACTCATGGACATAGAACCACTATCTGATGAGACAGAATATGAGATATGGACCACAAGAATGAAAGTATTTTTACAGGAACAGAGGTTTGACATTTGGAACTCAGTTGTTTCAGGATACACCGCTCCAAAGAAAACTCTGAAAAATGCAGCCAAGAGGGAATTAGAAAGGAACAACAAAATAGAAATTGATGCCATCCTGAATGGATTATCTAATTTAGTAAAAGTCAAAGTGGAACAATGTTCGTCAGCAAAAAATATTTGGGATAAGATACATAATTTCTACTCTAAGGAATCTCTTCTTGCAATCACAAAGCCAAAGCATGTTGATCAAGATAAAGAATATGTTGAGACAGAACGAGAAGAAAGAAGCCCATCAAGTATGGCAGATCCAGAAGCAGAAATTGGTGATGATATGGTAGATCATGAAGAAGAATTCTTGTGTGCCCTAGAAAGACATAGAAAAGAACTTGAAAAGGCAGAAGAGGAAGTTGTTCGTTTAAGAATCAAGATAAAGGAAGCATAAAAGAGAGAAGATATTTTGACAAGTCATCTTAAGGAAATATCTGACTTAAACAATATTGAAGAAAAATTTAGTCAACAAGAAAGAATATTTGAAGAAGAAATCATCTCCTTGAAACTCCAACTTGAAGAAGCAAAAATAATGGAAGAAGTAACGAAGATCTAGATGATGAAGAAAGAAGATTGTGAGAAGCTTGAAGAATAATTTGTCTCATTGAGGGTTGAAGTTTTCAAGCTCAACGAATACATGAAGAGATTTCAAGTACTAGAAAACATGTTTAGTTGTCAGAGATCACCATGTGATAAAGCAGGTCTTGGATACATTGATGAGGCTTCATGCAAAGAAGATGCATGCACCAATTTCAGCAAGAGCACTGAAGAAAGAGGAAGTTCCAAACCTCTAGTAAAAAAAGTTGAACAGAAGTGTTCCAGGTTGTCGAAAAGGAAGAATGAAGAGAAGGCTAAGAATTATGTAGAAATTCTTACACATTCCTATCAAGGCAAAGATTACAAAGGAAGGGATCATGGTCAGCAAGAGTCAAAGAGGAATGAATGCATAAGAGGTGTATCTCCAAGAAGACCTTCTACCTCTAGGTATCAAAGAAGCCTCGGTCATTGTGAAAGAAACAACAGAAGAGAAGATCACAATCATCTAAGGTGTGCATTTAGAAGGACTACATCACAAAGAGGATCATTTGCTCCTAGGTATCAAAGTTTCTTTCCTGGTTACCATTTTATTTGCAATAACTTTGGACATAAAGTTGTAGATTGCAAAGCGTATGGAAGAAATGTTCAAGCAAGATGGGTTTATACAACTCCCTAAAATATTAAATGTTACAAATGCCACAACTATAGACACATAGCTCATGATTTTAGAAGCATGATGGAGTCTTACTTGAAAGAAAACACTGATATTGGATACAAGAATTTTTGGAGAAGAAAGAAAAAACAAGAAAAATAGGTGAATGAAGAACTCCCAAAGATCATACTCGCGAGAATTCAAGAGTTGAAAATTCATGACGAATCTACAGGAAAAGAGGAAGATGTCAGAAATCAAAATGATGATCCTACAATAGAGAAGCTTCATAATTTGTTCTAAGCAATCCAACTTGGAGACTCCCAGTAATGTGAATATTGAAGAGAGGGAGTCTAATTAGCAAGTATTATAGATTAGAGAACTATATTTGGAACAATCTAAAGTGTTTAAGCATAGAGGGGCTTCCACAATGCAACATATTAGATATCATTTTTGGGATTAACTGCGTAGTGTAAGTCATTAATCTATGACCCATATCCATGAGTATTAGTCGCAACTGACCAATAATTCTCATGATTTGAATAGTCCACTTAGCACTCATTGCATCGGTGCAAATGGGGTAGCAAGCTAAGTGGGCTTGATTGTGGGGAAAACTCCACAGTTAAGCAAAATAGAAGTTTTACAATCAGAGGAGCTAGGGTTTTGACAGTCGCGGCGAGCTAGGTTTTGACAGTCGTGGCCACAGTAGAGAGAAGCATGACCATCAAGTGAGGGGGGGGGAAGGGGACCCCCTCTTACAAACAGGTAGTGGTGGACATAGGGAAAGGGCCAAGAAGCGGAGTTTTCAAGGCACCAGTGACAGGAACCTCGGGATCAGACCCAGGGAAGCGCCAAGAAAGAAGTCAGGACAAGAATGAAACCATGGAGGAAGATGCTAAGGAAACTCAGAAGGAGACGCACGAGACCACAGAGGCTAACAGTATGGAGGGGCGCAACCAATGCAAGCCCAAAATAGAAATAATACCCAAGGTAGTGCTCGAGGACCCACAAACGCAACTCTACAGGGATCAGATGAAGACACATGCGCTCATATGCAAGTTCATGGGGTTATGGCCCATAGAAAGAACACTATGCAACTGGATCAAATATCACTAGAATCCAAATGGGGAAGTGGAACTCCACCTTGGTTCAAATGGTTTCTTCACAGCAATATTTATTAACCTAGAGGACAGGGATAGAATCTTTGAGAGAGGTCCTTATTTCCACACCTCAGCGGGACTCTACATGCAACCCTGGAAAGGAAATTTTTCCCCGGAAAAAGAAACTTTCAAAAAGGTACCAATCTGGGTGTGATTCTATTCCTTACCCTTAGACTATCGGTTGCCCTCTACCTTTGAAACAATAGGAAACAAACTAGGTAAATATGTTAAGACCTCAGAAGCCACCCTAAAAGGAAGATACACATCGTATGCAAGAATCTGCATAGAGATGGACGTTTTTGGAGCACTCCCAGAAGCCATAAGTTTGGAATTCAAGGATGAGGAATGGATCCAGAATATAGATTATGAACAGATCCCCTTTAGATGCAGATCATGCCATGAGCATGGACACTTGGTCAGAGAATTCCCCATAAATAAAAAGCAGGAAACAGCAAATCCCAAAACGCAGCAAGATGAGGAAGGGTTTATAACATCGAACCCCAAGAACAGAGAAAATAAAAAGCAAAACAAAACCTCAACGGGAAATAACCAGGAGACCTAGAATAAAATGGAAGGAAGGGACCAAACAAACAAAGGGATAGAAAACTAAAATGACTTGGCAAAAGTCCAAGAGGTCAGAGACCAAGCAACAAAAGAGCCTACCCACCAGCCAAACAACACGATAGCTCAGGGGAGTTGCGGAACCCTGATGGACGGAGAAATAAAAGATGAAAACACTGCCATACAAGATGCAGAGGGAGATGCAAAGATGACCCCGAGTGAAGTAGTTACAGAAGACCCTGATCTCAGAGACTTGGTGGAACGAGAAGGGATAGACCTTCTGAACATATTGGAACAATGGAAAAGGCATGGAGTCGACAACGTTCCAACAGAGAAACTCAACCACATCCAATACTTGTTCCTCCTATGGTAGGAAGCCAAATCCAGAGGACAAAAATGTACACACGGGGAGATAGGACAACTTGGAGTGAAAGTCGGTGAGGGACAACCGCAGCTATCATCCAAGCAGACGAAGAGGGAAAAAGGTAGGAAATCAAATAGTGTAGCACTACAGGAGCTAGGAGCGCTTCTGATAAACTCAGGTAATATCAAGAAACTCTTTCCCCAGTCCCCCCCACATGTTTAAATGAAGGTTATAACTTTGAATATAAGAGGCCTAAATAGCCCAAGAAAACAAAGAATCCTTAGGAATAAACTAAAGCAGAAACAACCAGATCTCTGTTTTATTCAAGAGACGAAATGCACTACAGACAGAATAGAGGCAATCAGTAAACAACACCGGCACAAGTACAAGATGGTAGCCATCGAAGACCACCAAGGGTCAGGTGGCATTCTCACCTTGTGGAACCCACAAATTCTAAATTTAATAGCAGCCGAAGAAACCAGGTATACCCTAATGGTACGCATGAAAATCATAGGAAACATGGAGGAGATTCTCTACACAAATGTGTATGGGCCCCACAGGCCAGATGAAAAGAAAGGAATGATCTGAGACCTAGAAGATATAAAAGGTCGAGCCACCAATCTCCACTGGATCCTGGCAAGGGACTTCAACATTATCACCTCCCTTGCGGAAAAGAAAGGAGGTACGAGAAGATTGGATTGATATGCGTAGGAGTTTTCAAATTTTATTGACAGAGTGGAGATGGTAGATCTCCAAACTAAGAATGGCCAGTTCACCTGGAACAATAAACGGATGAACCAGCACCAGGTAGCTACAAGAATCAACAGATTCATGTTATCGGAATCGATCATTATGCAGGGACTAACCTTAGATTGAAACATCCTTCCCTAGGGTGGATCTAATCACTGACCAGTTCAACTGGAAGTAGTCTTCCATACAGTCCCAAAGAACAGACCCTTCAGATTCGAGAAATTATGGATTGATCACCTGACTTTCAAGGACAGAATCAAATAGTGGTGGCAGGAGGAACAACCGAAGCAAGGGACAAGGATGTTCAAACTTCACAAGAAACTTAAATACATCAAAAACAAACTCAAAGAGTGGAACAGGGACACCTTCGGGAATATAAACATAGAGAAAAATGATATAGAAGAAAAAATGAAAAAACTCCAAGAGACTTGCATGTTGGAAGGCTATACGGAGGACCGAAAAAAGGAAGAGCTCCAACTAACCCAATATTGGGAGGCGTGATGCCAGCGGGAGGAAACACTCTGGCATCAAAAATCCTGCATTCGATGGCTAAAGGAAGGAGAACATAACACCAAGTTCTTCCGCAAAACAACCATGGCCAGAAGGCCCCACAAAAAAATCTTGAAGCTCAAGGACCAGGATGGAATCGAGCGCAAGTCACATCAGGATATTGAAAGTGCTATGGTCAGATACTTCCACGAGATAGCGCAAGAACCTCACCTAGACAGATCGGAGGCCATTCAGAGGATAACCTAGCATATTCCACGCTTGGTCACTGAGGAACAAAACACCTTCCTGAACAAATCTATTGCCATGGAAGAGGTTGACCAAGCTCTCCAGGAAATGCCCAGTGGGAAAGCACCAGGTCTAGATGGCTTCACAGTGGAGTTCTTCAAAGCATGTTGGGAAATCATCAAACATGACGTTTATAAGGTAGTAGAAGACTCTATAAGGTATTCTTCCATCCTTAAAGCACTAAACGCAACCATGATCACCCTAATCCCCAAAGGAAATGAAGCCAATACCCCGGACCGATATAGACCTATATCACTTTGCAATGTGATCTAGAAGATCATCTCCAAAGTAATAGCAAATAGATTGAAACCCCTCTTACCTTCTCTGATCTCACAAGAACAGGCAGGCTTTGTGGAAGGAAGACAAATAATGGACAACATCATCCAAGACCATGAAATCATTCACACATTAAAAATTCAGAAGAGGGGGGGAATGATAATACAACTAGACCTAGCAAAAGCTTATGACAAAATTAGCTGGCATTATATGATCAAGACTTTGGAAGCCTTTGGTTTCACCCAGCACTGGATCAGTTGGATTGTCAGTCTAGTATCCACAACAAGCTACTCGCTACTAATCAATGGAGCCCCATCCAAATCTTTCTGGCCCATGAGAGGGATCAGACAAGGAGACCCATTCTCCCCCTTTGTGTTCATTCTGATGATGGAAGGCCTCAGCCAGAGCATAAAGAGCGCAACAGCAACTGGGGAAATAACAGGGCTCAAACCTTTCGAAAAATTCCCTAATTCAACTCATCAATAGTTTGTAGATGATACTTTACTCCACGGCATACCCACGGTCAAGGAATCCAAAGCCTACAAACGAATCCTAGAATATTTTGGGGAAGCCTCGGGCGCTGATATCAACCACTCCAAATCGATGATCTTTTTCTTTAATACCAATCCAGCGATCCAAATGAATTTGACCAACATTCTAGGATTTGAAAGGAAAACACTCCCAACCAAGTATTTGGGGGTTCCTTTGACAGACAAAGTATACAATATGTCAACTTGGGAAGGAGTAATAAACAGGTTACAGGAGCGGGTAAAAAACTAGACTTATACGTCCCTCAACCTAGCAGGCAAACTGATCCTAACCAAGTTTGTTTTACAAGCAATCCCAACATTTATGATGTCAGTCTTCCCCACTCCACAGGGGATCCTACAAAAAATAAGAGCCATCTAGAGGGACTTCCTGTGGTGAGGAGCGGAAACAAAGAAAAAATGGGCCATGGTGGCCTGGGAGAAAGTTTGTATGCCAAAGAGCAAAGGGGGGTTGGGGCTACAAGACCCATAAATGACCAACAACACATATGGGGTGAAACTCTGGTGGTGATGGGTCAAAGAAACTACAACATCCTGGGTAACCCTATGGAAGGAAAAGTACACCCCGAACATCCATGGCCAGGACAAAATCTACTTCGGAGGAACCAAGGAAGGTTCAGCCATTTGGAACCTAGCCTGGTGCAACAAAGCTTGGATTCAGACACACAGCTTTTGGGAAATCAGGAATGGCAGAATAGCCAGATTATGGGAGGACGCCTGGCAACAAGAACAAAGGATGGAAAACCCAAACAGATGGATACTCAAACTGGACCTCATCACACAAGGAAAAATCAATGTCTATCAGTACTGGAAGCAAGAAATGAACCACAACAAATGGAGAATCTGGGACAAGATTAATCCTCATAACACTGATATACCCGCAACAACAATAAAAGAGGTGGAGGAGGAACTGGGAAGACGGAAAATAGCAGTCACAGAAGGAGAGGACCAGTTGAAGTGGGGCCAAAAGGACGAAGGGGAATTCAACCTAAAATAAGTCCAACACTATATGGTGGACCCAGGCCAAGATGACCCAGTGCAACACTGGGATAAGCTATGGAACAGCGCCCAATGGCGAAAGATTAAGATCTTCCAATTGCTAATTTTACACAACCGCATCCTAACTTTGGATAACCTAAGGAAAAGAGGATTCACAGGTCCATCAAGATGTCATATTTTTCAAACTCAGGAAGAAAAAACAAACCATCTCCTCGACGAATGTGCCTACACTGAAGAACTGTGGGACTGGGCGGTAAGTATCTTCCGCCAGTCTGACAGGATCTGAGGCAACATTGCCGCAACCATCAAGCTTTGGAGAGAAAACTACAGTGAACAAGAAGAGTGAACCTGTGTTGGATCCTCTCCCCAGGAATGATCATATGGTCGATATGGAAGGAAAGGAACCGGCATATTTTCAGAAACCAAAGCTGGCCAAAAGGGAAAATCAAGGAAACAATAACATCCATGATACGCGAGACGGTGATGAGTCGCAACTGCCAAGTAGGTAGAGAGAAACCCACTGATTAGGATTCCTGAGTCCTAGAGGTTTTCCACCTAAATGGTGGACACAACCCCAATCAAAATAGACAACCACTGCAACTCCAAGTAGGTGAGCACAACTAGAAACCACCACCTTAAGGCTCCCTTAAGTTGAATTTCGACGGGGCGACAAAAGGAAACCCAGGGAGAACAGGTTTGGGAGGAGTAATCAAGGATAGTAAAGGGAACATCATACGATTGTATGCTGGAAGTCTGGGCAACTCAACCAATAATGCCGTAGAATTCAGATCCCTAGAGATTGGCCTGGAGATTCTAAACCGGGAGGGGATGATGAATGCCATAGTGGAAGGAGATTCGACACTAGTCATCAACATAGTGAGAAAACTCCAAAACGGTGTTAGAATGGGTAAAATACAAAGGCACTGGAGATTGGACCACCTACTGAAAAAAATCCAAGAGCTCTTGCAAACAGGAATCACTGTGGATTTGCGTTGGGTGTGGAGGTCAGCAAATGGATTGGAATACATAATAGCAAAAGAGGGGGTCAATAAAGAAGGGCCAGAGCTGGACACAATCCGGAGAAACATTCCACAAGGTCAATTCCGGGCAGATTTCACCCAACTTGTGGCAAAAGATTGGGCCAATAGAAGAAGTACGAAAGATTATGGAAAGAATGGAGGCGTAGAAGACACTGAAGGACATGTAGGTCCCAGACAGAATCCGATGACCCACCAATCAAATTAGGTTACAAATGCAGACGCATATCACACATCAGGCGAAGGTATGGCACCACAATCCCATCAATAAAAAGAAGTACAGAGGCTACCCTTTGGCAAGGTCATCAAATGCACATGCTCTGGAATAGAGGATACTGACCGGAAGGACCACCTTGATGAGCAGGCCATGATTGCAAGGATGGGACACCAGAAAATACCGCAGTTGGGTTGGCTCCATAAAGGCAGGGACACTAGCAATTACCACAGAACTGAGCATTGCAATTACAGAGGCCGCCTTACATACCAGAAAGAGGTGAAGTGGAACAAGGAAAGAACCCAACGTAAGAACTACCACCTACAAGTGAAGATGGTACGCATAAAGAAAACCAGCAGCAAGAGAGGCCCCCAAGGGAAGGAACCCCCACTAAGCACCCAGAGGATGACAAGAATTGAATAGGTAGCCAAGGAAGCAAAGAGTACCTTCCTCACGAAGGTAGACACAAAGGGGAAGACGACCATCAAAATATGGGAGAGCGAAATCAACAACACCCGCAGGGGCAAATCCTGGTCACAAATAACCCAGGAAGCGGGGGGGATAAGGGACCCTGGAGCCACACAACCGAGGATAACTCTCTACCACAGGACGATGGAGGAAGCCTGGAGAACCAAAATGTTGATAGGTAAGATGTGTGCAGCCTGGAGTGAGACCAACAGGACAGAATCCAAAGAATAGAAGAAAGAGCACACAGGAATTCGCAACTGCCTCAGTAACCTAGAAGTGGGGGTAAAAAGACTTGCAGAGGAACAGAAAAGACAACAAGAGGAACTGGAGCGGATGGCAGGGAAATTTCATCTCTATCTACTCTGTGTCCACCATATAGACATTACTCCAACCGACAGAAATAGAACCCTAGTGAGCATCAGAAAGCTATGCCTGGTAGAACAAAGGGAGGAGAATGCGGCCTGGCAAGAAGGAGATGAAGAGCACCCCATCAACCTAGACTAGCACAAGACCAGCCCTGGTCATGTCTCTGAGAGTAGTAGCTAACCCCACTATGCTTAGACTTTTTCTGATTTCTTTTTGATGACGTTTTTTTGTCTTTTAAACTGGATTACGGTAGCCTGGGTCAGTTTCCCAAGGTGGCGACCCAGGCATACCTTGTTTACTATCAGACTCTGCAACCCAAAGATCCCAGATCTAGTTTCCGTTTTGGCAGATCCTGGAAGTCCCCGCATCAGTTTTGTACTGTAACCTTCTAAAGCAATATAGATTCTCACACTCATTTACAAAAAAAAAACTCCACAGTTAAGCGCGCTTGAGCCAGAGGCGATGGGTGACCACCTGGGAAGTCTTGTTTACCAGGTGAAAGCCCCGGAAGTGATGATTGATGCTATGTGATTCATTTCATTGGTTTCAATCCCATTTCTTCACCCCTGTGAGCATCACCCAATGCAATGAGTGCTAAGTGGACTATTCAAATCATGAGAATTATTGGTCTGTTGCGACTAATACTCATGGATATGGGTCATAGATTAATGACTTACACTACGCAGTTAATCCCAAAAATGATATCTAATATAAAGTGTTTTGGGAAGGCAGATTCATGGTGAGTTGATGGAAGACTTGCAGAATGTCTCGTGACAATTTGGTTGGTTACTTCAAGGTGAAGTTTAAAACACATCTCCATGCAGATATGAAGGGGTTCTTTGGAAAACACAAGGAATATCATTGGCTCGCGACTAGAGGATTCCAAGTATATATCCAAGTAGAGATATATTCATTAGTTTGAACACATTTGAGAATGTGTTGGATGACCTGGTGTTCTTGTTGCATACTTGTAGATTTTGATTTGAAGATAGAGCAGACTAGTGGACATATTTGATTCATCTTGAGAAGCAAGAATATGTGGTGATCAGTTGCAGCAGATTTGAAGAAGATCTCAAGTGAGGTGGAAGATAGGAAGCATTGTGTACAGTAGAGTAGCGGAGTCATGGATAGTTTTGTGACATATAAATAGAGATCAATTCATGAGATATTTGGCAGGTCTAGAAGACAATACTTGACATGAATCAGAGAAGATGCATGATAGTGGATGAAAGCATGAGCTCAAGAGGAATTGCAGAAAGGTACAAGGACTCTATTACATTGTCATCAGGAGGAATGTTCAGTAAATCATATGCCTCAAGAAGAGAAGCATATTGACAAGTGGCACCAACACAGTCACTGGAAGAAAAGTTGTAAGAGGCATAGCAAGATAGGGGGGGTTATACTATCAAGGGGGAGTTACCCTTTGTCATTGATGTCAAAGGGGGAGAGAAATATCAGGAGCATGACACAGGGGGAGTATGAGTGTTGCCATGAATGTCAAAGGGGGATATTGTTGAATGGTGTTTTCATTGATGTCAAAGTCAGTCGTTGTTGATCAGCATGAAGAACACATCCTCCTTGGAAGCAGCGAATAAGAGAAGGCAAAGAGACTTGAAGGAGATTTGACATGAACGCTTTTAATATATGTCATTGGATTACAATAGGAAATACCAATGGACAAGAATCCCTGGAAGAGAGGAAAGGAAGCTCGAATGAATGGTGAATAATCCCCACAGTTGATTGAAGAAAAAGAGTATGGACATTGTAAATGCATGCAAAAATTCGGATTGATAGCTCTCGTCAAGTCATTTCCAACTGTAGGTGTCATGCCACGTGGTTCCTCATGGTTGAGGAGATACGCCCTCTTAAAGATAATCATGTGAAGTTTCCCCAAAAGCATGGAAAGTTGAAGCTCCTACAAGTCCACCCAAGTTTGCAATAAATATTAAAGATGTCAATTGGTGAAGTCATCCCTAATTGATTTACAATCTAGTCGGCCCCAATTAAAATAAATTCTAGTTGGAAAAATTACAACTCGGCCCCATTGAAATAAATATTAAAATTGAAATTATGATGGAAAGTACAAGTCGGTCACTATTGAAAAATATATTAAAAATAAAATTAGCATTGCAAGGGAAAAGTCGTCTCGACCTATATTAAAGAAAAAAATTACAAGTACAAGTCGATCCCATTTGGAATAATTATTAAAAATAAACTTGATGAAGCGTGGTTGAAGTCAGCCCTATTTGAGGCCCTAAAAGGAGGGCAAGTAGAGTATAAACAAGGCACTATAATCCTCATTTTAATTATCAAATCAAGTGAATTATCTGAGGTAGAAAGGGCGAGTTATCTGAGGAAAACAAAGGTTTAAGAGTCCAAAAATTTCAGAAGCACAAGGGAGTTCCAAGCCAAGTTTTCTAAGTCATATCAAGGTGATTTTCTGAGGCAGTAAGGTGCAAGTATGAGGCTATTTCCATGTGAACAAGGTGATTTTTCTATCAACATTTATAAATTTCTTGAAGTCTATTCTAGGCAGGTTTTTGAGGTAGTAAGGCCTTACTTTTCTAAGGAAAAAAATCTGAACTTTTCTAAAGAAGTAAGGCTAAGTTTCTGATGTTGCAAAGCTGAGTTGACATATGTTTTCAATGCATATTAAGGCTTGTCCTAAGATGGATTCCAAGAGGAGGTTAAGGTGAATTTTTAGGCATGTTTGGTGACAATTTCAAGCCTTCTCTGAAGCTAACTTGAAGCGAGTTTTTTGAGGCACATTCAGGTCGAGTTTGAAGTTTGTTGGTGGTCTGTTTTGAGGTGGATTTCAAGAGAAAATAAAGACAATCTTTCAGGACAGTCATTAGTGCAAGTTGCATAGGTATATTGGTTGAGTTTCAAGTCTATTCTTGACACAAATTCCAGAAAAATATGAGGCATATCTAAGCAAGAGTTGAAGTTTGTTTTAGTGAAAATTTTAGAGGTATTCAAGAGAGTTTTTAGGTCTTCTTACAGTGAAAATCTATGAGGTGTCCAAACAAGCATCAAGTCTACCCTTTGATGCCAAAATTCTAGATCTGTTGAACGATATTTCTGGTGTAATTGTACCCAGTTGTTAAAGGATTGTTTTGAGCTTGTTTTGGCAAGAAATGTAACCCAGCAAGGGGTTAGTCTCAACAGATAATAGAAAACCCAATGAAGATGATAAAAGATCATATATGAACCAACAAAGGTAAATAAGGCAGCACATGAAGGATACAGATCCAGGGTAATTCAATCTATCTTTTGCAGCTATCAAAGCAAGGGTTTTACCTTTCATTGTTTGATCAAGGGCGTATTCTGGTGAGTCTTGTAGAGGATTCTTGAGGGAAGAACTTATATTCAATGACACTGACTTGTGAGTAGCTTGAAATCAGCATTTGGTACATATTTGTGTGAGGGATTTGGAGAATATTGGTTGAGGACCTAGAGTTGATATTAGATCAGACCATATTGTGAGAATAATTGTGAAACTAAGGTGGCAGGGTGGTGCAAGGCAGGATATCAAGGTCTCCTTTAGGATGGTTCCTGAGAAACAAGGGTGGTTGGGTGGTGCACGGGAATATTGGTGCCTTCGGTCAGCAAGTTGGTGCTTGCATGGGAGTTGCAGCTTCTTTTGAGTTGGTGCTCATAAAACTAGGGGGTTGATGCCTCCTTCCAGTTGGTGTTGGTAAGTCAAGGAGTTGGAGCTTCCTTCAGGTTGGTGCCTATAAATTAGGGGGTTGGTGCCTCCTTCTAGTTGGTGCTGGTAAATATTGGAAGTTGGTGCTTCATGTGGATGTAATCTTCAAGATATATATTAAAAGTGTTATGTGGTTTTCTCCCGCTAGGGTTTCCACGTAAAAATATATTGTGTATTGTGTTTGATGTTATGCATTGTTGATAATTTAATGTTTACATGTTGTGATTAAAAATGGTAAAAAGTGCTCAATGTTGATTCATCCCCCCCCCCTCAGTATTGTGAATATTCCAACATTTGGGTCCTAAAAAATATGTAAAATTATAAGATAAGCTTGGTGTAGTTAGTAGATTGACCATTAAGGGAGGGTGTTAAAGTAAATATTAGCTTATAATGGTCAATTATATATTATACTTAGGCATTAATAAAGTCAACATGACTTCAGATTATTTTATGTTTTTATGTCTTATTTCACTTTATTGTGTTTCTCGATCTATCCCACAATCATAAATTGGATCGACTCAACTTGATTGTAATCCTTTATAAGAAAGCTTTCACTTTCTCATTAATTAATACTATATGAAGAAATATTTAGAGTTATATCGGTTTCTTATGTGCTCAATTTTTGTAATAGAATATTGATATCTTTTCAATGTTGTTAGCTACAATCATTCCACTACACTTTGTCCATTGTGCATGTGGCTAGTTGTTTTACCTGGGCCTTTCTAGTCTTATAATCCATTGCAGATGAAGAGATCATGTGTAGTGCATATTTGGAGAATTTATTTCCCAAAGTGGGTTATCTTCTTGTCGACATCCATTGGGTATCTCTTATGTATACCCTCTTCCTCAATGAGAGATAAGGGTGCTTACTCTCTACAAAACTTGCACGTTGCGAATTTGTATAATATCATTAATGTCAACTAATAGCATAATGTCTCCCTTTTATTTCAGTGCAAATATGTCTCCCTTTTGTAAGTAGAAATATGGGTCCTCACTATCTAATACTTACATGTTGTAGAAATCAAACTTTTGGGGGGGAAAGTAATAGGCTACAATGAAGATATAATGGTTGTTGTCTTCCAGATCCAACCACATGAAATAGCTCCTTTTTTCCACTTTATGTAATTTAATGTTGGGTTGTAAGCTATATTTTATAATGTGCATGATCCCTATGTACTCATTGTGATTTTTGGGTACCTTGTTCCATAAAGACCACACTTTGCAATTTAGGAATTTTGATATCCTTACCCATCATACTCGTGAGTTTCTACAAAGCTTATTGTTGAATTTTCAATCCATACTTAGCATATATCCACTTCCAATAGGTGAAACCTTGATCTAAATATATCTATGTTATTCTCAAACAACGTGTTGTATGTACACAAAAAGCAACATTGTAACCTAAAAGTGCAAACACTACATATAAGCAAGAAAATGTGAAACACTATAATGTATAACTAAATATCCATAAACTATAGTTTTGGAAATTATGACAACAAGAAAAAAAATTCAAAACTCAACTCAGTGTCACATTTCTTTTACTCCAAAAAATAAATTACATAGCACTATCAAAAACCAACTTACTAATCACTAGCTCAACACTGGAATGAATAACACTCACCCATTATACCTTCTTTTATAGATGAAGGCAGAGTGGAATGAATAACACTCACAAAAATAGAGCGCCTAAGTTTAAAAGAAAAAACCTAAACCATACACTTAGCTTAGAGAAGTGTGCACAAGCTCAATAAGCATGCTACCTAGAAAAACGGTGCCTAGATCAAACTAGGAACATTTATAGCTCATGTGATTTTCTAAATTTCGCAATTGTGATAATTCCAAATTGAAAAGCACTTTCTAAATAAAGAAAATCTCCTATTGCCTAACTCTATAAAAATAATCTAAAACAAGAAAAGATAAAACTAGAAAAGTTATAAAGCTGATCCATGCATTTTGCAGGCATGCATGCACCCTCTACTATTGTTGTGCCACCTTATAAAATTTCCTCTATCCACATATCCATACTGGTGCAAATTAATTGAGAACTTAGAACTATTGTAACGTGCCAGGCTGAAGGAGAATCATTGCATGAGCAACAAATAAA
The DNA here is from genome assembly GCA_009831015.1 of Picea engelmannii. Lineage (NCBI taxonomy): Eukaryota > Viridiplantae > Streptophyta > Pinopsida > Pinales > Pinaceae > Picea > Picea engelmannii. Next base: position 440,301 of record ML794700.1, read on the forward strand.
CTAACACTCCCTTTTTGCAAGGAAGGTGTTCTCCACCAACAAAGGTCAGTCCCTCTTTGCAAGGAAGGAGTTCTCCACCAACAAATTTCACTCCCTCTTCATCTCAAACCTCCAAACTCTTCAAGGTGTACTTACTTTACTCAAGGAAGACTTCATCAACACTTGCTCTATGTTCATTGATTGGTAAAGCAATCTTGGCATAATTGTCCATTGTCATTGCATACGTCAATCTACTTGATATTGAAGTATGGTGATCCCTACACCATATCCTTCAAGAGAAAAAGTGTCATGTAGCACATATGACTAAACTACTTGTGCAAATCTCACACAATTTGTCATTTTGATGTACTAGTGCATCATGCTTCTTTGGATCTACTTGCAGCGTGTTAAGGCTACCTTCACACATTCCTCTAGACAAAACTCGACTAGAATCAAGGCCGTGTTTTATAATTATCACTTGTTGATCATCAAACTCAACAATACAATATAGATCTATCATGCAAGACATTGAAAAAAAATTATTCATTAAACCAAGGACATACAAAACATCATTCAACTCTAGAACATCACATTAAGGCATGTCGAAAGTGACAAAGCCCCACTTTGGTAACTGGATAAGTGGCACCATTTTCCAACCCCGCCTATATGCCATTCTCTCATTCTTGAATATTGGAGAAAGCCTTCTAATTGAAGATCATGTGTCTAGATGCTCCATTGTCTATACCACCCTACACTAGAAACGAAGATAGTGGTAAGCAATGATACCATGGAGAAAGTAATCTCAAGTTTGTATGCTATCATATCCTCTCTCGATGAAGCTTTTTCACTCCATGCACACTACTTTTACACTCCCTGCAAACTAATTATGTTGTCATTTGCATTCTTCCTCTAAGGACACCAAGATGCATAGTGGCCCATCTTGTGGCACTTGAAACACTTCATGTGACTCAAGCCTTTCTTGGCCTATTTTGAAGAACCTAATTCTTCCTCCTTGCTGTTATGACCCCTTTACAGTGCTCCTTTATTACCTCATTTCCTCACCTTCCTCATGATAGTTGGGTTCTAGATCTCTTCATCTCCAACTAAAATTGTCTCTAGCTTGGTTTCCACCTAGATGAAAGCATCCCAAATCTTCTCAAAGTTGGTAAGCTTCTCATGTGCACAAACAACCCAAACATAAGGCTCCCAAGACAAAGAGAACCCATTTAGTGTTATGGGAACCAACTCCTCATTCTCGATCTTCATCCTTATCACTGCACACTTATCTCTCAATTGAGTGATATTCATTGGGTAGTTAGCCATCATGTCTATGCCACACATGCATCTAGTAGAATAATTGTTCTTCAAAGGAATTTTGCAGGAAATGTTCACACTCTGATACAAAGTGATCAAGGCACCAAAAATATCCTTAGTTGACTTATTAAATATCATACATATATTACAAATCTTCTCTTCGATGTGAGGGATCAAATAGTCCTTCGCATGATCAAGGATGATTATCTTAGTTTTGGCCAACTGTGTGGAGTCATTAAGGAATGCAACCTTCCCCTCAACAAAATGTGAAAGATAGACCTCCTACAACAAACATTTGAAATCTGCATTTCTAAGTGAATTTTTTGGTGCCTTCTAACCAATCACTCTCCGAGACCTAGACTAGGCATGCCTACAACTCCTTGAAAACACCTCAACCAAACGGATAAGAAAAAAAAAAATCAAATAAACGACTTATCACAAGTGTAGATAGCCTCTCTCGAGCATAAACAACACTCCAATCACTAGAGTATCCTATGCATCTCACCCAAAAACCCTCATATGTCCCAAGGCCTATCTCATAAACGAATCATATTCAATCACTAAAGCTAGGGCATCACACCCATTGAGATCCTCTAGAAAATCCCTCTCACATGGAAAAACCCCCTCCATACAAGGATCCAAAAAATATCATATAATGTGCTATGATACCATTTTTAATTTTCAATTCATAATAAGCAAATGTACACTTCCTATAATTGAAACACTAGCCTAAAACCGTGTATGCTACTCTCAAAACATATATTGTATGTACACAAAAAAATAGGGATGTAACATAAAAGTTAAAATACTACATATAAGCATAAAAACATAAAAAAAAGGATTGTATAAACTAAATCTTCGTAAATAATAGTTCTAATTATGATAACAGGAAGATAAAGGCTCAGAGCTCAACTCATTATCAAACTTATACTACTCAAAAAAGTGAAATACACAGCACTATTGAAAACTAGCTCGCTAATCACTAGCTCAAAATTGGAAGGAATAACACTCACCCACTCTACCTTCTTTTATAAATGAAGAACACGAGGGTTTTATAAAAATAGAGCAACGAAGTTTAGAAGCAAAACCCCAAACCATTAACTTAACCTAGAGAAGTGCACCCAACCTCAATAAGCATGTTGCTTAGAAAAACAACGCCAACCTCAAACTCAAAACCCTTATAACTCATGTACTTTTCTAAATTCATAAATTGTTCTAATTATGAATTGAAAAGCACTTTCTAAATAAAACAAATCTCTTGCTATCTAAATTTGGAAAAGTAATCCAAAACAAGAAAGGCTAAAATTGGAAGACTTATAAAGTCGATGCATGCATGTCGTAGGCGTGCATGCACCCTCTACTACTATTGGGCCACCTTATTTAACCACCTCCATCCACACTTCCATATTGTTTCACAAAACTCAAAGCCTTGGAACTAATGTAATATGCCAATATGTGGGAGAATCATTAACTAAACAACATTTCAACTAACAATTTTCGTGTATTGGTATTCCACTTATGACCCTAAATCGTGACCCCTCCTCCATGGATAGTCTCTACAAATCCATACTACAATTTTCAATGCACCTTAGGTCACAAGAGAGAGAGAGGAGGAAATTTTGAACCTTAGGCAAAGAGAGAGGAAAAGTAGCAAAGGGTCTTGTAGTAGTAAACTTTTAGCAGCCAAAGCATTAATCACTCATTTGTATTGTTAGTACCATATTTTTTCTTGACACTAGTATGAAGTTTCATCAAGGTTATAAGGTCGAGATTGAGAAAGTTAAATGCAAAGGGTGAACTTCTAGAGCCACTGAATAGTAAAAGAGCCAAGTTATTTTGGGGGCGATCGAAGAAAATGGTAGAAAATCCATGCCCTTTTGCACCTGAGGTAATATTTAAGCACTCAGGCGCTTATCAGGAGTAAAAAAGGTAGCTTATCGTGCCCCAAAAAGACCTAATCACTTAGGCCTGGAGCTTACCATAGGACTGAGGCTCTAGAATCAAATGTTAGCGAACCCTCGAGACCCCTCCAATCAAATGATTTTCAAGTGGGACTGATCAACGGTCTAGATATCATCATATGCCCGACCTTTTAGATCAACAATCCAGATCCATCACATAGCAATCCTTGATCATCCCGAAGACGACATCATCATTGGAAAAATGAAATGAGAGTTCCCTGGTGCAAGTTATCTCCCAGGGGCCAACGACGACATCGTCGTCGGAGAAATGTAGTGAGATTTTACCCCAGCATGAGTTATCTCCCAGGGGTCAATGACGATGCCTTTTCCAAGTAAACCTTACACATGGAGCCAACTCAGCATGCCACCAAATATACGCGGAGGGAGAGATGAAAGCATGGCATGCCAACGGAGCATTGTCAAAGCCAACCAATAGCTCTAACGTGGAAATAGAGAACCCACCATATACATAGGATCGATCAACGATTCAGATCTGATCAGTTGATTGGGATCGACGGCTTAGATTAAGTTTTGAAAAGTCCCATATCATCCTGACGATGACACTTCTACAACATCGTCATTGGGAAAGTATCAGTTCACCCCAGTGTGAGCAATCCCTGATCGTTCTAATGACTACATCATCGTCGGGGAAATGCAGTTCACCTCAGTGTGAGTTATCCCCTAGAGCCGACAACGATATCCTTACATGTCAGCCAAGTAATGTCAAATCCAACTAGCAGCTTCCACATGGACACAGGTAACCTGTCAGATATATAGGTCAATACATCAAAAATGGGTGACACGTGTCCTACCATATCATCATCATAGTTGGACAATAGAAATATGCCACATGTCTAGACTATGTCAGCCTAACAGTGTCAAGGCCTTAGCCAATTTATGGCTTTTGACTGCGCCAAATCAACATCTCTCCTTGTTTTTCTAGGGCAAATCGGCGGTCCAAATTTGACTTTGGGGCTCCAAGCATATCGATTTATTGGCCCCTCGGGATTTTTTAGTCTCCAGCAATGTTCAAAGCCCTGATCCCTGATTGTCAATCACCAATACACTGTGTCATCAAACCTCCAATCTCTTGATCCGAAAAACTAATTTCGTGCTTAAAATATCAATGGTCACAATCGTTTCCTAAGATTGATCTGATAGTGGATGAGTTCCGCGACTTCTGTAGTTTTGATTCCATCGCCCAACCAATGAAAAATATTATTGCAAGGACTTTTAAGGGGCAACGCTAAAACAATATTTTGGTTGGAAAGTTTCCAGTTTCTCCACGATCTCAGCATAACATATTTCATGTAGGTAAAACTAATTTTTAAAGTTTCACTAAAGCGAAAACCTCTCAAGAATCAAGAAGCAGTAAGAATATTCAAGCAGGAAATGGTTTCAAGAAGCAATTTTAGGGCATGAACGAGAAAAATAAAAGACAATGAAGGCTCTCATTGTTGAGGTCAACACTTTGGGGAATTGAAGAGTCTCTTATACCTAAATTTGTTTGATCAAAAACCTTGAGCACATATAGGAGGTAAATGCAACAAGCAACCATAGATTCATAACATGCGTTATTGTTTCGACCTGTAATTCCTTTCTTATAGTGTTTGTGTTCTTGTAAATCATCTCTCTCCATTTTGATTTTCTTTGTATCAGATTTGATTTATGAAAGTATGACAGCAGACCATTCACCATGTTCATTGTTATTGTCTAATGTATGTTTATGACATATAAGTGATTTCCTCTAAATGTATGACCATTTCTTGTCATTTCTTTGTGCATTTAAATGATATGCAGAGGGTACCTTCAGTATGTATGAGGATGTTAATTGTTTTAAGTGTGTTTTTATTGATCTGTATGCACCTATTATAGCTGTTGAATTCTTAATTGCTCATCACATTTGTTGAAGCTAGGTTTGAAAATTTTCACCTTTAAAACTAAAACTTTTCTCTTTCGGGATTCAGCTTTTCATAAGGTATAATCCTCACTATCAGTCCCAAAGACCAGTACCGAAGTCCTGAAATGATTTCATTTCTTCATTATAATTAAAGACAGAAAGCTCAAGTGTTGTTAAAGTCTAGACACACGTTCTATAAAGTGTTTCAAATCGCGATAATTTAAAACCCTAAAGGAGTTAATTAACCATCTTTTAATCTTTCAGGATTCGGGGTTTACTCAGAACAACACCTTTTTAATACATTTTGAATCGAGAAATATCGATTCCCGATTTCCCGAAGGAAGTGAAAGTCAGTCTTAATCCTGATTAATTAATTTAAAACTAATCCCATCGCGATTTTGGGATTCGGGGTTTAGTGGTGACATGCCTCATGTAACCGCGATCCCCGAAACGCGAAGTACCGACTCAATACGGAAGTTAAAGCTTAAAACTAATCTCATCGTGATTTCAGGATTCGGGGTTTAGTGGTGACATACCTCATGTAACCGTGATCCCCGAAACCCCAAAACGCGAAGTCGCAACTCAATACTGAAGGATCCCCGAAACCCCGAAGCGTGAAGTCGTGACTCAATACCAAAATTTAAAGAGAACTAACTTCATTTTAAAAATACATTTAATGGTAATTAAACTTCTTAGGTACTTTCTTTTCAGCCTCTGTTAAAATAAATTTTTTGAATGTTGATTTTAGAATTACCAAAATACAGCCACATTAATAACAAATAGATCGTGATTTCTGTGACACAAATGCGTATCTCAGAAATATTCTTTGCATTAAAGGTATTAAATTCTTGACAGCTGCGTCAGTACTTTCACCATAAAATGAGTTAAAAGAAAATTAGAGGTTTGTGTTTTGAAAATTATTCTCGCTTTTTCTATCAGAAGTAAGATAATATAGTCGAGCTTTCACACCTCTCTTCTGTGACAGGTTTTCGTTCCAATACAGAGTCATGGAACCAAAGAAGGGACCCAAGAAGAGTGAAGATACAACTGAGACTTCCAGCCCAGAGAGAGATGTCATATCAAACACCACACCGCATGCTATCAACTCAATTAAATCATGGAGACAAATTTATGAAAATTTGGACTGCGAGATAAAAAATTCCCCTAACGACTCCGAGAATCACCTTCGGGACATAGCAGAATCAGAACTTCACAAAATTGTAACACGCCCACAGCTCATGGCATACAACGACATGATCAGTTGGGCTTTGGACAAGGTTGATATTCCAACGAGAAGCATTTTAAATGATCAAGGGGCCATTATCAGCTCATTTAGACCCAAACATATCCAGGTTATGTACAAACTCTCACCCAATCCTAATTTCATTTACAATGCCCAATTTATAGCGGAATTCCAAAGAAAGGAATGCACTGAGGCAGGCCAAACTTACCCTGATTTAATCAAAGGTTGGTGGAGATGTCCATCAAAATTTAGGGTCGATACCCACGGAATTGTTAATATTATGGTAGCTGTGGGAGGTATTTACCCCCACGTGTGAACCTGACGAGAATAGAAGACTCTGGGAAGCAAGAGAAACCCTAATAAGTTGGCTAATAACCCTAGAAGCCTTGTCGGCTCAAGAAGATAATTTATATTAGGCTATTAGCCTCCAAGAGAAGAAGTCAGCCAGAAATAATAATAATATATTGAACAGACACTTATCCATAAGGAGAAGTCGGCCCCAGCTTAACTGGCAGGATTACTATAAATACAGGGCACCAGTTCTCATTTGCAACATCTCAGAATTGCAGTTCTGCAGTTGCAGTCTTGTGCACAGGTTTGGAGGAAGAGCTGGTGCAGCTGTAGCAGCAGCAAGATCTCAGTTTTGGCTTGAATATCTCTTGGCTAGGGTTTGGAACATCTGATCAGTCTTTTGTGATGTGCTATCCTTGGGGATTGATGCGCTACTCTTTGTTTGGCTATCTAGCCTATGGTTTTCTTCTGGAGGAATTCTCAGTCAAGGTTAAGGTGCTCGGAGGGAGGCTTCGGCCTATGGTTAGGTGACGAAGGTATCGTCAATGGTAAAATGAGCACACCATCTTCTATATTCTAACAGGAATTTATGCCACATCTTTTTTGAATGAGTACATGGTTTATGTAGCCATGATGTTGTGCAGACTCTTCGACAAAAAGAATCCCTGTCATTTCCCCGCAAGATGGGTGCCCTTTTTAGAACAAGCATCAGAAGGATATAGTTTCAACTGGGACAAGATTTTGGATTACAAAGCTGCAAGAGCCCGAGGTCAACCAGTGGCCTTCTACATGTCATCATACCTCATGGACGCAATTTGTTTTATGACTCCATTTCCCCTGATGAATTGGAGTGGGAACATAACCTACCCTGAACCCATTCACAAATATCACTCTGAGTTGTGGGAAGAAAATGCAAAAAAATTGTTTTACAAAATTTGTCATTTCGTGGTGATACCCATGCATAAAATGTTTTTTGGATGTGACCCTCCTCTCATTTCTGAAGCAGTTTCAAATAACCTCAAGCAAATAGCATACTGGTTCATTGAAGAAAGCTTCTCCTACATCAGGGTTTATGGGTGCTCAATCACCCCTCACGCGCTTCCAAAATTCCTTCCGGATAGACTAGTGTGTAGGGAAGTAGCACACCAAATAGTAAAAGTCGGTATTGGAATAGAGCTAAAGGCAGCTCAAAATAAGTCCTTGCCAATCTTCCCTATGCACATCGGGAAATTTTCATTACTAAATTTGGGACATTCTAGGGTGGAAGCAGAGGCACTCGAAGAAGTTAAACTGTTAAATATTGAGTACAAAAGGCGTGACCCTTATCAATTAGTGAACAAACACTTGATACACTACAATATGAAAGCCTATGAACATGAGGAGTCCCCTTGGGACAACATGTTCAAAGGGACCAAGTTTTATAAAGAAGTGTTGGAAAGAGTATAGACATTGTCGTCTGACCTACAAGTCAGCTTTCGGACCTTTCAGAAGCATAAAAGGAGTGGTTTTCCCCAAGTACTTCAAGGAGAATAAATTACCCTCCCCCAGGAGCAAGAAAGTGTTCCACCAGGTTTCGAGCAAGAAGCACAAAAGAAGAGAAATCCCAAAAAATTCCTACAGGATACGGAAAGGCCTCCACCAAGAAAAAATATCGAAGCAGAGAAAAGATCAAGTAGACCTCCCAAGTCTGGTAAGCCTACTCCCACTTCATCACCAGGGGTTGATGTCAACATGCCTAAGGTAGCAGGAGGGAAAGGATCTACAGAGCTAGGGAGTCCCATAGCTTCCTTAACCCCCTTACAGTCCACTTTCGGACTCCCACAGACGGGAGTTCTATTTGTTGATGACCTTACTTCCATTCCCATAGATGAGATTCCTCCTTCCGATTATTTTTTTAGTAGAAAAAGGAAGGCCATCCTGAAACAGAAGATGCATAAGAGGGAGGGGAACATGGTTAAAAAAAATAAAGTCCTGATAGATGGACAAAATTTGGAGCAAGAAGATTTCGCTACAGAGATAGCAGGTTCCATGGGAGCCATGGCAACAGCAAACTTTTTTACCGTGGGAAAAATGATAACTAGGATAAAGAAGAGTGATAAAATCATAGCACAATTACAAGAGCAATTTAAGAATGCTGAGGAAAGTATTAGAGAAGAAATGAGTAAAAGCTTGGAGCAGACAAGGGCCACCGAAAGGTTAGAGGTTCAATCACTCAAAACGAGTTTGGACGAAATGAGCCAGGAAATACAAACAAGTTAGCTACATATTACTCAGCAAAAGGAGCACGCAGAATAGTTGCAGGCTAGACTAATATCAATGGAAGATCAGATTATATACCTAAAAGATTTCCAGGCCCAGTCACTGGAAGTGCATTCAAAAATAGAAATTGAACAGCAAAAATTGATTTCCAAGATAGAAATTGTTCAGAATTACTTTCAAGGAGTAGATAATGCCTTTGATAATAGTATCCTGAGGGAAAAAGAAGCCAAAGAAGGGAGGATTACTCTCCAAAAGGAAATTATATATTTGACAGGTGAAGAGGTACCCAAAACTACGAAAGTATCAGCCACAGAGAAAATCAGAGGCAACATCATGCTCAAGCTATGGGAGACCAACATAACTGAAAGAAAAAGAATAGCCAAGGAAATCAGAGATGACTGTGAAGAATTTTTTGATATTTTAGACAAAGGGTCATTAAATATTGGAAAAGGTAATTGTACGGGACTTTTGGGACAGATCAATATTGTAAGACATCAATTAAATTTTAGGGGAAATTTGAGTGAAATCCAAATGGAAATTTCACAACTAAGAAAAATCAATGTCACCCTAATGGATAGGTTGTTAGTTGAGCCTAACTTAAAGTTGCAGTCAGTAAAATTTACAGATAAAGGAGTTGATGACCGTCTTTCCAAGATTCAGAGAAAGGTTTATCTGTTCGAGGCAAGAGATCTTCCAGAACCCCCCAGAAATTTTACACAGTTCCTAGAGAGATGCATTAAATGTATCAAATCAAAAGAAGGAGAGTCATCAGAAAAGTAAAAATATTATTTGGAAGAGCTTTACTTCAAAGAAAATGGAAAAATGGAGAAGATCATGAAAATGGTTTTGGATCTATTTTTTAACAAATAGTTAGTCTCTAAGAATTAGGAAATCACCAACCGTCCTAAGATTGGTGGTTTTGTATAAATGTAATTTTTCAAGACTAAGAAGAGGCTTTTTTCTGGATGAATTCTAAAAAAGAAAAACTTTGTTTTGCCTGAATTAATATTATATAGATTGAAGATTCTGGATCTGGTCAAGCCTAAGTTATGTGTTTCTCTGTCATTCAATTTTTATTTCATACTTTCGTTTGAAGTGTTTCATGTGGTAACTTCTATTATAGTGATTGAACAGTCAGATTATCTAATCGTTTGCAGTTTTTCCTCTGTATCAGCTTTCAGCGGATATAAGACCTATGAACGTTTTAGGACTCTGAAATTGTATACTTCTGCAAAGTTATCATCCCTTTTTCTTGTATTAACTTAAAATAAGATTCTTCTTAAATTGATGCCTCATTTTTGTTATACAACTACATGTTTCCTTTTTCTTCATTCTGTACATTGTCTCCTTTAAATTTGACTCAGATACTAGAAAAGGCCTTTATTTTTGTTATACTATTGATTCATAATTTGGAAGTTCTATTTTTATAAATTCGAACCAGAAATTTGCGACCCTTAAAAATATTCTTGACTTACAAAAAAGAAACCCCCAACTTTCATGATTGTTCCAATTGTCGGACAGCCCAATATAGAACCCATTCTATCAGATCAAAGGAGCATTGCGTTAAACCTGTTCAATACCATCTTACAAACAGCAAATACATGGGTAGAACTTGAAATATCGTGGGCTGCAATTGAAAGGGATATTAGCATTCAAGAACAATGGGAAGCTAGACAGAGACAGTTAAGGAACCAATTGTGATCTCGGTTTCCTTTAAAGTAGTTCTTTTTACCCATTAATTATCTCTACCTTTTTTGGATGCCTTGATGGTATACTTTAGAGCCTTAAAGTAACAACATCTTTTTGGCACCATTGTTGGGGACCGAAGAAACGAATCTTTTCCCTGGGAAGAACGACATTGACACTTTCTTTCTTTGATAGTGAACAAAGATCGAAAAACCTTCTAAGGCTACTTTTATCTTTCACTTGGCGACTCCACATTTCTTAAATTGGCTTCTAGTCGTAAGAACACCAAAAAGAACCCAGACAACAAGCAAACTTCGCCAGTTTCTAATCCAGAAAAGATTTTAAAATCAAGAAGATCTCTTAGAAAAATCATTTCACCGACACATGTCATCTATCAACCAAATTTTTCATGGTTGAACGTCAGAGGAACACTTGATAGATCCCTCTCCCTCCCCCTGTCGATTGATACATGCTCTTTTCTTGAAGTCCACACTCCTACTACCGAACACTTCGACAAATGTCCTGTGTATCCTGATTTAACCCTCGTCAATTCTTTGATATATTCATCTTACAAGCCTGGAGAAACAAGTTCTCTTCACCTTGGGCCTTCTTTTTCCAGTTTCTTGTGCCTTGACGATCAGCTCCCCACAACCTTTTTGTCACATTCAAGTACAACCCAAGTTTCAATCTCAAATCTATCAATGGTTGCACACGGAGGTGCGGGGGATGGAGGTGGTGCTGTAGGTGGTGCCGCAGGCAGCCAAGTACTACTCCCTGGAATTTTTGCTAAGGTGGCTACCAGATATGCACCTCTTGTCCTCCCAGTTCCCCTACATGACCTTCCAGAAAATTACATGAAAAATCTCCCAAAATTTACAAGGGAAGGCGATTTAACCGCACAAGAACACATCAATTTCTTTGACCAATTCATCGATATCCTAAGACTAGAACACGAAGATGTCTACTCCAGACTCTTAGTACAAACTTTTGAAGGGCAGGTCAAAACCTGGTTCCGAGGCTTAGCAACGGGATATTTAAGGTCATACGATGAAAAGATCACCTCTATTATCTGACTGAATTCGAGGCTCTTAGAAAGAAAAATTTTGAATCAGTTCTCGAGTTCACCCAAAGATTTAATAAATTGTACAATAAAATTCCCATTGAGGTCAAACCTTCTCAGCCTACAGCGAAAGTAACTTTCGTTGGAGCTTTCGACCCCGATTTCGCCTTACTATTGAGAGAGAGGAGATCAGTAGACCTCACCAAGATGCAAGACGATGCCCTAAATATCGAATCAAACATGATGGCTTCAGGAAAGCTAAAAGCCAAAATGGAGGCTGGGAACAAAGAAACTAGAAGATACAGAGAACAAGGAGGATCTTCAAGGTCAGGAAGATCTTCCGAAGACAAAATGGACGACATGGCTAGGATAATTAAAGAATTGTCTAATAAGATTTCGAAAATGGAATTAGAGTAGACTAAAAATGACCATTTTCCCAGAAAGGATTTCAGAAGGAATCCCAACCCTCAAATCCCACAAAGATAGATTAGGAATGAGGATCAGAAAATCCCAACCCCCCTCAAGAGTGAAAACTTTATTGGAGAGGAAGCTTTAGAAGATCCTGAGGAACTAGAGGAAGATATAAACAATCTGGGTGATGATGAGCCACAACCCTATTTATCAAGACAAGATTATGAAAAATTATTAAATAAAGAAAATCGATTGGAAAATGACCTAAACGATAGTACTTCTGGATATTTTACTTATCAGGGTATTGCTGATGGTATAATGGCAGAGCTTCAACAAAAGTACAATCTAAGGCCTAGAAACAGGAGTGTTACAATCACCCAAAAGAAGAAGATCTTGTCGAGGAGTGAGACAGACGAGATAGTTTCAAAAAATGTTGAAAAACAGACTGTAAAAACCGACCAAGCAGACACACAGCCTACCAATAATAAGGTAGTTGAAACACTCACAGTCAAAACACCGAAAGCGAAAGATCCTGCAACTGAAACAAAACCTTCACCACAAAAGAAAGCTGATAAGAAGGGAGTTGAAGCCCAAAACATTGAGAATGACAAAATTGTGGGAAATTTCAGTGTGGAAAATGAAATCAATAAAATCAAGATCCCCATACCTCTTGTCGAGCTGGCAAAAAACCCAACATACAGAAAACAAATTGCCAAGTTCATTAGTTTTTCGGAAGATGAAAGCCAAGCCGACGTCATTAACTTAGAAGATGACAAGCCAAACATAGTTTTTGGCCCTCATTTCGAAGGCGCCAAAGACACTGTTGCTCCCTTCTATGTCACGTTAACCTTGTTCGACCAACTACTCCATAACTGTATGCTTGATTCTGGAGCATCCCACAATGTAATGCCTAAATCCATTATGGATAAATTGGGCCTCGAAATTACTAGGCCTTATGGAGATTTATATTCTTTCGATTCTAGAAAAGTTAAATGTATAGGCATGATTAAAGACTTGGTGGTAAATCTGGCTCAAATACCTGCGAAAAGCATTCTCATGGACGTAGTGGTCGTTGATATCCCTCTGAAATATGGTATGTTGTTATCTAGATCCTGGGGTGCCAAGCTTGGGGGGTTCCTCCAGCTTGACATGACATATGCTACGATCTCGGTTTTTGGAGGACAGTTCACACGCCTGTACAGAGAGACCAAGTTAGCGTTCACGGTGAGTGATCCGCGCAACCCGAATAATCACCCTGTATATATTGTTGATCAGGATCTAGGTAATTGTATCTTATCCATTGACGATGATATTGTATTAGGTATAGATGAAAGTTGTACAGAAGAAAAAATAGAAAAAGAAAAAAATAAACAAAGTGTATATAGCACTAGTGTGTGGAAGATGTTTTTTTACGACGCTTCATCTTACCTTGGAGCCGGAGCAGGGGCGCTCCTTGTGGCCCTCGATAATCAATTCATAATCCCTTTTTCCTATAGACTCCAGTGGAATGTGGACCACACTAATAACGTATGTGAGTATGAAGCCTTAGTATTAGGGTTGGAAGCTGCTAGGAGAATGAAAATAAAAAACCTTGAAATCTTTGGTGATGCCGAGCTAATCGTAAAATAGGTAAACTGACAGTACCAAGCCAAACATCCTAGGTTGAGGTCTTACAGGAATTGCGTCTAGGATCTGATTGGAAATTTCTTCTCCTCTGTCAAAATCCACTACATTCCAAGAACTGAAAACCAACAAGTCGATGCGTTAGACAAAGCAGCCTCAACCTTCACACCTCCCACTGCTTTCAAACTAAAATATCATATACAAATGAGACACCAACCTTCCATACCAAATAACATACAACACTGGCAAGTTTTGAGGATGATGAACAACTGCGTAAATTTTTAGAATCAATAGAAGAGTTTGTTGAAACTCATGCCAACCAAGAAAACCAAAATGATCATGTTTAGATCATGCAGGAAGGGGAAGACCCTGGGTATTTCACAATAAAATCGCCAATCATCGTATGCTTGTTCTAAAAAATAACCAGATCCCCAAGGGCCTGATTCCCTTGGAAATTTTATTTAATCAAGACGATATCCCATTAAGATCCACCTTACAACCGCAACCTGAAGAGGTTGAGGACTGTGACATAAGTACCAAAGAAAACCCTCGGTTGGTGAAACTGTCCAAATACATGTCCCCAGAAAAAAAAAGTAAATATGTTGAGTTGCTTAGAAAGTATAAAGACGTTTTCACTTAGTCTTATGATGAATTGAGAACTTATGATACTTCTATAATTGAACATAAAATTCCTCTGAAACCTGGTGTCAAGCCTTTTAAACAGAAACTCAAACAGATAAACCCTATTCTTCTACCAGTAATTGAAAAGGAAGTCAAAAACCTCTTGGACACCAAAATCATCATCCCACTAAGATATTTCGAGTGGGTGGATAATTTAGTCCCAGTAAGAAAGAAAAATGGTGAAATCAGAGTGTGTGTCGATTTTATAAACTTGAACCGATCATCACTCAAAGACAATTATCCATTGCCTAAGATGGGCCACGTTTTAGAGAGAGTAGTTGGAGCTAACAAAATGTCAATGATTGATGGTTTTTCAGGTTACAATTAGATCGCAGTACACCATGATGATAAGGAAAAAACAGCTTTCACTACCCCTTAGGGTACCTTCATGTACGATAAAATGCCTTTCGGCTTGATGAATGCAAGGGAAACCTTCCAATGAGCCATGGACATTGCCTTCATGGGTGAGAAAGATAAATTCGTTGTTATCTATCTCGATGATCTGACCATTTTTTCAAAATCTGATGCGGAACATCTAGTGCACCTAAAGCAAACTTTCGAGAAATGTCGTAAATTTGGTTTGTCCCTCAATCCCAAAAAATCTCATTTCGCTATGCAAGAAGGTAAGCTATTGGGTCATGTAGTGTCAAAAGACGGAATCAAAATCGATCCTAAAAGAATTGAGGCAATAGATACTATAAATATCCCTAGAAATGTAAAAGAAATCCAATCCTTCCTAGGAAAAATAAATTTCTTGAGAAGATTTATCCCTAACTTCGTTGAAATTGTGAAGCTGATCACAGATATGTTGAAAAAGAACAATGAAATGAAGTGGACAAGTGAAGCCAAAGAATCTTTTCAACGAATCAAAAAATTTATCAATGAAGCACCAGTCTTAGCAAGTCCTGATTACACAAAAGAATTTCTGATTTTTTCCTTCACCTCCGAACACACTATCATAGTTGTATTGTTACAGAAAAACGAAGAAGGCTTTGAACAACCCATTGATTTTTTCAGTAAAAGTATGAGAGACGCTAATTTGAAATATAATATACTAGAAAAATAATCTTACGCAATGGTAAAGGCTCTCAAGGCTTTCAGAACGTATGTATTACATTCGAAGATCATAGCCTATGTTCCTACAAGCTCAGTGAAAGACATACTGGTTCATCCATATAGTGATGGGAGAAGAGGCAGATGGTTAGCTAAGATTCAGGAGTTCAATCTTGAAGTCAAACCAACAAAACTCATTAAAGGCCAAGGTATGGCTAAATTGTTGGCGAATCCAACTTGCAGGCACTTGGAATAAATCAGCTACAAGAAGACGAGAGTTCTCTAGAAATAAATGAACTCAATTTCTCTACTCCTACTATTGAGATTGGAGACAGGTTTTCTTCTTCAGTCTGGTATCATGATATTGTTTCTTATCTATTGACCCTTCAATGTCCCAGTGAATTAACCCCATCTAAAGTTAGGACACTGAAGTTGCATGCTATAAAATATTTTATTATAGATGAAAAACTATTTTGGAAGGACCCCCTGGGTTTTTTGCTGAGCTGCTTGGTCGAGACCGAAACTGAAAAGGTTATAGATGAGATCCATGAGGGAGTGTGTGGAGGACACCACGTTTGGTGAGCCATAGCTTATAAAATCTTAAGAGTTGGATATTACTAGCCCAAACTTTTCACAGATGTAAATACTAAAGTCCGAGCTTGTGTTCCCTGTCAGTTGTTTATAGGTAAACAGAAAATCCTTGCTTTACCTCTAATTCCAGTTAAAGCCGAAGCCCCTTTTCAGAAGTGGGGCCTCAATTTTATCAGAGAGATTCACCCACATTCCAGTGCTCAGCACAGGTGGATTCTAACCGCAACAGACTATTTTACTAAGTGGGTGGAAGCTATTCCCACGAGAAACGTGACTGACACAATTGTAATCAACTTTCTGGAAGAAAACATTTTATCCAGATTTGGTTGTCCCCGAAAAATAGTCACCGACAATGCACAAGCGTTCAAATCGATGGCTATGGAAAGCTTTTTCCAAAAATTCAGCATCATATTAGGACACTCCACATCTTATTATCCGCAGGGCAATGGTTTAGCTGAATCATCTAACAAAAGTCTAACAACTGTGATAAAAAAAAATATTGACTGACAACAAGAAGACGTGGCATATTCATTTGAAATACGCTCTATGGGCTAACAGGATAAGTACCAAAAGGGCGATCGGAATGTCCACTTTTCAGATTGTTTATGGTACCGATGTTATTTTACCAATCAATCTATCTCTACCTGTAATGAAAATTTGGCAAGACTCAAACGAAGAACCTAACGACATTACCAGGAGAGCAAACCAGTTGGTCGAAGTTCAGCAAAATAGGATTGAAGTAAACGAAAAGTTGCAGAGATATCAGGATAAGATGAAGGCTTTGTTTGATCATAAGGCTAAGGATAGATATTTCCTCCCTGGAGATCTGGTACTAAAATGGGAAGCTAGAAGAGAAGACGTTGGCAAACACGGAAAATTCGACTCAATCTAGTCTGGCCCTTATAGAGTCCCCTTAGAGAGTCTCGGCCTCAAAAGGAGAAAATGTTTTTTCATTAGAAAATCTAAATGGAGATATTCTAAGCGCCCCTGTAAATGGGCGATATCTTAAACACTACATGTAGTAATATGTTTTCAAACTTTCATTGTATATACCGGTTTGTTTTCATGTTTTCTTTATTAGTCACATTGCTTTCGGTAGATTAAAAATATATATATATATATAAAGCAAGATTTTTCAGAGGATGCAAATACAAAGCAGTTCAAATCTAGCAATTCATAGAGTTAGTATGAGTGTGTCTGACAGTTATCGATTGTTCGCAGGAAAACTGTGAGGACTCAAGAGACCAATTTTACTACAGGGCTAATCCGCATGGATAACCATGATAAATACTTTCCCTAAAGGTAATGAGTAAAGAATCTTCTGGCTGTAAATACGATGAACTATTAAGATATGAACTCTGACCCGAGAACATGAGTTAAAAATATCCTAAGAGGTACAAGTGAACGAGATGCTGATTTTTTATATATAAAAAATAAATAAAAATTTAAATAAATAAATAAAATTTCATATAAATAAATGATTAATACTCGTTAGCACTCCCAAGTTTCCTAGATTCTCTCACCTTTCCACTTCGATCACTATCAAGCTTACTCTTCACCCAATCTTGTTTTTCTCCCTTTAAGTCTCATCTTAATTTCGGAAATGTTCAAACTAACTTTCGAAGCAAAGATAGCTAAAATCCTTTGTTTTTCCTAAGCCTTGGTTGAACCGGAAGTATGTCTGGGCTAATCTTAACCTTTTTAGTCCTTCTACCAGAAATAAAAAGATTGTTTTCGCTCAAGTGAAGTCCCTAAAAAAAATCAAAAGAAAATATTTAAAAAAAAAAAAAGTGTTAATAAATTTTCCCTGAGATTCTCCATAAAGTTAGAGTGTCTGAGGGCCCCAAGTAGATCAATCCAAAGCTTTTTAATAAGTTGACAGACCTTTTCTATAATAAAAAAAAAAAAAAAAAAATTCCCTGAGTATGTTACATACTTATTGATTGCCCCCACTTCATAACAAATATGTATAGAAAGAGATGGTGAAAGAAAATTCGTTATCGATTGCCCCCATCTAATATAAAGAGATGATGAAAGGAAATTCATTATATGATTGCCCTCATCTCAGCATTTAAATGCTAAAATTAATGAAGTGGTGAAAGGAAATTCAATGTGGAAAATCCGATAACTTCACCGAGGTACTGAACAGGCCCGCTAGCAGTGAAGCAATGTCTCCATAACAGACAAGGTTGTTATACACAAATTGCAAGATGTTCTGGTATTTTTCTTCTTTCAGCCAGATTACACTCTAATATTATGGGATTCTAGATTACACTCTAGAGTCTCTCGATGTGAATACGATCAACTAAAAACTGGTAGAACGACTAATCTTGTTTTGATTATCTTGCACAAGCCTGAGGTCGATATTAGAAAGGGAAATCCAAGTGATCTTATTTCGAGATTGTCGAACGCTTTAGTTTGGAAAGTTTTCCGAAGTTAAGGTTGGGATCTTTATCCCCTTAGGATTTTTCACAGTTATGTCTCATAGACCGAAATAACTGACCCCATTTACCCAATAAAAGGCACTAAGTCCGCACGTTCTCCTCATCCCGCAAGGAGACGAGGTCCCCAATTGGAGCCTATGTTGAAGCTAGGTTTGAAAATTTTCACCTTTAAAACTAAAAATTTTCTCTTTCTGGATTCGGCATTTCATAAGGTATAATCCCCACTATCAGTCCCAAAGACCGGTACCGAAGTCCTGAAATGATTTCATTTCTTCGTTATAATTAAAGACAGAAAGCTCAAGTGTTATTAAAGTCTAGACGCACGTTCTATAAAGTGTTTCAAATTGTGATAATTTAAAAACCTAAAGGAGTTAATTAACCATCTTTTAATCTTTTAGGATTCAGGGTTTACTCAGAACAACACCTTTTTAATATATTTTGAATCGAGAAATCTCGATTCCCAATTTCCCGAAGGAAGTGAAAGTCAGTCTTAATCCTGATTAATTAATTTAAAACTAATCTCATTGTGATTTTGGGATTCGGGGTTTAGTGGTGACATACCTCATGTAACCGCGATCCCTGAAACCTAGAAACGCAAAGTCCCGACTCAATACGGAAGTTAAAGATTAAAACTAATCTCATCACAATTTCAGGATTCGGGGTTTAGTGGTGACATACCTCATGTAACCGCGATCCTTGAAACCCCGAAACGTGAAGTCGCAACTCAATACTGAAGGATCCCCAAAACCCTGAAGTGTGAAGTCATGACTCAATACCGAAATTTAAAGAGAACTAACTTCATTTTAAAAATATATTTAATGGTAATTAAACTTCTTAGGTACTTTATTTTTGGCCTCCGTCAAAAGAAATTTTGTGAATGTTGATTTTAGAATTACAGAAATATGGCCACATTAATAACGGATAGATCGTGATTTCTGTGACACAAATGTGTATCTCGGAAATATTCTCTACTTTAAAGGTATTAAATTCTTGACAGCTATGTCAGTACTTTCACCATAAAATGAGTTAAAATAAAATTAGAGGTTTGTGTTTTCAAACTTATTCTCGTTTTTTCTATCAGAAGTAAGATAATATAGCCGAGCTTTCACACCTCTCTTCTATGACAGGTTTTCGTTCCAATACAGAGTCATGGCACCAAAGAAGGGACCCAAGAAGAGTGAAGATACAACTGAGAGTTCCAGCCCAGAGGGAGATGTCATATCAGACACCACACCGCATGTTATCGACTCAATTAAATCATGGAGACAAATTTATGAAAATCTGGACTGCGAGATAAAAAATTCCCCTAACGACTCCGAGAATCACCTTCAGGACATAGCAGAATCAGAACTTCACAAAATTGCAACACGCCCACAGCTTATGGCGTACAACGACATGATCAGTTGGGCTTTGGACAAGGTTGATATTCCAACGAGAAGCATTTTAAATGATCAAGGGGCCATTATCAGCTCATTCAGACCCAAACATATCCAGGTTATGTACAAACTCTCACCCAATCCTAATTTCATTTACAATGTCAAATTTATAGCGGAATTCTAGAGAAAGGAATGCACTGAGGCAGACCAAACTTACCCCGATTTAATCAAAGGTTGGTGGAAATGTCCATCAAAATTTAGGGACGATACCCATGGAATTTATACCACATCTTCTTTGAATGAGTACATGGTTTATGTAGCCATGACGTTGTGCAGACTCTTCGGCAAAAATATTCCCTGTCATTTCCCCGCAAAATGGGTGCCCTTTTTAGAACAAGCATTAGAAGGATATAGTTTCAACTGGGACAAGATTTTATCTGATAATATAGCCAAAAAGATTTTGGATTACAGAGCTGCAAGAGCCCAAGGTCAACCAATGGCCTTCTACATGTCAGCATACCTCATGGACGCAATTTGTTTTATGACTCCATTTCCCCTGATGAATTAGAGTTGGAACATAACCTGCCCTGAACCCATTCATGAATATCACTCTGAGCTATGGGAAGAAAATGAAAAAAAATTGTTTTACGAAATTTTCCATTTCATGGTGATACCCATGCATAAAATGTTTTTTATATGTGACCCTCCTTGCATTTCTGAAGTAGTTTCAAATAACCTCAAGCAAATAGCAGATTGGTTCATTGAAGAAAGCTTCTCCTACATCATGGTTTATGGGTGCTCAATCCCACCTCGCGCGCTTCCAAAATTCCTTTCGGATAGACTAGTGTGTAGGGAAGTAGCACACCAAATAGTAAAAGGCGGTATTGGAATAGAGATAAAGGCAGCTCAAAAGAAGTCCTGGCCAATCTTCCCTGTGCACATCGAAAATTTTTCATTGCTAAATTTGGGACATTCTAGGGTGGAAGCAGACGCACTCGAAGAAGTTAAACTGTTAAATATTGAGTACAAAAGGAATGACCCTTATCAATTAGTGAACAAACACTTGATACACTGCAATATGAAAGCCTATGAACATGAGGAGTCCCCTTGGGACGACATGTTCAAAGGGACCAAGTCTTATAAAGAAGTGTTGGAAAGAGTACAGACACTGTCGTCCGACCTGCAGGTCAGCTTTCAGACCTTTCAGAAGCATCGACGAAGTGGTCTACCCCAAGTACTTCAAGGAGAATAAATTACCCTCCCCCAAGAGCAAGAAAGCATTCCACCAGGTTTCGAGCAGGAGGCACAAAAGAAGGGAAATCCCAAAAAATCCCTACAGGATACGAAAAGGCCTCCACCAAGCAAAAAGACCGAACCAGAGAAAAGGTCAGGTAGACCTCCCAAGTCTGGTAAGCCTACTCCCACTTCATCACCAGGGGTTGATATCAACATGCTTAAGGCATCAGGAGGGAAAGGATGTATGGAGCTAGGGAGTCCCATAGCTTCTTTAACCCCCTTACAGTCCACTTTCGGACTCCCACAGATAGGAGTTCTATTTGTTGATGACCTTACTTCCATTCCCATAGATGAGATTCCTCCTTCCGATTATTTTTTTAGTAGAAAAATGAAGGCCATCCTGAAACAGAAGATGCATAAGAGGGAGGGGAACATGGTTAAAAAAATTAAAGTCTTGATAGACGGACAAAATTTGGAGGAAGAATGTTTTGCTACAGAGATAGCAGGTTCCATGGGAGCCATGGTGTTGGCGACGGAAGTTACTCCTGGATTGCTAGCAGGAGCAGATCCCGATGCCCATCAGTTTTATGTCACAGTGGTTTATAGATGGGGTGACCGAATGGAAGCCAACTCAAAACAATGTCGTTCCAACTCCGAAACTAGACTAGGCATGCATGGGTGAGTGAGGTCTTATATAAACTTCAGACAATGAGTTGTAGTAAAGGGTGAACAGGTGGAAGACTTATATAAGAGAAAGGTAGAGGTCTGGTACTAACATCGAGTTACTAACAGACTGTAGAAGAAGACATTCGAAGGCAATATCATCTTACATTATAACGTAAAACCAGAGAATGCAATCATACAACAATGAACCTTTCATCATAACACAACTGCAATGACTCATGTGAATCAGTCAATCACGAACTCTCTAGCATGAGAGGAAAACTTAGACGAGATAGGAAAACTGTTTGTCATAAAACAAGAAATCTCAAATACAAATGCATACCCAGAAAACTAGAATATCTGTTAAAACTATACAGTAGGGAGCTCTGCTCTACCATCGATGCCTACAAAATACAAAAGACTGAGTTTCATATACTCAGGAAAATTCGCCTCACATATGCATGCCCAGTCACTCAAGGCTCGATGTTCCTTCAGTCAAACTCGTACTGATATATTTCTTTAAATGTCGCCTTTACTACGCATGGCCCCTGTAAGGAGGGTAGCTAAACCACTAAGTGCTCGGTTAGCATGTGCAGACCTCTTTGTCGAGTTGAGGACTCCGGCATGGCTCCTTTGAGGAAATTGATACACAAGACCTCTGCAAGCAGGTGGCTTGCCAGACCCTCCATTCCCTTATTTAATGAATGAGAGGAAGTCTCAACCACCCGCTCTTGCCCTTATTTACTTCAATACTAGGAACAGTATTAAGATCGGGTCCGATGGTGCCTGGAGGGCGCGATGATCCCTTCTGCAACTGAACTCGACGCCTCTGGCCTTCTTTATGTAGCTCCTTCCCTCTCCCCAAGTGACCATGGGCTGTGACGATATGCTTTCGGCGTTCGCGGATATGAAAGGGCTAACCTTTACTGATTGAAATCGCGATGAGTGATATGCCAAGATGGCTCGCTCTGGCACCACGCATCCCTCTAGATCCAACGGCTCTTAACTCTCCCGACGATATCGTGGGCCCTGGTTCGGGATTTTCTCGGCACCTCGCACATCGAAAAATAACGGAGCTACTCTTTGCATGTTGGAGTCGGGATGGGCGAAGTGCCAAGATGGCTCTATTTGCCGACAGGCATCCCCTCTGGATGGACGGCTGAAAACACTTCATAAGACCGAGGGCCCCAGCTTCTATTCTTTCGACGCTATCGGGGTTCGGGGTTTCGCGATGTTGATCAACACGAAACTCTCACCCCATGAACCCCCGATCGTCGAAACGCCAACTCGACTAGATCTCGTGCCACGTGCCCTTTGGGATGAGCGGTTGTCATCCATTCCTGAACATGCTACGGGTGCCATCCATGCGCTAACCTTGGCGCAACTTTGTTGATCACGATTTCCCGCTCACCGCTGATTTGATTCTTTGGATACATCCTGGACGTTGAAATCGGAGCGCTCTCTCCCTTGACCTAGGCCCGAAATGGATCTCTTTGTGTGCTACGCTTGGGCACTTATCGTGCAATCCCGCAGACCTGTGTACCTTTGTGCCCGAGATAATAATTATCACTAACATTAGGCTCCATGGGGAATAGATTCGTCCCTGTGATGCTCTAAGAACTCATTCTGCAGCTTCAGTGCCTTGCTATTGGGCTATGGAGTAAGGCTCAAAACATCCCGCTGCTGAAAATACAGGCCGAAAAATAAAAACAAAACAAACAAAGCTACATGCTCAAAGGAGCTTATTTATATACAGTCCTAAAATAATAAAACCTTTACATGGGGCTAGGTGAAAGCAGATTTCCACCATAGCCATTCAAGAAGCTTCCTAGATAGAAGCTCCTTCCTTCTGTCAATGATCATCAGCAGATGGTGTAGCCGTGACAGCAGAACGGATACACTCTTCAACTCCTCCTTACAGGCTGGAGTTGAGACCAAATAGGGCGGCTCCAAGGCATAGGGGAAATGCCACTCCATGTATTTACGGACAGGGTCATCAAATGAGTGGCCATTTCCAAGGAATTGGCGACATACAGCCTCTTCTGCTACACAATTGTTCACACACGGCCGAATGTCTCTGATAACCACAGGCGGGTGAATAACTGAAGTAGGCTCGCTGATCTCGGGTGGTGGCTACTCACTGACTGGCTCTGAACAAAGGGCACACTGCTCCTCTGGTTCTTTTTCCTCTTCTAGATAATCATCAAATTCGGGGGGGAACAGAGCTTCTCCAACTTGTAGAAGTGGAACTATCCCCCGCTCCTCTGCTTCGACCCCGAATGTAAACACATCATGGGAGATCTTGTGAAGGAAAAGAGAACAATCATCTTCCACAATGGCTTCTTCATCTCTCCAATCTGAGACAGTAAGCTCATCGGGGGTAGATGCTGACGCATCCCAGAAATCTTCAAAAATCCCTTCAAAAGAGCTGCTCAAATCATCCGCCTTGCAGACTGAAAAACTCTCTCCGTTGCCTTCAGATTCCAACCTTGCATGTTGGGCAGTGAGAGATTTCGCCTGTTCTATCAATTCACTCAGAGCATATTCTTCCCCCAGTCTTCTATCCTTACAGCCTTCATCAGACATAATCATATCTGGGAGGATTTATTCTTCTTGGTTCTCCCATGGGTTAGATTCATAATGACCATAAGGAGGACCCGTGGGAAAGCTATTTTCATAATCACCCTCAATAGAGCTGCTAAGGGCCTCTGCTTCAAAGGATGGGAAATCCTCAGCGTATTGTTCAGCTTCCCACCTGTCAAATCTGGCAGTGATATATTTTATCAGTTCCGTAACTCTGCCCAAAGCGTCTTCTTCCTCCCTGGGATCTTTATAATCATTCATTGTAGAGATACCAAACTCATCTTCTTCAAAGGGTGGAAAACTCTCTGCACATCGCTCAGCTTCCCACCTGTCAAGTCTAGCATGGATAGATTTTACCAGCTCCATAACTTCGCCCGAAGCAGAAGAATGGAGAGGAGAAAGGACTTATCCTTGATCCAGGTCATCAGAATCGTTCTCATAGCCTTCATAAAATACAGCTCTATCTTGTATACATTTGTTGTAGTATCCCTCACAACAGTTATGAAAAATCAACTCAGAGGGATACAACTTCTGACAGTAAGTAGTGAAAGTTGCATGGAACTCACTGAGTGAAGAAATGCTAGCAGGGGGTAAAGAATGATACCATCTACGCACATCCCCTGCTAATGAGAACATGAACATATTCAGTAATACATATTCATGTTGTATCTCCCACTGATGCATGAGTTCATGAAACTCCCAGAGATGCTGAGCAGGGTTGTCCTCTTCACGCTCTCTAAATCTGGGCAACTAATCACTCCATTCATCCGGAGAAGGGACAGCATTAGGAAAACCAGGAATAGCAGAAAAATTAAAAGGAGCAAACCTTCGAGCCAGGATTTTCTCCATATTGAAATAGTGGAGTCGCCAATCGATCCTTGAATCATGGAGTCGCCAGGTGAAAGATGCATAGCTTCAAATATGCCTGATCCTTGTTCACCATCAAAGGCCAGATCTTAACATTGTCGTTACCCCAGGAAGCTTCTCAGACTAAGAAAGCAACGGCTAAAACCTTCTCGAGAAAGCTCCTTAGGGTCAGCTTTCAGGTGTGCTAACAGTAGTCACAGCTGAAACAGTGATGTGGAAACAATGGCGTCACCACAGTGGAGTCGCCAGGTGCACAGTAGCAATATTTAAGGGCTCTGATGTCTGATGCACCTTCAAAATCAGAGGCTCAATGTCGTTCTACCCAAGGAAAATATTCAACTTCGTCCCCGGCAATGGCGCCAGAAATGTTGGCGACGAAAGTCACTCCTGGATTGCTAGTAGGAGCAAAGCCCGACGCCCATCAGTTTTATGTCACAGTGGTTTATAGATGGGGTGACCGAATGGAAGCCAACTCAAAACAATGTCGTTCCAACTCTGAAACTAGACTAGGCATGCATGGGTGAGTGAGGTCTTATATAAACTTCAGATAGTGAGTTGTAGTAAAGGGTGAACAGGCAAAAGACTTATATAAGAGAAAGGTAGAGGTCTGGTACTAACATCGAGTTACTAACAGACTGTAGAAGAAGACGTTCGAAGGCAATATCATCTTACATTCTAATGTAAAACCAGAGAATGCAATCATACAACAATGAACCTTTCATCATAACACAACTGCAATGATTCGCGAGAATCAGTTAATCACAAACTCTCTGGCATGAGAGGAAAACTTAGACGAGATAGGAAAACTATTTGTCATAAAACAAGAAATCTCAAATACAAATGCATACCCAAAAAACTAGAATATCTATTAAAACTATATAGTAGGGAGCTCTACTCTACCATCGATGCCTACAAAATACAAAAGAATGAGTTTTATATACTCAGGAAAATTCACCTCACAGAGGCGTGCCCAGTCACTCAAGGCTTGATGTCCCTTCAGTCAAACTCGTACTAATATCTTTCTTTAAATGCCGCCTTTACTACGCATGGCCCCTGTAAGGAGGGTAGCTGAACCACTAAGTGCTTGGTTAGCGTGTGCAGACCTCTCTGTCGAGTTGAGGACTCCGGCATGGCTCCTTTGAGGAAATCGATACACAGGACCTCTGCGAGCAGGTGGCTCGCCAGACCTTCCATTCCCTTATTTAATGAATGAGAGGAAGTCTCAACCACCCGCTCTTGCCTTTATTTACTTCAATACTAGGAACAATATTAAGATCGGGTCCGATGGCGCCTGGAGGGCGTGATGATCCCTTCTGCAACTGAACTCGGTGCCTCTGGCCTTCTTTATGTAGCTCCTTCCCTCTCCCCAAGTGACCATGGACTGCGACCATATGCTTTCAGCGTTCACGGATATGAAAGGGCAAACCTTTACTGATTGAAATCGCAATGAGTGATATGCCGAGATGGCTCGCTTCGACACCACGCGTCCCTCTAGATCCGACGGCTCTTAACTCTCTCGGTGATATCGTCGGCCCTGATCCGGGATTTTCTCGGCACCTCGCACATCAGAAAATAACGGAGCTACTCTTTACGTGTTGGAGTCGCGATGGGCGAAGGGCCGAGATGGCTCTATTTTCCGCCAGGCATCCCCTCTGGATGGACGGCTGAAAACACTTCGTGAGACCGAGGGCCCCAGCTTCTATGCTTTCGACACTATCGGGGTTCTGGGTTTCGCGATGTTGATCAACACGAAACTCTCACCCCATGAACCCTCGATCGTCGAAATGCCTACTCGACCAGATCTCGTACCATGTGCCCTTTGGGATGAGCGGCTGTCATCCATTCCTGAACATGCTACGGGTGCCATCCATGCGCTAACCTTGGCACAACTTTGTTGATCGCAATTTCCCGCTCACCACTGATTTGATTCTTTGGATATCCTGGACGTTGAAATCGGAGCACTCGCTCGCTTGACCTGGGCTCGAAATGGATCTCTTTGTGTGCTACGCTTGGGCACTTATCGTGCAATCCCGCAGACCTGTGTACCTTTGTGCCTGGGACAAGAATTATCGCTAACACATGGCAACAACGAACTTTTTTACCGTGGGAAAAATGATAACCAGGATAAAGAAGAGTGATAAAATCATAGCACAATTACAAGAGCAATTAAAGAATGTTGAGGAAAGCATTAGAGAAGAAATGAGTAAAAGCTTGGAGCAGACAAGGGTCGCCGAAAGGACAGAGGTTCAATCACTCAAAACGAATTTGAACGAAATGAGCCAGGAAATACAAACAAGTCAACAACAGATTACTCAGCAAAAGGAGCACGTGGAACAGTAGCAGGCTAGACTAATATCAATGGAAGATCAGATTATAGACCTAAAATCTTTCCAGGCCCAGTGACTGGAAGTGCATTCAAAAATAGAAATTGAACAGCAAAAATTGATTTCCAAGATAGAAATTGTTCAGAATTACTTTCAAGGAGTAGATAATGCCTTTGATAATATTATCCTGAGGGAAAAAGAAGCCAAAGTAGGGAGGATTACTCTCCAAAAGGCAATTATATATTCGACAGGTGAAGAGGTACCCAAAACTACGAAAGTATCAACCACAGAGCAAATCAGAGGTGACATCATGCTCAAGCTATGGGAGATCAACATAACTAAAAGAAAAAGAATAGCCAAGGAAATCAGAGATGACTGTGAAGAATTTTTTGATCTTTTAGACAAAGGGTCATTAAATATTGGAAACGGTAATTGTACGGGACTTTTGGGATAGATCAATATTGTAAGACATCAATTAAATTTTAGGGAAAATATGAGTGAAATCCAAATGGAAATTTCACAACTAAGAAAAATCGATGTCACCCTAATGGACAGGTTGTTAGTTGAGCCTAACTTAAAGCTGCAGTCAGTGAAGTTTACAGATAAAGGAGTTGATGATCGTCTTTCCAATATTCAGAGAAAGGTTTATCTGTTCGAGGCAAGAGATCTTCCAGAACCCCCCAGAAATTTTACACAGTTCCTGGAGAGATGCATTAAATGTATCGAATCAAAAGAAGGAGAGTCATGAGCAAACTAAAAATATTATTTGGAAGAGATTTACTTCAAAGAAAATGGAAAAATGGAGAAGATCATGAAAACGGTTTTGGATCTATTTTTTAACAAATAGTTAGTCTCTAAGATCTAGGAAATCACCAACCATCCTAAGATTGGTGGTTTTGTATAAATGTAATTTTTCAAGACTAAGAAGAGGCTTTTTTCTGGATGAATTGTAAAAAAGAAAAACTTTGTTTTGCCTGAATTAATATTATATAGATTGAAGATTCCAGATCTGGTCAAGCCTGAGTTATGTGTTTCTCTGTCATTCAATTTTTATTTCATACTTTTGTTTGAAGTGTTTCATGTGGTAAATTCTATTATAGTGATTGAACAATCAGATTATCTAATCATTTGCAGTTTTTCCTCTGTATCAGCTTTCAGCGAATATAAGATCTATGAACGTTTTAGGACTCTGAAATTGTATGCTTCTGCAAAGTTATCATCCCTTTTTCTTGTATTAACTTAAAATGAGATTCTTCTTAAATTGATGCCTCATTTTTGTTATACAACTATATGTTTCCTTTTTCTTCATTCTGTACATTGTCTCCTTTAAATTTGACTCAGATACTAGAAAAGGCCTTTATTTCTGTTATACTATTGATTCATAATTTGGAAGTTCTATTTTTATAAATTCGAACTAGAAATTTGCGACCCTTAAAAATATTCTTGATTTACAAAAAAGAAACCCCCGGCTTTCATGACTGTTCCAGTTGCCAGACAACCCAATATAGAACCCGGTCTATCAGATCAAACAAGCATTGTGTTAAACCTATTCAATACCATCTTACAAACAGCAAATACATGGGTAGAAATTGAAATATCGTGGGATGCAATTGAAAGGGATATTAGCTTTCAAGAACAATGGGAAGCTAGACAGAGACAGTTAAGGAACCAACTGTGATCTCAGTTTCCTTTAAACTAGTTCTTTTTACCCATTAATTATCTCTACCTTTTTTGGATGCCTTGATAGTATACTTTAGAGCCTTAAAGTATAAACTCAGGAACAACAACGTTGTTCTTTTTCCATAAACTATAGGATTCAGTCTTAACAGTGCCATGTACATTTATCATGTTTTTCTTCTAATTCACCACTTCATTATTTTTTAAAATTTGATTGTCTGAAACACTCGTAGACATATGCCTCTAAGATTTGAGAGCATTTGTCATCTGAGATGAGATTGTTTGAGGTCCAATAATTTCGAGAAAGAGAAAAGGAAAAACTTTCCAAATATTGCACAATTACCTTACTGCAAAAACAGATTTAAGACTCATCATGAGTCTTAGCTGTTGGGGTGCCTTGACATTGTTCCAACAATAGCCTGGATCATCTCAAGGGATAACATCTGAAATGGCGTCAATTTCAAGGACGTAATTTGAAGAAATCTTCCATGAGGATACGACATTGTAAGTTCTGAGCCTTGATGGTGAACAGGCTCAAGCACTTGGTTTTTAATCTTTCACATGGCGACTCCACAAAATCACAACCTAGCCTTTGTCAGAAGATACACCAGAAGCCACCTTGATCATAATCAGGTTCCAATATATTCAGATCCAGAAAAACTTGTGACTTGGAGAAATATCAGAGAACGTCATATTTCTTCTTTTTTAGGTAATACGAATCCAAAAATATATCCTTCTGCTATTCCTCAAAGTGTTGATTCTATAGATTCAATTGATATATCTAAAGGTTCACTTTATGTTTCAAAATTTCCTCCAGAACCATTGATAGACCTCCATAATTATCCTTTAGAATTTAGTCAAGAAGTCAGTTCTCCTTTTCGACCCTTCTTGAAAAATCATGTTGCTCCTTTATCCTTTGAAGCCCATAACATTATTTTAATAAATCTCATGGTTGGATTAGGTGGAGGAAGACTAGGGGGAAATCAACCTCTTCCTCCACCACCTATAAATACTTGCGTCACTACCAGATTTTCCCCATTGAATATGCCCCAAATTATCCATGACCTCCCTCAAAATTACATGTAATATCTGCCAAAATTTGATGGGGATAAAACTCACTCAGCTCAAGAGCATATGAGTGTTTTCCATGAATTTACATACGACCAGTTTGTAGAGAATGATGATGTATTCATGTGAATATTTGTCCAAACTTTAGAGGGAGATATTATAAAATGGTTTAGAGAGCTAC
Source organism: Picea engelmannii (assembly GCA_009831015.1). Taxonomy (NCBI): domain Eukaryota; kingdom Viridiplantae; phylum Streptophyta; class Pinopsida; order Pinales; family Pinaceae; genus Picea; species Picea engelmannii. Next base: position 470,772 of record ML794700.1, read on the forward strand.
ATGTTGCTTCAATTGATAGTTGGCCAACTCTAGAAGTTGCATTTATGAGATAGTGGGGTGAGAAAAGGGATAACCTATACTACCTAAATGAAATTGGCTCAGTTAAGAAAAGGGCCAATGAAATTGTCAATTTCAACAGAAAGTTCAATAAACTCTATAACAAGATCCCTAGAGATATAAAGTCATCACAACCAACATCCAAAGTCACATATGTTGAGGCATTTGATGTCGATTATTCCATGGTGTTGAGGGAAAGGATATCCCCAACCCTTCTTTTGATGCAAGAGGATGCAATAGACATAGAAGGAAACATGATCGCATCAAGTAAAATGAAACAAAAACAGGATCAGGCAGAGAAGAAAAAGGCCAAGGAAGATTGTGGTACTTCTTATCCAAGTAGAGACTCTCAAAAAGCAAAGATGGATGAAATTTCCAAGCTAATCAGGAACTTAGAAAACAAAATGTCAAGATTTGAGATAGAATAGAGAAATATTGATGCAGGAGCATCGCCAACACATCAAACGAGCCAGCGAGGGAGTGGAAGACAGCTAGACAGTGCTAGCACAAGTTTTGAAAACGCCTTGGAAAGTGTTGCACAAGTCTTAAATAAGCCATTAAGATGAGGCGCACTTGTATATTGTAAATGGACCTTGAGCTGATAGCTCTCATCCTTAGTAGATAGACGGCATTTAAGATAGTTAATGCTGGTAGATAGGATTTTTAATTCATAGATTAGACAGTTTTAGAAGAAGGAGGGAAAATGGATATAGACACCCTCATTGTATCATTGTAACATTAGCCTGAGCAAGATTATTGAGGAAGCAGAAGAGTATGCAGAGAATTGTATGAAGAACACCCATGTACAGGCATTTGAATTAATAGAAGAAAGCTTTGATTCAAATTCATGGTTTGTGTTGTTCTCTGTGTATTGATGTGGATATGCTCATGGATGTTTGCTTCCTGTCATACATTTGTTTTTATATGCTGTGCATATGATTTTATGGTTGAATTGAAGTCTGGGAGGAAGAAGAGATGAGTTTCAATTGTTTCTCTATTTGAACCAGAGGATTCCTGCAAGGAGTGCAGTCAAAATTGTCTGCAAGGAGTGCGTTGACAGAAGGGTTCAATTAGAGATAGCTTTTGTTCTCATTTCCTCGAAGGTGCAGTTAGGCACAGTGTCATGCAAAGAGTGCGCAGCCCAGGTAAAAGTCTCAGGGTTGCGAACCTGAGTGAAGTGTTAAAAGACTGTTGTTGCAAGGCATGCGCAGAGTCGAAAGAGACTTCAACGCTTGGGACGTGGTTGAAGGTTTGTCGCAAGGAGTGCGTGCAAGAGATTTTCTAAAGGACTTGAGAGTCGTGAACAAGCTCAGGAGGTATAGAACCTTGAGTAATCACCAAGGGGAGCACAGGGAGTTGGTGCCTTGAAACCTTGTAAGAAGCATCGCAGGTTTGCGAGCAGGTGAATGAGTCTCGTGGAGAGGCATTTCGTCATTTCGTGGATTGCATAAGGAAGAATGAACGGACGAAATTTCTGAGGAGATTTCGCGAATCACCGTGAGTCGTTGGATCTCGCGGAGGTGCAGGGAGATTACAGTGTAAGTGTGGAAGAGGTTCGAAGCTCAGGAGGGGCAGAGATGTCGACCCGAGTCACAAGGATCGTCGGATCTATGCGTGATATCGTGTATCGGGGATTCGTGAGTCGAAGATCCAAGTTGTTGCAACGAGAATTGCGATATCGCGATCCGCGATATCCCAACGAGACCAGAACCATCCATCCTTAGGGACGCGTGTCAGAAGATTCGAGGAAGTCGGAGTTTGGGCATCAGGGATTTCAGAGGTAAGCTGCTCTTGTAGTTTGGAATCACGAAACGCGATATCCCGATAGGAGAGTTGTGTGGGGCCATAGCAGGCTTAGTGGAGGACAGGTGGCGTGCCATATCAGGGATCGGGAAAAGGCAAGTCCCGAATCCGTTGACATCAGGATTCGCGATCCCACGAATTCTGAAATCCCAATATAAGCGACGGGAGTCGAGGAGACAACTCACACGTGTGTCAGAGTTTCGGCGTGTTGGATATCGGAGGTTGGTAAGGCAAGTAGTTTTATATCATGAGTTGCGAAATCGCGATAGAGTAGAAGTCCCGACAGGGTAAAGAGAAGAGTCAATGTTGACCAAGTATCGGGTTTCGTGGATTCGTAAACCCAAAGGTCGACTGTCGAACTCACGAAGTCGCGAGTTTCGATTTCCCGATAAGTAAAGGGAGGAAAGTCGCGTGAGGAGATATGTGGGTGTGGATTTCCCAATAGGGAAATAGAAGAACCTAGGAGTTCTTCAGGCCGAGGAGAAGAAGATCCTGTGTGTGCGGGCGTGCCTGTGGGTGCAACTGCGTCAGGTTGGTATCAGAGCTCAAAAAGAATCTTTTCTTTCTGTAGCAGAGAAGAGAATTCACCATGTCATCGAGAAGGGAAAGACAGTCACCCGATCCAGAGGACAGGGAGGTACGAAGAAGAGGCAGGCAGGTAATAAATCCAAAAATGGAGAGACAGATGCGTGATCTCCGAGCAAGGCTAGAAGACATGGAGACAACGCAAAGACGCACAGCTAGTGCAGGGGATCTCAGTGATTCCGAAAGCGAGATTGAGGCTGAACGTGAGGAGGAAGTTGCAGCCGAAGATGCATCAACCGAGTGTTTGATCAGAGCTATTGCAAGGATGGGTGCAAAGGCAAAATTGGACATTCCAATTTACGAGGGAAACCTGGATGCCGAGGAGCTACTAGATTGGATTAGAGCTCTTGATACATACTTCGATTACGAAGATGTCGAAGAAGATAAGAAAGTCAAGCATGCTATCACGCGCTTGAAGGGACATGCAGCATTGTGGTGGGACGAGATACAAGCTAATAGACGTTGCAAAGGCAAGCAGAAGATCAAGAGTTGGGATCGAATGATCGCGAAGATGAAGGCAAAGTTCATTACGAGAGACTATCAAATTACTCTGTTCAGGAGGATCGCGAAGATGAAGGCAAAGTTCATTACGAGAGACTATCAAATTACTCTGTTCAGGAGGATAGAACCTGAGATAGAGGAATTCTATCGACTGAACATTAGGGCAGGTCATCGGGAGAGTGATGATGAGAAGGTTGCTAGATATCTGAATGGTCTGAGATACGACATTCAGGATGAATTAAGCATGGTAACAATCCAAACGGTGGAGGATTCTTATCAAATGGCTCTGAAAGCTGAGGAGAAGCTGAGCCGTAAGCAAGGTCAAAGGGGCCGAGGCAGGAGTCAGCCCAGAGGCAAATCGGTTGCCCAGGAAAAATTCCAGAAGCCCAAGGAGGAATGGAAGAAACCTCAGACTCGAGCAGAGAGAGGTGGAACCTCACAGCGAGGGTAGCAGTATGCTGAGCAAAGAGGGCAGCATAATGAGCAGAGAGGAGATTATGCTGATGGCAATACTTTTCCTCGTACTAGAGGTCGAGGCAGAGGAAGAGGTGGAGTAATTACATGCTTCACATGTGGAAAGAATGGGCACAAGTCTTACGAGTGTCCAGAGAAGAAGAAGGACATTGGAGAGGCTCACATCACCGAAGCGCAGAGGCAGGATGTTGAGGCAGAAGAAGGAGAAGGCGGAAGATCGTTGATGATGCGAAAAGTCCTTTTGACACTCGAGAAGGAGGCGGAAAATTCAGTCCAAAGGACTAGACTGTTCGGGACAGCTTGCAAGACCAAGGATAGGGTATGCAAGGTCATTGTTGACAGTGGTAGCACAGATAATCTCGTATCCACAGAGATGGTAGAGAAGCTGGAGCTAGAGACGACTGTTCATCCAAGCCCATACAGAGTTTCGTGGCTACAGAAAGGACACCAAGTAACTGTTACTAAACAATGATTGGTTGAATTCAACATAGGTGGATATAATGATAAGATCTTATGTGATGTTATTCCCATGGATATTTGTCATCTATTGCTGGGTAGACCATGGCAATATGACAGAAATGTGATTCATGATGGGAGAATGAACACATATACCCTGGAGAAGAATGGGAGGACACACATGTTGCTTCCGATAAAGGATAAGGAGGTGAAGCCGGAAGTAAGCAACACGGTACTTCTCATGACTGGGAAGGAACTTCTTACAGAGGTTAAGAAGAAAGAAGATCCACAATTCTTTGTGGTCAGAAAACCGAGGATTGTTCTTACTAGCACAAGAGTGGATGATTTACCAGATGAGATTCAAGAACTGTTGGAAGAGTTTGCTGACATCATAGTGGACGAATTACCTCGTTCGTTGCCACCAATGAGGAGTGTGAGTCATCATATTGATCTCATACCAGGAGCTAGTTTGCCAAACAAAGCCGCGTACAGATTGACACCACAAGAAAATGAAGAGGTTAAGAAGAAGGTCCAGGAGTTGTTGGACAAAGGATTGGTCAGGGAAAGTTTGAGCCTGTGTGTTGTTCCAACAGTACTCAGTCCAAAGAAGGATGGAGGTTGGAGAATGTGTATCGATTCAAGGGTGATCAATAAGATAACCATCGGGTACAGGTTTCCATTGCCAAGAATGGATGATCTGATGGATTGCTCAAGCGGAGCACAATATTTTTCAAAGATTGATCTAAAGAGCGGATATCACCAAATTCGCATGAGAGAGGGTGATGAATGGAAAACAGCATTCAAAACCAACGAAGGTTTGTATGAATGGCTTGTTATGCCGTTTGGCTTAACAAATGCACCGAGTACCTTTATGAGGTTGATGAATGAAGTCCTAAGGGAATTCATCGGGAAGTTTGTCATTGTGTATTTGGATGACATACTGGTTTATAGTAAATTAGTTGTCGAGCACTTAAAGCATTTGGCTATAGTGATGAAGAAACTACAGCAGGAGAAGTTGTTGATAAATATGAAGAAATCCTCATTTATGAAGACAGAGCGCATTTACTTAGGTTTTTTTATTTCGGCTAATGAGTTGAGGATGGATCCGGACAAGGTGGAAGTGATCAAAAATTGGCCATCACCGAGAAATATTTTCGAGGTGAGAAGTTTTCATGGTTTGGCTAGTTTCTACCAGAAATTCATCAGGAATTTCAGTGGAATTAGCACAGCAATGATGGATACAGTGAAAAAGTGGCATAAATATTTTCACTGGACAGCAGAGGCTGAGAAGAGCTTCAACCTGTTGAAGCGAAAGATCACGAAACAACTGGTTTTGGTGTTGTCGGATTTCCTGAAGACATTTCAGGTGAAATGTGATGCAAGTGGCTTTGCCATAGGAGCGGTCTTAAGTCAAGAAAACAGGCTGGTTGCATATTTCAGTGAGAAGTTGGATGAGGCGAAGTTGAAGTACTCCACGTATGATAAAGAATTTTATGCTATCATACAGGCGTTGAAGAAGTGGAGGCATTACTTGATCCCGAAAGAATTTGTATTGTACAGTGACAATCATGCACTGCAGTTCATGACTCAACAGGAGAAGTTGAATCAGAAACATGCCAAATGGGTAGAGTATATGCAGAATTTCACTTTCGTGATTAAGCATATTTCTGGTACTGCTAACAAAGTGGCTTATGCTTTGAGCAGGAAGTGTTTGTTGTTGCAGGAGTTCCAAGTCAAAACATTGGGTTTTGAAGATCTCAGGGATGTGTACGCAGGAGATCCAGATTTTGGAGAGGCATATGAAGCAGCTGAGAATCCAGTTCTCAAAGATAGAAGCCCTTGGATATATTATATGATCCAGGAAGGATTGTTGTTCAGAGGTAATCAACTGTGTATTCTGAAATGCTCCATGAGGGAGAACTTATTGAAAGAGAAACACAGTGGTGGATTAGCAGGACACTTTGGCCATGACAAAACATTCTCGAAGCTGAATGAGTCATGTTTTTGGCTAGGAATGCGAGTAGATGTCAATATATTTGTAGATAGGTGTAGAATTTGCCAGCATTCGAAGGGAAGGAAGCAGAATGCAAGGTTTTATCAGCTATTGCCCATACCAGAGGGGCCATGGGAGGCGATAAGCATGGATTTTGTATTGGGGTTGCCAAGGACACAAAGAGGTTTTGATTCAATCTTTGTGGTGGTGGATAGATTTTCTAAGATGGCACACTTCATCTGATGCCAGAAGACCAGTGATGCGATGCACATCGCAAATCTATTTTTTAAGGAGGTCATTCGACTTCATGGGTTGCCGAAAAGCATAGTTTCAGACAAAGACACAAAATTCATAGGGAATTTTTGGAGGACCTTATGGAAGAAGCTAGGGACTAATTTGATGTTTAGTTCGGCTTATCATCCTCAGACGGATGGACAAACAGAAGTGGTGAACATAAGTCTGGGAGATTTGTTGAGAAGCTTGGTGACAGAACACCACAGCAGTTGGGACAATGTATTGCCACAGGCAGAGTTTGCATACAATGACTCAGTGAATCGGAGTATAGGGAGGAGTCCATTTTAGGTTGTTTATGGCATGCAGCCGAGAGGAATTTCTGAACTGAGGGATTCGGAGCAAACTGCTACTAGCAGCGCTAGTGCAGAAGAATTCGCTGAGGCGATGAAAGAACTTCACATCCAGGTGAAGGAGCGAATGATGAAATCAAGCCAGGAGTATAAGCGCAGAGCCGATCAGCATCGGAGACAAATTCAGTTTGAGGTTGGTGATCTGGTTCTGGCACATTTAAGGAAAGAAAGGTTCCCGAGAGGAATGTACAATAAGTTAACGATGAAGAAAATCGGACCATGTAAGGTCTTGAGAAAATTCGGGGAAAATGCTTATGAGATCAAACTACCGAATGAGATCGGAATATCTCCGATATTCAATATCGCAGATTAATACCCATACAAGCCTGGAAAAGAAGAGACTGGCACCGAGCAGCCAGTGATCCAATGGATGAAACAATTGTCAGTTAACGAAAAGCCACAGATGGAGTGCATACTGGACAAGAGAGTGGGTAAGAAGACTAGGAAGAAAGAATACTATGAGTACCTAGTCAAATGGAAGAATCATCCAGTGGAAGATGCCAGCTGGGAAAATGAAGCGGAAATACAGAAGCATGGACAAACCGTGCGGGAGCTCATGGACAGGAGCCCATGAAATTTTTCAAGCGAGGGAGTATGATGCAGGAGCATCGCCAACACATCAAGCGAGCCAGCGAGGGAGTGGAAGACAGCTGGACAGTGCCAGCACAAGTTTTGAAAATGCCTTGGAAATTGTTGCGCAAGTCTTAAATAAGCCATTAAGATGAGGTGCACTTGTATATTATAAATGGACCTTGAGCGGATAGCTCTCGTCCCTAGTAGATAGACGGCATTTAAGATAGTTAATGCTGGTAGATAGGATTTTTAATTCATAGATTAGACAGTTTTAGAAGTAGGAGGGAAAACGGATATAGACACCCTCATTGTATCATTGTAACATTAGCCTGAGCAAGATTATTGAGGAAGCAGAAGAGCATGCAGATAATTGTATGAAGAACACCCATGTACATACATTTGAATTAATAGAAGAAAGCTTTGATTCAAATTCATGGTTTGTGTTGTTCTCTGTGTATTGATGTGGATATGCTCATGGATGTTTGCTTCCTATCATACATTTGCTTTTATATGCTATGCATATGATTTTATGGTTGAATTGAAGTCTGGGAGGAAGAAGAGATGAGTTTCAATTGTTTCTCTATTTGAACCAGAGGATTCCTGCAAGGAGTGCAGTCGAAATTGTCCGCAAGGAGTGCGTTGACAGAAGGGTTCAATTAGAGATAGCTTTTGTTCTCATTTCCTCGAAGGTGCAGTTAGGCACAGTGCCATGCAAGGAGTGTGCAGGCCAGGTAAAAGTCTCAGGGTTGCGAACCTGAGTGAAGTGTTAAAAGATTGTTGCTACAAGGCGTGCGTAGAGTCGAAAGAGACTTCAACGCTTGGGACGTGGTTGAAGGTTTGCCGCAAGAAGTGCGTGCAAGAGATTTTCTGAAGGACTTGAGAGTCGTGAACAAGCTCAGGAGGTATAGAACCTTGAGTAATCACCAAGGGGAGCACAGGGAGTTGGTGCCTTGAAAGCTTGTAAGAAGCATCGCAGGTTTGCGAGCAGGTGAATGAGTCTCGTGGAGAGGCACTTCATCATTTCGTGGATTGCATAAGGAAGAACGAACGGACAAAATTTTCGAGGAGATTTCACAAATCACCGTGAGCCATTGGATCTCGCGGAGGTGCAGGGAGATTACAGTGTAAGTGTGGAAGAGGTTCGAAGCTCAGGAGGGGCAGAGCCATTGACCCAAGTCACAAGGACCGTCAGATCTACGCGTGATATCGTGTATCGTGGATTCACGAGTCGAAGCTCCAAGTTGTTGCAACGAGAATTGCGATATCGTGATCCGCGATATCCCGACGAGACCAAAACCGTCCATCCTTAGGGACACGTTTCAGAAGATTCAAGGAAGTCGGAGTTTGGGCATCAGGGATTTCAGAGGTAAGCTGCTCTTGTAGTTTGGAATCGCGAAACGCGATATCCCGACGGGAGAGTTGTGTGGGGCCACAGCAGGCTTAGTGGAGGACAGGTGGCGTACCATATCGGGGATCAGGAAAAGGCAAGTCCCGAATAAGTTGACATTAGGATTCGTGATCCCGCGAATTCCAAAATCCCGATAGAAGCGACGGGATTCGAGGAGACAGATCGCACATGCGTCGAAGTTTCGGCGTGTCAGATATCGTAGGTTGGTAAGGCAAGTAGTTTTATATCGTGAGTTGCAAAATCGCGATAGAGCAGAAGTCCCGACAAGGTAAAGAGAAGAGTCAACGTTGACCAAGTATCGGGTTTCGTGGATTCGTAAACCCAAAGGTCGATTGCCGAACTCGCGAAGTCGTGAGTTCCGATTTCCCGATAAGTAAAGGGAGGGAAGTCACACGAGGAGATCTGTCGGTGAGGATTTCCCGATAGGGAAATAGAAGAACCTAGGAGTTCTTCGAGCCGAGGAGAAGAAGATCCTATGTGTGCGGGCGCGGCTGCGTCAAATACAAACTGTTAGGGACCTAACCCCTCATGTAGGTAGAATAATATATTTTCATGTAATAAATGTCAATATTAATAAGGCCTGACAATAAGGAAGAATAAGTCGAATGTAAGAAGACCTAATAGAATCTTTCGCTTCTAGAAGGATCTTCCTTTAGATGGTTCTTTTGATAGACATATTTAGTATAAATAGGAGTCAAGGGTATGAGAAATTTTGTCTTGGATATTATTGTAATAGATATTTTCTCTGTTGTAGGTTGCCCCCTCAAAGAGCCAAGTGACTATTTCTCTCAGTAATCAAAGTGTTCTTTCTGGTGTTATTTTGGTATCCATTTGGTATTATTGTGGTGTTGTTCTGGTTATATTGTTGTTCATCTGTCATTTATAGCGATTTATTTATGTTATGCATACTTTTTTATATATGGAATATTACAAGTGGTATCATAGCACCTTCCTCAGCAGAAAATTATGGGTTAATTTTTTTTCAAGGTAGAGACGTATTCTGACGTCTTTAAGCTACAGATATTTGTTGTTGCGCGTAAAAACCCGTGGTCGGGGATTCATACATGCAGGAAATACAAATGGTACTTAAGCGCACATCTGTTGGACACCCTTGTAACCCATGTTGGTACCCCTTCGAGTGGTAGCGCATCAAACAGCACATGTATACGGATCAGCCTAGATCTCTTGAAGCCCTCCATAGATAAATCGATCAGTCGCCTGACTGCTATAGTGCCACCGAGAACAACACTCGGGAAGATACTCTCTAGTACTTGGGTAGTCGGGTAGTACGGCTAAGGGCACAGACTAGCCTCCTTAGTTGGTGCCCTGAGATATTGAGTCGATTACTACTATTGGACCTCACATGTATATCAGATATCTATAGCACAAGGCAAACCCTTGTCTGTAGAACCCTTGAATACCTAACCCTTGGGATGGAAACAAAAACAGAACAAACAAGATCTATTGCGGTGCAACTGGGTCTCCTGCATTCAAGTTGCAAAATTAATACACATTTATTCATGTTAAGCATTTGGGCATTTCATCACTGCAGTATTCTTCAAATCGAAGTATAACTCTACAGGAGTAAAAAAAAAAAAGTCTAGATCCTGTTGGCACCATTACTTGAGACCTATTCCGTTGGATTTCTCTCTTTGCCATTATCGCAATGATACCCATCATTTTTCAACAACAAAAAAAAATTGTGAAACTGACCCCCTTCCAACACCCTTATTTGAGCTTTACCCCATTGAATTCAACTCATCGCCTTGATCGTTGTGACACACTTCACCCATAACCCATTTTTTGTGTGGTCCCACCCGCCCATTTTCGTGTTCCCTCGTCATCATGGCCCATACCCGTAGCCAAGACTTGGAAGCTCACTTCACTACCTTACACTCCAATTTCACAGAAACCCAACAAGAAGTGTGAAAGCTCAATGCCAATATTACCACCATCAATCAAAAGATGCATTCCTCCATTGTCGCCTCAATCGCGGAACTAAAACAAGAGCTCAAACAAGACATTACTACCTAGATTGAATCTGTAGCTACGACGATCTGCACCAAGCTACATATCCATGCAGATCTTCCCTTATCTGAACCACCTTTGCATACCGAAGGTGAAACTTCCTCTCATTCCCAGAATTTTCAGCCCCATCACGTTCAGTGTGACCTACGCCTTCCGCGTGTGGATGTGACCAAATTTGATGGATCGAATCCCACTGGTTGGGTAACTCAAATGGAACATTATTTCTCTTTGTATGGAATTATGGATGAGTTGGCCAAACTCCGATATGGTGTTCTCCATCTAGATCAAGAACGTTGGCAATGGTAGCAATGGAGAAAAAATGCTCGCCAAGAGTATGTGGCTTGGACACACATTGTGGCAGAGATTTATGAACGCTTTGACACTGTGTTGGCAACCAATTCACATTTTTCTACTGTCCTTATAAGCTGCCTACACCAGTGTTTTGCAAACCTTGATTTTCGTCGCAATCCTTGAATAAAATGACACTATTATTTTTGCGCTATTTGCACACTTACCTTTGTTCTTATTTTCACGACTGCAAGCGTGAAAACTTGGTTTTCAAAGTCACATTAAAACCGTCACTGGATTGCTGCGATCTTTCTTGTCGATATGCCCATTGCGTTTCCAATTTACTTATCGTTATACAGTTGGCAAGACCCCTTGATCTGTACTCATTTAGCATTCTTTGATTGATTATATAATTTTGTTTTATGAGTGATTGAGTTTGTGATGCATTGATGATTGGATTTATATGTTCTTTGATCGATTCACTTGACACATTGGTTTCATGAAAATGATTGGCGTTGTGGTTATAACCTTGGTATAAATCTTTTCACATAACACATGTTTCATATGATCAAACCCTTGGTCTGATTTCAAATTATTGCTTTGGTTTTAAAACTATGCAGACATTATTTCTTGCGCAAAGGTTTGATCGATTTACCATAGATTTCATTGGTTGATTGAATGGCATAGTTTTTAACCTATACAATAGTGGGTTGAATAGTGATTTGTGCCAGCGGTTGTACTATGGGATATGACTGTTGTGCATGGGCTGAACTAGCTCCACCACCTTCGCATGTTCTGTCATTAATGTTTTTTCCCTATCCCGGTTCACCTTTGCTAGTTTTTGGGTAATCATGTGAGCGTTCTGCCCCTGCGTATGCTATGTTCAAACCCTGGCCCTTTCACCTCGCTCACCGTGTGCTCCTGTCTCTGGCACCGGTGGTGCGCATAGAGCCAAATGGTAGTCAAGCTTTGTCACTGTTCGATGATGCCCGAAAGGATTTAGAAAACAGTGGTTGGCTGGTGTTTATACAGAGGTTCGAGGGCTTCAACCTTTTGGTTGCCCAACAATTCGCCCTCACCTTTGATGGGTGTAGGGATAAAGTAGGTGACACACAACTTGAACTCAATGAAGAATTCATAAGTTCTGCTACAAGACTAGCAGCCACGAGCTAGCGATGGTTTAAAAACTCCAAAGTTGATGAGATGCCATGGCCATTACTGTTCGTATCAAGGAAGGTTGTCTCTTGTGATAAAGGTATGCCTATTTCCACCCTTAAACCCAGGTGGCATGATCTTTTGGTAATTGTGAAACAATTTGTGACCTGTGAAGATTGGTATGGCTTGGTTTTTCTGTATCACCTCTGGTTATTGATGAATTTCATGGGCTATCCTTTGAACATGCTGCATTACTTCTTGCGTAGTCTTTACAAGATGTCTAAGAGGTTCAAACGCGAGAAGGTTGATAGCAGCTTGTTTCACCATGGCTTAATTAGACTCATCGTCGTCCACCATTTAAACCTTCATGGCGATAATTGGCAAGCCTTTCTATCCAGAAATGGCTTTGCTAATCCGGAGTCTGCTCAAATCGATAAAGCCGTGGTTAGTGAGACTATGATTGCGCCACCCGTGCCTTTTCATATCCTTCTACCCCCTTCCAAACCCTCGGTTTTCCCTGACATCGACCTACCCGACATCATAACAGACAAGACTGAGGCTGTCAAGAAGCCTGTGAGTAAGAAAGTCAAGGGTAATCCTACTGTCGACAGCAAGGGTAAGAAGAATGCTCGATTAATATCGATACTTGCCCGGAATAAACCTAAGCCAAACATCAACCAAAAGCCCATAGTTCTGAGCGAGGACTCGGACTCCGATATCGAGCATTTTCTGGCTGAAGAGTACCCCTATTTCCATGGCCTATGCTCAAAGCAACCCTATGACTATGTATCTAATTTACCCCCGTGCCTAAAGGACAATCCTAACTACCCAGGAACCAAGTTGCACAATGAAAACCCTAGTCACAGTGCTCACAAGAGAAAGAAATGGGCTTCAAGCTAATGACAAGAAACAAAAAACCATTGGGTCGATTGTCTTCAGGAATGTCGAATCGGCAACAGCCTTCGTCAATTCCAAATTATCATAATCGAAGCCGTTTCTTATTGTCCAGGTATGAATTTCAATATGAGTTTTTCTTTGTAAGTTTGCTTGAATTATTGTAACATATTCGGTTTTGCTTCCAAATTAGCTCTGTTCGTTTTGACTTGAAATGATTATGTTATAGTTTAAACGATTTTGTTATGGATCCTGTACAGTAGATTCATTTTTACTAAAATCAAATGTAGTTATGATTTGGTTATGCGATTTTGTCGTGCCCAGTTTAGCAATTGATTGGTTTTTTATTCGGTTTGGTTTGTGTTTTGAATCAATTTTGTTCGTCTGATTTAGGATAGTCGATTTGGCTTGATTTTGATTAGTTTCATTTGCCCCTAATAGACTCAAAACGACCCCGTTGACTTCAATTTACCAGGAACGACTTTGTTTTGTATTGAATTAATATTCTCGTTTGGATTCTAGTTACGTTCGACCTGTGCAAAAGATCTATTTGCTAAAATCATGGAGCTCGGTTGATTGATACGATTTTACATAACGATTATGTCGTCTCCAAACTGTTTTGATTCATTCCTTTTTTATTTGATTTGAAAACGATTGCTGCGTGTATTGAGTTAGCACGATTGCTTATATGAGTTGGATTGGTATTGAAAATAGATTTGATTTTGCTCTGTTGGTTTTGATTTTCAAAAAATGATTTTGTTAAGCTCAAATCGACATATTTTGTCTCTGTTGAATTCGTATGAAAAACTCGGCTAATAGTTCGTTTTGAAATTGATTCAAGTGATGATTTCGTTGACTATCACTCGATTTTGTCTGCTCCCAAATGGAAATAACAAATGTTTGACAAATCCCACATATCCTGTTATCAACTGATTAATTCAATTACGATTTCATTTGTTTCAATTTACATACAAGTTTTGATTTGATTTGCAAATAGCATGATCGTTTGTATATGTTTAATATAGTTCTATTAATTTGAAAAAACGATGTTGATTTCGTTTGGATTCGACAATGATTTTGTCGATGGCTGAAGCAACATAAACTATTTGTGTCGATTGGAATTGGTTAATGAAAATCATTTCACTACTGTTGAATTATCTAAAGCGGTTCCGTTTTCCCTAAATTGGTGATAACAAATTGAACAGAGTGCATGCATCTTTGTTATCATTCGTTGGCTTTCCGATTTGCATACAAGTTTCGATTTGAATGATTCTTTTGGTTTCTAAGTAGCAATCAAATATTGTTCAATAGTTTGAATATATTCTTTAAGATTTGAACCTATTTTGAAATGATTCTGTGTTCAATTTAGACCAGCTACAGAATCGCAAGATTCTGTAGCTAGTCTTAAAAAATAGATTTTTGTCAATTATATCAATAAAATATCTTTTAAACTTGTCTATTTTTGTCTTCTTTCAGGTGCATACGAATTACAATGATC
>ML794700.1:485178-497319 GCA_009831015.1 Picea engelmannii
TGTTCAATTTAGACCAGCTACAGAATCGCAAGATTCTGTAGCTAGTCTTAAAAAATAGATTTTTGTCAATTATATCAATAAAATATCTTTTAAACTTGTCTATTTTTGTCTTCTTTCAGGTGCATACGAATTACAATGATCAATGTGACATGCTGTGGCAGTTTGAGAGATGATTTTTGTGATACAGTTTAGTTATAGGTTGTTAGCTTTAGTCAGATTTGGGAGATTATCCTCATATTTTTGTAAACTGTTTTGATAATTCCCACAGTGATGTTTTACCCTATGGGAGGTCTTTAAATACTTGTCATTTTTTGTAATAAACCCATCATCATCACTGTGGGGAGAACCAGACTATGGATTTATGATTCAGACTGAGATGAAAGTTGATGTCTTGTAACAGCTTTCGCTTTCAATATATCAAACTTTTGTTTCAAGTTTTCTGCATATCAATTTGCAATTAATTATCGACTACTTTAGCTATCATAATTCTTTGCATGTTGATGTGATTTAATTTATATGCTATCCATGTCTGATCTCTCTTATTTAAAAAATACAGCAATTAGTCTACTTCAGTTAATGAATTACAGGTTTACCTTTTTCATTAAATGAATCACTTTGTACAAGTCTTTGCACACAGATTTATCTAGCTGCAACGATTTGTAAATTATAAGATTGTTGTAATTTTTATGTCTTGTTTGTCCTGTTATTTATATTTCAAGAGCACAGCAGCTTTCCATTTACGAGAAGCTCGTGGACAAACTGGTGCGGGTTTCCTCCCACCAAACAGTTGGATCAACCATCATACACAGGACAAACCTGAAGCGTTACTTCAGGTCAGTTTTCTATATTTTGTTTAATAATTGATTTATTAGTGTTATTTAAGTAGTTTAGTTAGATATCTATGTAGTTTAGATTCATAGTTAGAATTATTATTTTAGTTACTTAGCTTAGATAGTTTTTATTCAATTTCCTTATTATAAAATTATAAAAAATCAAAAAACAATAGTTTTGCTATCTTATGACAGATTACAAATGAGTTTTGCAGGTTTTCATTTAAATCTGTAATTTGTAAATATTGTACATTTGTAATTGAATTTGATTCTGTTGGTAATTGAACATTTGATTTTATAGAAGTAGAGTTATTATAGTATTAAATAGTAAATTGTATATATTAGTAGTTTAGATTTATTTATTAGTTTGTTTTAATTGTCATTTTTATTTAGATTAGTTTATTTAGTGTAGTTTTCATTTGTTTTTTTAGGACTTAGATCGGCCAACGAAGCCGTTAAACCCGTCAGGGTGGGTTATCCCAAACAGCTTGGGTTATTGAGACAACCTTGGACCGGATCCACTCTTCCAGTTGACGGACGGTCAATTTCGCCCGTCAACAAATGGCGCTAAAAGGAGGGCCTGAAATTTATTAATGGCACGAGGCGGTCGCAAGACTCCTCCACCACCTAATCGCTCACCTATAGTGACAAGAATTCATTCGAATGATAACATTCACCCTCAAACAGCAACCACATCAAATGACAATCCACGGATCACAGTTGAGCCAGCAACCCCTAATCCTACAGGTGGTGACATACAAGAGATTGTCCGCCAATCCCTTATAAGAACACATAGTGCCTTATCCCGTTTGAGACAATCGAATCGACCGTTGGACCAACCCTTAGATTTATCTGATATCAGAGAACAATTCGAAGGCACTAACCTCACTGTGAACCCTACAGATCCAATCCTCACTCCTGCTGCAGGAGGATCTGGAACACCTCCCTCACCACCTCCATCATCCCCTTCTTCTTCTAGAGAAGACTCTTCTGACGAGGGTAGTTCCCCTTCTCAGCCTTCCACGCCCACTACTCCAATGGCCAACCAGAACAATCCTGCTAGACCTTGGCTCGACCAGGATGCCGTAGCTATACCTGGAGCTCAGCATCCCTTACCTAAACATCCAGAGAAATGGCTTCCCAAGTTTGACCCTGACTCTAAACAGATCGCTGGAGATCACATTAAAAATTTTATGTTATCCATAAGACTCCGCAATGTCGAGCATGAAGACGTAGTCTGTAGGTTGTTCCCCTATACTTTCGAGGGCAATGCATCTACATGGTACTTTGCCCAACAACCTCATACCATCATGTCTTGGGAAAAGTTTGAGTCATGCTTTTTGGAAAAGTTCAGAGACGGTAAGCCTCTGGAAGTCCTAGTCGTTGAGCTTTCCAACTTAAGAATGAACCCAAAAGAAAAAGTTAAAGACTTTAATCAAGATTCTTAACACTTAAAAAATGAATCCATGTGGATTCCATGCCTACCGAGAATCTCATAATAGCATACTATACTAAATCTTTGCATCAAAGTATAGCTATTTGGGTTAAACGATCTAAGAAAGCCACGTTGTTAGAAGCCTTCGAGGAGGCCAGCCAGATTGAAAAAGACATACTTAGTTTTAAAGACTCTACTAGCAACGAAACAGAGACTAGTTCATCTTCCAAAAAGAAGATCAAAATCCTCCCTAGACCTACTCAAAGTAAAACACAACCTGAAAGCTCGGATTTAGAAAACTTAGCTAAAGTCGTTCAAAAACTGTCAAATCAAGTTATAGACTTGAAAAGGACGACCGAAGAAGCTTCTTCGAGCAAAGGGCCTTACAAACCCCCATTCCGGAAGCCTTTTCCCACCAACCGACCTAATCCAACCACCGAGGGCCTTAATCTAGAAAGTCTGCAATTCGCCCTTCAAACAATTCTAGAAGCCCAGGATAACTTGATGCCTCCTGAGATTCCTGAGGAGGTAGTTGAAAAAGAGACAGTTCAAGAAGAGGAGTCTTCTCCAAATATTTTTGGACACTTCTCAGATAGCATCTTTCAAGCTAACTTCGAGACAGTCCATCCCTACAATACTAGGAGCAAGACAGCAAACAAACCTCTTGTCGAAAACACTACGACTTCGCCTCCAAAGCAATCTAAACCAGCTAAGACTAAATAGAGTCATGTGAACCCCAACTTAGATTATGATGTAGTTGAAGATCTTAAAAAGTTAAGGGCTAACATTTATGTGTATGAGTTACTAAAATTTCCATCTTTGTTACAAAAAATGTTGCAAAACATCGCAGAGAATGGTAAAAATGGTAATTCAAACAAGGTTGTTCAGAACAAAGTTCCTCAGAAGACTTCCACAAAGAATAACACTGATCCTCATGATAAAGGAAGCCTTCCTGTAAATAATGTAAATAATGTAGATAAAGTAGCTTTAGAAACTACGAGTAAAAAGCCACAAACTACCACCCTTAGTACTTGCAGAAATGTACCTCCATTTTTGTTAATTTTTGAAATCTTTAATAGAAACGTGCACAATTGTATGGTAGACTTAGGAGCATCATCCAATGTGATGCCATGGTCTGTGTGTCAGAAGATTAATGCTGAAGTTGAACCCTCCACCTTAAAAATCATACAACTTGATCGAACCAATGTTAAGGTCATAGACGAATTAAAGAATGTGCTTATAAGATTATCGTCTAACCCCAAAGTTCATCAAGTCATTGATATTATTGTTGTGGATATTCCAGAAGTATATGGTCTATTTTTAAGCAGGGACTAGTCGAAGCAGCTACACGGCTATTTCGCGACAGATTGTTCTCACCTATGACTTCCAGAGAACGGCAAGCCCAACAAGATAAAGGTAAATCGTGAACGCTACCTTAAGTTCATGGTCACAGATTTGAACGATCCCAATGAACCATTTACACCTTCTATTGATTCACTCGAAGTACAAGGGATGGATACCTTTTTCGACAATTTCATGGCCGAAGCTTCAGCTATCACCAACCCAGAACAGCAGTCCGAGATTGTGGCATATGTCCAGCCAACAGTTTCTACACAGCGATCTCATGCACCCGATGAAAATCAAATTTGGTCTCTTTATTTCGACGGGTCAAAGTCCAAAGAAGGAGCTGGCGCAGGCTGCGTTATTATCGATCCGAAAGGTAACAAAACATTGATTGCATGTAGGTTAGAATTTGAATGTACTAATAACACTGTAGAATATGAGGCTTTACTGCAAGGTCTCAGAAAAGATTTAGATATGAACATTCAAAACTTGACCGTCTTTGGCAATTCCGAAATCGTGGTTAGACAGGTAAGAGATTCTATCCACTGCCTATCTCCGCATCTCAAAAGCTACCAATCCGAGGTATGGAGTTTAATGAATAAATTTTCTGCTTTCAATATAAATTCTATTCCTAGATTGAATAACTCTGAAGTTGATCTATTAGCTAACGTAGCTTCCAAACGCTTTCCTGCAAAAGGCTTGTCCCCGGATGCATTCTCCGTCGAACTGTTGTTCTGGCCATCCGTTCCCGACAACATCACGAACTGGAGAATCTTCGACGACAATCAGCAGATTATTAGCTTTCTGCATATGGAAGAAACTTTTCAAGGCGCGGTGATAGATGAACGCACACACGACGACAAGTTGTGTGATTTCACGGTAATACCAGATCCGAGAACTCCTGAATCTTCATTGGACATGGTAAATTCGATCCCTAAATCTGTAGTTAGATTAGAGAAATTTTATGATCTTCAAGATAAATTCAAAAAATTGATCAACTGTAAAACCAATAGTTCCTCATTATCATATGAAAAAGTAAACTTAGGGACTAAGGATAATCCGCAGTGCATTAATCTAGGGGTAGAATGTTCTGAGCAAGAAAAAACTGCATTTATTAAATTGTTCAAAGAATTTAAAGATGTCTTTGCATGGACGTATGATGACCTTAAAACTTTCGACCCTAACATCATACAACATGTCATTCCTATGAAACCCCAAACCTCGCCCTTTCAATAGAAATTGAGAAAAATGCACCCTAAGCTTGAACCGACCGTCAAAAAAGAATTAAATAAACTCCTAAATTCTAAGATTATTTTCCTTGTTAGGCACACTCAATGGGTTTCTAACCTTGTCCCTGTCCGGAAGAAAAGTGGGGAAATCCGATTGTGCGTCGATTTCTGAAACCTTAATAGAGCGTCTGATAAAGACAACTATCCTGTCCCACCCATGGAACAGATCCTTCAACAGGTATCTGGTTCTGAGAGGCTATCTTTACTGGATGGTTTCTCAGGGTACAACCAAGTCCTGATGTCTCCACTAGACCAACTTAAAACTACCTTCCGCACCCCATGGGGCACCTACGCTTATCGAAAAATTCCCTTTGGATTGATTAATTCTGGTGCCACTTTCTAGAGAGCAATGGACATCGCTTTCTGGGGCTTAATCAATCAGTCCGTCGTAGTTTACTTAGATGATGTGACTATATTTTCTAAAAACAAAACCGATCATCTAGCTCATTTACGAGTCGTTCTACAGCGATGTCGTAAATACGGCATTTCTCTGAATCCTAAAAAATCCATCTTTGTTGTAGAACAGGATAAACTCTTAGGATTTATTGTGTCGAGCAAAGGGATGATTATCGACCCCGAAAGGAATCAAGTCATCTCGAAACTTCCCCCTCCTACATCCAAAAAATCTATGCAGTCTTTCTTAGGCCAGATTAACTTTGTCAGGAGATTCGTCCCCAGTTTCTCCGAAATGGTCAGACCTTTACAGAATCTAATTAAGAAAGACGCTCAATATCATTGGGGACCCTTAGAAAATCAAGCTTTTAATGCAATAAAGAAGGCCATAATAGACGCTCCTTCTCTCATGAGCCCCGACTTTTTGCAAGACTTTACGCTCTACACTTTTGCTTCTGACTTTTCCTACGTCGTCGTCCTAACTCAAAAGAACGCCGAAAACAACGAAGTACCCATTGCCTTTATGAGCTCTTCTTTCAAAGGCGCTGAACTTAATTAGCCAGTGGTAGATCAGCAAGCCTACGCTGTTTTCAAAGCAGTCAAGCATTTTCGGTCTTACCTTTTGAAATCTAGGACTAAAGTTATTGTACCTTACCCAGCCGTCAGAAATTTGTTAGTGCAGAAAGAACTAGGTCAAAAGAGGGATAATTGGGTCACCTCCTTGCAGGAGTACGACATAGAAATTACCCCAGCTCAAATAGTGAGAGGCCAAGGGTTATGCAAGTTAGTTGTTGACTCAGCCGCAGGACAGCAAGAAGAAAACGATATGTCAAACCTAGGACAGCACGATCAAAATGCAATCTGTTGCACGCAAAACTCTGTCAGTCCTTGGTATGACGATATAAAATTATGTATCGAACATGGGTCATCCCTCCGTCACTTGGATCCCACTAAAAGAAGAGCGTTAAGATTAAAGTCTGCCTCCTTTCATTTGGTTAATGGTATCCTGTTTCGTCAAAATTTCGATGGTGTACTGATGCGTTGTCTTGAGAAAGACGAAGCGGAAAAAGTCTTACTAGAATTGCATGCAGGAGAAGTTGGTGGCCATTTTGGTGGTGACACCACTGCCCATAAGGTTTTGAGAGCTGATTATTACTGGCCCACACTTTTTAGAGACGCCCATGCCTTGTGTCGTAAGTGTACTATTTGTCAAAAAGCATTAGGGTGGTTACAGAAACCAGCCTTTCCTTTGCATCCCGTTTCAGTAGACTCTCCTTTTCAGCAGTGGGGACTCTCCTTTTCAACAGTGGGGCCTTGATATCATAGGTCCAATCAACCCGCCATCCTCTCAACAGCATAAGTTTATCATAACAGCCACAGATTACTTTACCCGGTGGTCTGAAGATGTCGCGTTAAGAACTGTGAATATCAGTCAGGTAATTGTCTTTTTAAATTCGAATATCATCACTCGTTTTGGTATCCCTGATTGTTTAGTATTCGACAACACTTCTTATTTTTCGTCTCTTGAGATGAGCGAGTTCGCTTTGGAAAAAGGAATTAAATTGAAGTATTCTGCTAGCTATTACCCCCAGGGCAACGGATTGGAAGAATCAACAAATAAGAATTTGATTAAAATCATCAAGAGAACGGTGGATGAAAATCACAAAAACTGGCACAATGCACTGTTGAACGCAATTTTGGCTGATAGGGTAACCCCAAAAACTGTTGTAGGTAACTCCCCCCTTCTTTCTTGTTTATGGCAGAGAAGCAATTCTGCCACCACACATTCTTCTGAGAAGTTGGGTCCCAGCGCTTTCCAATTGCAGAATCTAGAAGGATAGCCTGACACTTATCTGGTGAATGGCCAAGCCCTGAAAAGATACTTTGCTTGATGACAACCCTTGTATATTATGTACATATTTTGCTTTTGTTTTCTTTTCTTTTGTTGTTTTGGTTTTGATTTCTCCTTTGCGCTTATCAGTTTTTTTTTTTTTGGGAAATACACATACCTGTATATTGAGTTATTCAGACGAAGAAAACAGAAAATCCTTTCACTAAAACGACTGCTAAAAAATTGTATAAACATCAATTGTATACTTCTGAAATTTACATCTGTGTTGGCAAAAAACTGTTGTTTGAAAGAAGTTAATTGATTTCGATCTCTGAGTAAACTCTGTCATGATCATCTATTATCTTTTTACGCTATCCCTATTCCTTAAGGGAATGACTCAGAAGATGTCTCCCTGCCTTAGAAAGTTGGTTCTGTAAAAGAAACATCTCTGGATCTTAATAAAGGACAGTTCTAAAAAATCTGCTGAGGTCTGAAAAAATATTGTTAAAATATCATAATTTTCAGCGTCACCCCGCTTGACTATATATTGTTAAAAAACAAAGTAAATCATTAATAGAGATGTGGGAAGTGCTTGTAAACTCGCCGGGATGCTGAACAGGTCTGTTGGCAGTGGTTAAATGCATGCATGGCATCAAGACAACTTCGTCGGGGTACTGAACAGGCCCGCTGGCAGCGAAGCAATGTCGGGTATATGAAAATTGGCAAAAATAAGATAACTTGACCTTAAATGTCCTTTATTCTGATCTGGAACTTCTTGGCAGGATACAGATATCAGAGTGGGTTAAATGGAAACCCTGTCGAGGCTATGGACGCCTGCTGGCAGCAGTGGCTCTGTCAACAGTATTGGGGATTTTATCTTTAATATCGTGGCTCGCTTGTCTTAAGATTGTTATTAGTTTTCATCATTTAAACACTACTGGAATATTTGGTTAATAATGATGTTTAAACGATTTTTTGGTTGTTATTTTTGAGTTGGATTATTCTTGCTGTCCTAATCTAAATTTGTTCTTTTGGCAGAGATAACTGCTTCTACCAGTGTGTCACCATTGTTGGCAGCCAATTCGCATTTTTCTACTGTCCTTATAAGCTGCCTACACCAGTGTTTTGCAAACCTTGATTTTTGTCGCAATCCTTGAATAAAATGACACTATTATTTTTTCGCTATTTGCACACTTACCTTTGTTCTTGTTTTCACCACTGCAAGCGTGAAAACTTGGTTTTCAAAGTCACATTAAAATCGTCACTGGATTAATGCGATCTTTCTTGTCGATATGCCCATTGCGTTTCCAATATACTTATAGTTATACAATTGGCAAGACCCCTTAATCTATACTCATTTGGCATTCTTTGATTGATTATATAATTTCGTTTTATGAGTGATTGAGTTTGTGATGCATTGATGATTGGATTTATATGTTCTTTGATCGATTCACTTGACACATTGGTTTCATGAAAATGATTGGCGTTGTGGTTATAACCTTGGTATAAATCTTTTCACATAACACATGTTTCATATGATCAAACCCTTGGTCTGATTTCGAATTGTTACTTTGGTTTTAAAACTATGCTAACATTATTTCTTGCGCAAAGGTTTGATCGATTTACCATAGATTTCATTGGTTGATTGAATGGCATAGTTTTTAACCTATACAATAGTGGGTTGAATAGTGATTTGCGTCGGCGGTTGTACTATGGGATATGACTGTTGTGCATGGGCTGAACTAGCTCCACCACCTTCGCACGTTCTTTCATTAATGTTTTTTCCCTATCCCGGTTCACCTTTGCTAGTTTTCGGGTAAGCCTGTGAGTGTTCTGCCCCTGTGTATGCTGTGTTCAAACACTGGCCTTTTCACCTCACTCACCATGTGCTCCTGTCTATGGCATCGGTGGTGCGCATAGAGCCAAACGGTAGTCAAGCTCTGTTACTGTTTGATGATGCCCGAAAGGATTTAGAAAACAGTGGTTGGCTGGTGTTTATACAGAGGTTCGAGGGCTTCAACCTTTCGGTTGCCCAACAATTCGCCCCCACCTTTGATGGGTGTAGGGATAAAGTAGGTGACACACAGCTTGAACTCAATGAAGAATTCATAAGTTCTGCTACAGGACTAGCAGCCATGGGCCAGCGATGGTTTAAAAACTCCAAAGTTGATGAGGTGTCGTGGCCATTACTATTCGTATCAAGGAAGGTTGTCTCCTATGATAAAGGTATGCCTATTTCCACCCTTAAACCCAGGTGGCACAATCTTTTGGTAATTGTGAAACAATTTGTGACCTGTGAAGGTCGGTATGGCTTGGTTTTTTTGTATCACCTCCGGTTATTGATGAATTTCATGGGCTATCCTTTGAACATGTCGCATTACTTCTTGCGTAGTCTTTACAAGATGTCTAAGAGGTTCAAACGCGAGAAGGTTGATAGCAACTTATTTCACCACAGCTTAATTAGACTCATCGTCGTCCACCATTTAAACCTTCATGGCGATAATTGGCAAGCCTTTCTATCCAGAAATGGCTTTGCTAATCCAGAGTCTGCTCAAATCGATAAAGCTATGGTTAGTGAGACTATGGTCGGGCCATCCGTGCCTTTTCATATCCTTCTACCCCCTTCCAAACCCTCAGTTTTCCCTGACATCGACCTACCCGACATCATAACAGACAACACTGAGCCTGTCAAGAAGCCTGTGAGTAAGAAAGTCAAGGGTAATCCTATTGTCGACAGCAAGGGTAAGAAGAATGCTCGATTAATATTGAGACTTGCCCGGAATAAACCTAAGCCAAACGTCGACCAAAAGCCCATAGTTCTTAGCGAGGACTCGGACTTCGATATCGAGCGTTTTCTGGCTGAAGAGTACCCCTATTCCCATGGCCTATGCTCCGAGCAACCCTATGACTATGTATCTAATTTACTCTCGTGCCTAAAGGACAATCCTAACTACCCAGGAATCAAGTTGCACAATGAAAACCCTGGTGACTTAAACAAACCCTCGCCTGTTGTGTCAAAAACCGAGCAGTCATCATGCATCCAATGCAGTGTGTGGCTAGAGCGTTATTATACCGACGTGCTCTTGTTGCAGTCAAAGATCAAATCGTTAGAGGACCAAGTCACAGTGCTCACAAGAGAAAGAAACAGGCTTCAAGCTAATGACAAGAAACAAAAAACCATTGGGTCGATTGTCTTCAGAAATGTCGAATTGGCAACAGCCTTCGTCAATTCCAAATTATCATAATCGAAGTCGTTTCTTATTGTCCAGGTATGAATTTCAATATGAGTTTTGCTTTGTAAGTTTGCTTGAATTATTGTAACATATTCGGTTTTGCTTCCAAATTAACTCTGTTCGTTTTGATTCGAAATGATTCTGTTATAGTTTAAACGATTTTGTTATGGATCCTGTACAGTAGATTCATTTTTACTAAACTCAAATGTAGCTATGATTTGGTTATGCCATTTTGTCGTGCCCGGTTTAGCAATTGATTGGTTTTTTTTTCGGTTTGGTTTGTGTTTTGAATCAATTATATTTGTCTGATTTAGGATAGTCGATTTGGCTTGATTTCGATTAGTTTCGTTTGCCCCTAATAGACTCAAAACGACCCCGTTGACTTCAATTTACCAGGAACGACTCTGTTTTGTATTGAATTAATATTCTCGTTTGGATTCTGGTTACGATCGACATGTGCAAAAGATCTATTTGCTAAAATCATGGAGCTGGGTTGATTGATACGATTTTACATAACGATTATGTCGTCTCCAAACTGTTTTGATTCATTCCTTTTTTATTTGATTTGAAAACGATTGCTGCGTGT
The DNA here is from genome assembly GCA_009831015.1 of Picea engelmannii. NCBI lineage: Eukaryota > Viridiplantae > Streptophyta > Pinopsida > Pinales > Pinaceae > Picea > Picea engelmannii. The sequence continues at coordinate 496,120 of ML794700.1, forward strand.
CTTGAGTTAGCACGATTGCTTATATGAGTTGGATTGGTATCGAAAATAGATTTGATTCTTCTCTGTTAGTTTTGATTTTCAAAAAATGATTTTGTTAAGCTCAGATCGACATATTTTGTCTCTGTTGAATTCGTATGAAAAACTCGGCTAATAGTTCGTTTTGAAATTGATTCAAGTGATGATTTCGTTGACTGTCACTCGATTATGTCTGCTCCCAAATGGAAATAACAAATGTTTGACAAATCCCACATATCATGTTATCAACTGATTAATTCAATTACGATTTCATTTGTTTCAATTTACATACAAGTTTTGATTTGATTTGCAAATAGCATGATCGTTTGTATATGTTTAATATAGTTCTATTAATTTAAAAAAACGATCATGTTGATTTCGTTTGGATTCGACAATGATTTTGTCGATGGCTGAAGCAACATAAACTATTTGTGTCGATTGGAATTGGTTAATGAAAATCATTTCACTACTGTTGAATTATCTAAAGCGGTTATGTTTACCCTAAATTGGTGATAACAAATTGAACAGAGTGCATGCATCTCTGTTATCATTCGTTGGCTTTCCGATTTGCATACAAGTTTCGATTTGAATGATTCTTTTGGTTTCTAATTAGCAATCAAATATTGTTCAATAGTTTGAATATATTCTTTAAGATTTGAACCGATTTTGAAATGATTCTGTGTTCAATTTAGACCAGCTATAGAATCGCAAGATTCTGTAGCTAGTCTTAAAAATTAGATTTTTGTCAATTATATCAATAAAATATCTTTTAAACTTGTCTATTTTTGTCTTCTTTCAGGTGCATACGAATTACAATGATCAATGTGGCATGTTGTGGCAGTTTGAGAGATGATTTTTGTGATACAGTTTAGTTATAGGTTGTTAGCTTTAGTCAGATTTGGGAGATTATCCTCAGATTTTTGTAAATTGTTTTGATAATTCCCACAGGGATGTTTTACCATGTGGGAGGTCTTTAAATACTTGTCATTTTTTGTAATAAACCCATCATCATCACTGTGGGGAGAACCAGACTATGGATTTGTGATTCAGACTGAGATGAAAGTTGATGTCTTGTAACAGCTTTCGCTTTCAATATATCAAACTTTTGTTTCAAGTTTTCTGCATATCAGTTTGCAATTAATTATCGACTACTTTAGCTATCATAATTCTTTGCATGTTGATGTG
>ML794700.1:505800-521427 GCA_009831015.1 Picea engelmannii
TATATATATATAACAGATGCTTCCCGAACGCTTCGCTTCCGAAGATTTTTTAAAAATGGCGCTTCCGACGCTCTCGCTTCCTAAAACTCTCCTGCTTCTAGCAACACTGGTTCTAGACACCCCTAAGGTAAATAAGGATTTAGAACCTGTGAAAAGAGAAAAAGAAACAGAAGAACTTGAGGAATTAGTTTCACCTTTCAATATTTAACGTGAACTGTTTAAAATCAAGATTCATGTGCCTTTGGTGGAGTTGTCTAAAAAACCCTCATACCATAAAAAAATTGAGAAAGTTATGCAAGGGAAGGGATCAACAAGTCCTCATGATACTTTGAATGTACAAGATGAATGTCCCACAATAGTTTTTGGCCCTCACATTGACGACAAAGAGGAATATGTGGCACCCTTCTATGTAACCTTAAATATTCATGATAAGATGTTGCACAATTGTATGTTGGATTTTGGCGCATCACAAAACCTTATTCCCAAAATAGTCATGGAAAAATTGGGGTTGGAGATAACCAGGCCATATCATGACCTTTATTCGTTTGATGCTAGAAAAGTGAAATGTTATGGGTTGATCAAGCACATGGTTGTTACCCTGGCCCAGCTGCATGTTAAGAGAATTATGATGGACGTGGTGGTGGTTGATGTACTAGCTAATTATGGCATGTTGTTTTCCAAAACATGGGCACGAAAATTGGGAGGCACTATGCAGATGGATATGACATATGTCATTGTACCAGTTTTCGAAGGAGCTCAGAAGGTTGTACCATGAGACAAAGTTTGCGTATGTGGTCAATGATCAGAACAACCATGTGAACCATCCTATATATGTTGTTGATGAATATTTGGAATGTTGTATCCTATATGTAAATGAAGAGTACAATGAAACCCCAATGCTTGCAAATCCTCTTGTAAGCCATGTTGAAGAAATAGATGGTATATGGAAAATGTTTTTTGATGGGGCATACGCAAAAGAAGGGGTTGGGGCCAGTGTAGTGCTCATCTCTCCTACCCAAAAGGAAACGCATTTGTCCTACAAGCTAGAGTTTGAGGCCACAAATAACGTGGTTGAATATGACGCCTTGATCTTAAGCTTGGAGGCGGCAAGGAAGATGCAAATTACCAAGTTGGTGGCATTTGGAGATTTAGAGCTAGTTGTGCAGCAAGTAAAAGGTTCCTACCAAATAAGGCATCCAAGAATGAGGGCGTACAAAATTCAAGTATGGGATGTGATTGATAATTTTTATGAAGCTTTCAATATTTTTATTGTTTTAAGAGAATTTAATCAACTAGTCGATTCCTTAGCAATAGCGGCCAGTAACTTTAAAGTACGAGTCACCCCTCAAGTTAAATTTGAGATTGAGATGAGATATAAACCATCCATCCCTCTGACAATATCAAATGCTAGCAAGTTTTTGAAAATGACCAGCAAATCAAAAGGTTTGTGGAAGTGATAGATGAGTTTGAAAATACTCATATTGGTTCAGATGATGAAGAAGAGACCGAACAGGAGATTAGGGAGGGAGCAAAAGAGATCCTTGAATTTAGAAATTACATGGTTGAGAATAAATTATTGCAGCTCAAGAATAACTTCATTCCCAAACGACCAGTGCCTTTAGAATAGTTGTTTGATAGAAATGATGTACCTACCAAACCAGTTGTCCTTCCCAAGGATGATAGCATTGAGGAATATAATATTGGGTCAAAAAATGAGACCAAATATATTAAATTGTCCAAAAATATTTATGTTGATCATAGGGAAGAATATTTGCAGTTGTTCAAAGAGTACATGGATGTCTTTGCTTGGAGATACGAGGACTTAAAAACTTATGATACCAGCATCATCTAGCATTGAATACCCCTCAAACCTGGTACTAATCCTTTCAAGTAGAAACTAAGGCAATTTAATCCTCTTATTTTGCCTACCATTGAGAAAGAGGTGAGGAAATTATTAGATGCCTAGATTATTATTCCCCTAAGGTACTCTGAATGGATAGCTAATCTAGTTCCAGTAAGAAAAAAGAGTGGGGAAATAAGGCTATGCGTGGACTTTAGGAACCTGAATAAATGTTCATTGAAAGATAACTATCCCCTACCCAAGATGGATCATATACTACAGAAAGTGGTGGGGGAAAACAGAATATCCATGATGGACAGTTTTTCGGGGTATAACTAAGTGGCAATGAATCTACATGACAAAGAAAAGATAGTGTTCACCACACCATGGGGAACTTTCATGTATGCCAAAATGTCTTTTGGTTTGATAAATGTAGGAGCAACTTTTCAGAGAGTTATGGGCATTGCTTTTATGGGTGAGAAAGACAAATCCATTGTTATATATCTTGATGACATGATTGTATTCTCCAAGACATATGAAGATTACATCAAGCATTTAAGGCAAACCTTTGTGAAGTGTAGGAAATTTGGGTTGTCCTTGAACCCAAAAACCCTTATTTTTCTATGGAAAAAGGAAAGCTTCTTGGCCATATAGTATCCAAGGAAGGAGTGAAGATAGATTCAAAAAGGGCGGAGGCAATCAAATAAATTTCTCAACCAGAAAGAAGTACAATCTTTCCTAGGAAAGATTAAATTTTCTGAGAAGGTTTGTCCCCAACTTTGCTAAAATTGTGAAGCACATTACCAACATGTTGAAAAAGAACCATGAATTCAAGTGGACAGCTGAAGCTAAAGAATAATTTTAGCATATCAAAGAAGCCTTGGGAGAGTCTCTAGTTCTGATCAGCCTGAATTATGATAAGTATTTCCTCATCTTCTCTTTTGCATCAACACATACTATAGCTATCATGTTGCTTCAGAAGAATGAAGAAAATCAAGAGCAACCCATAGACTTTTTCAAAGGCTTTAAGGGATGTTGAGTTGAAATATAGTAGCATGGAAAAACAAGCTTATGCATTGGTCAAAGCATTAAATGATTTTATAGATTATATACTGCACTCTAAGGTATAGGCTTATGTACCCACTAGTACTATAAAGGACATTCTCACACAGCCTGACAGTGAGAGAAGAAGAGGTAAATGGATTGCTAAAATTCAGGAGTATGATGTGGAGATCAAGCCCACAAAGCTAGTAAAAGGACAAGGACTAGCCAAATTGTTGGTTGACTCTAACTGCAAATTTTTAGACTAGAATGCAATGTCAACAAATATGATAGCAGCAGAGTCTGAAGGGGATGAAACAGAAGAACCATCCTTAGAGGTAAATTCTCAATTTGCTCAATCTGATCGGTATAAAGACATCATGTTTTACTTGCAAAATTTTAGTTGCCCACCAACATGGGATAAAGACAAAGCTAGCTCCATTAAACTTAAAGTTGTGAAGTATTGCATTTCGGGGGGGAATCTGTTTTGGAAGGACCCAGGGAGGATCCTACTAAATTGTCTCACTGACGAAGAAACTGAGGGCATTGTCATTGAGGTTCATAAGGGCATATGTGGAGGTCACCATGCTTGGAAAGCCACTGCATACAAAATCCTTAGAGCTGGTTATTATTGGCCCTCTTTGTTTTATGATGCAAGTTGCATGGTAAGAGCATGTGTATAATGTCAAATGTTTGCAAGAAAGCAAGAGTTGTTGCCCCTCCCACTAAGACCAATCAAAGTTGAGACACATTTTCAGCAATGGGGATTGGACTTCATCAGTGAGATTAACACAAATTTAAGTGGACGATATAAATGGATTTTGACAATCATAAATTATTTCACAAAATGGGTAGAGGCCATACCTACAAGGGCAACCACTGATACAGTCATCATAAAGTTCCTAGAGGAAATTATCTTGGCCAGATTTGGATGGCCAAGAAAGATCATCAATGATAATCCTCAATCCTTTAAATCTGTCATATTGGTTAAGTTTTTCCAAGATTATAATATAGAGTTGGGACACTCCACTACGTACTATCCATAGGGCAATGGTTTGGTTGAATCCTCTAATAAAAACCTCATCAAGATTATTAAGAAAATGTTGTCCCAAAACAAAAAGGCATGGGATTCTCACCTGAAATATGTTGTCTGGGCAGACAAAATCAGCATTAAGAGGTCCATTGGAACTTCCCCTTTGCATTTGTTATATGGGTTGGAAGCCATTTCCTCAATTCAACTCATTCTTCCTGTGATGAAACTACTACAATATGAGGAGGCAGAATCAGATGGTATGCATAAAAGAATTAACCAGATGATTGAAGTCCAACAGATGAGAGTGAAGGTACAGATAAAGTCCCATGCTCACCAAGCAAGGATAAAAGAAATATTGGATAAAAGGACCAAGAAAATAAATTTCATGATAGGAGATCTGGTTCTGAAATGGGATGCCCGAAGGGAAGCAAAAGGGAAACATGGAAAATTTGGCAATCTTTAGCTTGGACCCTTCCAAGTTGTTGCAGTTCAAGATAACAACACTTATGTTTTGGCCCAGCTGGATGGAGAGTTGTTTGGGGCTCCTATGAATGGGAGGTTCTGCAAGCACTTCTTGCAGTACTGATCACAACAGAATTTTCTCACCCTATACATAAATAATTTCTTTTCATTTCTATCCATGAATTTTTAATTTTACTTCATTCACAATTTGTTACTTGAGCAAGTAGGTAGAGTTCTAACGTTATAAGTTGTTGAGCATTTTTGTGTCATGTATCAAATCATTTGTCACGTCTAAAGGAGATGTATCATTTCGGGCAGAATCCATAACCCAACAGAAGAAGGCACTCACTCTACAGTTCTCAGCAGACCACAGGGGTATGTTGTCCCCACTGGATCCAAATGTTAGTACCATATCTGTTCCTGCCACTGGTATGAAGGTTCATCAAGGTTATAAGGCCGAGATTGAGTAAGTTAAAGGCGGAAGGAGAACTTCCAAAGACACTGAACAGTAAAAGAGCCAAGTTATTTCGGGGCCAGTCAAAGAAAATAGTAGAAAATCCATTCCATTTTGCGCCTAAGGTAAGATTTAAGCACTCAAGTGCTTATCAGGAGTCAAAAAAGAGGCTTAATGTGCCTCAAAAATACCCAAGCGCTTAGCCACAGAGATTACCATGGGACCGAGGCATATTTATCAAGCACCAGTGAACCCTCAGGACCCCTGCGATCAAATGGTTTTCAAGTGGGACTGATCAATGGTCCAAATCTCATCGCAGATCAATGATCCAGATCTATCACAGAACAATCCTCAATCATCCCAACGACGACGCTGTCGATGTCGAAATGCAATGAGATTTCCCCAGCGCAAGTTACCTCCTAGGGATCGACGACGACGACATCGTCGTAGAAATGCAGCGAGAGTTTACCCCAACGCGAGTTATCTCCCGAGGGTCGACGAAGACGTCTTTGCCAAGTCAACCTTACACGTGGAGCCAACTCAACATGCCACCAAGGATACACGAAGAGACAGATGGAATCATGGCATGCCAGCAAAGCACTATCAAATCCAACCAAAAACTACCACGTGGACATAGAGAACCCGCCATATACACAGGGTTGATCGACGGTCCAAATCTGATGAGGTGATTGGGATCGACGACTCGGATTAAGTTTTTAAAAGTCCCATATCATCCTAATGACAACGCTTCTACAACATAGTTGTCGGGAAAGTAAAAGTCCACCCCAATCCGAGCAATCCTTGATTGTTCCAACAACAACGTCGTCATCAGAGAAATGCAGTTCACCTCTGCATGAGATATCCCCTAGAGTCGACGACGATATCCTTACATGTCAGCCAAACAATGTTAGAGCCAACCAATAGTTGCCACGTGGACACAGGGAGCCCACCAGATATACAAGTCAACATATAAAAAATGGGGGACATGTGTCTTTCCACCTTTGCCACATCAGCGCCATAGTTGGCCAATAGAAAGTTTCCACGTGTCCAAGCTGAGGTCATCCTGACAATGTCGAGGCCTTAGCCAATTTTAGCTTTTGACTGCACCAAATCAATGGCTCTCCTTGTTTTTCCAGGTAGATCGACGGTCCAGACTTGACTTTGGGGCTCCAAGGATATCAGCTTATCGTCCCCTCAAGAGTTTTAAGTCTCTAGCAATGATCAAAGCCCCGATCGTCAATCGTCGATACACCGCATCATCAAACCTCCAATCTCTCGATTCGACGAACTAAGCTCGTGCTTAAAAGATCAACGGTTGTGATCGTTTGTTGAGATTGATCTGACAATGGTTGAGTTTCACGACTTCTACAATTTTGATTCTATCGCCCAACCAACAAAAAAAATGATCGCAGGGACTTTTTAGGGGCAAAGATAAAACATTATTTTGGCTGACAAGTTTCCAGCTGCTCCACGATTTCGACGTAACAGATTCCATGCAGGTAAAAGTAATTTTTACAGTTTTACTAGAGGGAAAACCACTCAAGAATCTAGAAGTAGTAAGAATATTCAAGAAGCAGGAAATGGTTTCAAGAAGCAGTTTTAAGGCGTGAACAAGAAGAACAAAAGACAATGAAGGTTCTCATTGTTGAGGTCGGCACTTTGAAGAATTGAAGAGTCTCTTATCCCTGAAGTTGTTTGATCAAAAACCTTGAGCACAGACAGATGGTAAATGCAGCAGGCTACCAAAGATTCATCCCATGCATTATTGTTTTAGTCTATAATTCCTTTCTTATAGTGTTTGTGTTCTTGTAAAGCATCTCCTTCCATTTTGATTTTCTTTGTATCAAATCGAATTTATGAAAGCTTAGACAACAAACCATTCACCATGTTCAATGTTACTGTATGATGTTTGGTTATGACATAGAAATGATTTCCTCTGAATGTATGACTATTTCTTGTCATTTCTTTGTGAATTTAAATGATATACAGAGGGTACCTCCAATATTTAAATGTATGAGGATGTTGATTGTTTGAAGTATGTTTATATTGATTTGTATGCACCTGTTAGAGCTGTCAAATTCTTAATTGCTCGGCACGATGTTCTTTTTCCATAAACTACAGGATACATTCTTAGCAGTGCCCTATACATTTATCATGTTTGTTTGAGGTCCTATAATTTCGAGAGAGAGAGAGGGAAAAACTTCTCAAATATTACACAATTACCTTACTGCAAAATTAGCTTTAAGACTCATCCTGAGTCTTGTAGCTCCTGGGGTGCCTCGGTATCGTTCCAACAACAGCCTGGAACATCTCAAGGGATAACACATATCATGGGTATTAGTATTTTGATATCAAGATTCAATTGTAAGTCTCTCCATTACTCCATTATTATGTTTTTCTTTTCTTGGAAACCACTAGTGGAGAGGTTGCGACAAGACCCAAAGAACCACTAGTTAGTTTGCAAAAACCATACAGAGAGCTTAGAAGGTTGGCGATGTAAGTTGACAAATGATAATGTTTGGTGCATCACTAAGGGGTAGAAGTTCAAACCCTAGATCGATTCATGAACTTGAGTTAATGAGTCTATGGTTTTTTCAAAAGAAGAAATTCGTAAATAATTCACTAACATATTTGTATAACGCTAGGCAACATCTAGTTGCATAAGAACTTTTATAAAATAGGTAAGCAATCAATGGGGACCATCCATAAATATGATTGATAAGTCACAGTTTTGTCGAGTCGCAATCCATAGGGATTTAAAAAGAGCTCCAAAAATGGTATGTAACAAGACTCAAACAGAGATTTAGAGGGCCTCTAAAAGTCCACATTCTTTGGAGCTATGAAGAAGCACTTCAAAGGGCACAATAATTACAGACCAACAACAATTAGATAGATCCAATCTGATGTTGATAGTTGACACAAGCTAAAATTTGAAAGGATGCAAAACCATTTGACAAAATTAATAGTTAGAAAATACCAATATTAGATGTCATCAAAACTGTGAAAAAAGATGGTCACGAAAAAGAATGCCTATTAATAAGAATAACCATGACAACAACACAGTTGGAGACCTTAAGCATTAGGAAGGTGAATGTGATCATGTGCCATATTGTGAAATTTGTGAAACATGTTCATAACATGACACAAAGACTTGGCCTCATAGATTGAAGAATAGAGAAGAATGGTACAAAATGTGAATTAAACCTTCATTTGATATTTGAGTGTCCATATGCAAGAATACAAAGAAATTATGAATATGTATGTTACATTATCACATTTGAAGACTGTGATGACCATACAAGAGGTTGACGATGACAAGGTGGATGCCAAAGTAGTCGATGAGGAGTTTGAGTTATTCAATATCATCTATACAAAGAAACTATGAATATGTATTTTACATGATCAAATTTAAAAAATTTAACGACCATACAAGAGGCTAACCTCTAAGAGGACAAGGTGGGTGCCAAAGTAATCGACAAGGAGTTTGAGTTGTTCAATTTCATCTATTATACTAAAGATCATCTAATCGTTCATTACACTTAGAAAGATAGAATTGACTTAAAGTTATGCATCATCCATGGAGTGGGAGATCATACAATGGAGGATTGTTCATGATCCTAGAGAAAATCCAAGAAAAGAGAGTTACTATTATAATTGCTATGATGAAAGAGGAAATTAAATGGAAAAGCTCTTTAGTTTGAACATATGTTGTGATCCAAAATGTTGTAGGCATTGGAGTAAGCGTTGCTTCCTCTTTCCAAGTAGCTCATCTGAAAATCGAGAAGCTAAAAAAAAGACAATAGGAATATCCCACCTTTGCCAAGAAAAAGGAACATTTCAAACAGTAGTGAGATTGTTTCGAGAGATAGGAATATTCCAACCCTGTGGAGCAAAATAAATTTGTCAAGTAGCAACAGAGTTATCCCAAGAGATGGGTGATGAAGGTTGTCCATTTACTATGCCATAGTTTTTAGATAGTTAACAATAAGACTCTAAATTGCTTAATCAAATCATATGATTGATTGCATTCTTGAAAGAAAACAGCACAATAGGTAAACTCCTTGAAATATTGCAAATGTCATAAAATGTTGATAATTCTCAATGGAAATAAGAACAAATGCAAATCAAAACCATAAAAGGCTTGAATTTGACCCTAAGCAAACTACAAATTGAGAGGTATATTTTACCCAAGCCATTGTTGACTTGGAGTCACAAGTCAATATTCTTCCTAAAACGACTTGGATCCAAATGGGATAGTTATCACTATCAAGGTCAAATAACTATTAAATGTAGCATACCAACACTTTGTTGAACCATTGGGAGTGTTCAAATAAGTTCAAAATAGTCCAATGGAGATTGTGATTCATGTCAACTTTGAGGTCATAAACATAGAAAACTCTTCCAATGGAGATGGTGATTCATGTCAACTTTGAGGTCATAAACATAGAAAACTCTTAAGGATTCTTACACCAACTTTTTGGAAGACCTTTGGAAAGAAAATGAGAGGTTTGCTCCCATTGGATACAAATCACTCAACATCATGACATGGGAGGTAAATTATTTGTCCATAGACCCATTGATGGTAGAATGTGGCCTAAGACTTCAATGAAGTCGATGAAAGAGAAAACATTAATAAAATTATCAAATCAAAAGCAAGATTAACAATGAATTCAAGCATAACCTATTAGTCATATTTTGGTTAGAATGCATATGTTGACCTATATGACTAACAAATATGGATTTATGAATTGAGGTCAAGGGCACATCAAAGAGTTTTTTATCACTCCCAAGGGGGATGCTTTAAGAAATGGTATACTGTCCAGAGTCCATAAAACCCCTATACTATTCGAAATAATTAAAATTTAGAATCTCTTACCTCCATAAGTTGAGCCTGGATTTTTTGCAAGAATATAAAATTTACAAGATTATTACCACAATATCATATCTATGAGTCTTTAAGACAACTAACCCCTAGGGCATGTTGTAAACTATTATGGAATCCTTAACTGGATAAGCATCTAGTGGCTACAAACACATGCAAAAACATAGTAGGATGGGATGATGACTCCATGTTAATTTTTCCAAAGGTTTCCACTTCTTTACAGGTTGAATGGGAGCACAAGAAGTTTAAGGATAGAGGAGGTTGTAGAAGCCATGCAGAAAAATGTAAAGAAAGTTGGAAAACAAAAGGCTACAAGATCTAAAAGAATTGTCATATGAAGGAGCTTGGGGTGTTGCGGTGCACGTGCTTTATTGTTACAACAACCCTTTTACTGCATTTATTAGTTGTCACTTTTGATTATTCGGCTCATGATGATTATTATTACTTATGCTTTGTGCCACGGGGAGAGCCCTTAATGGTTCAATCAAAACCCAAGAATGAATTATTCAATCTATAGATTATGCTCTTGTTATCCATAGTAATTGTGTGTGTATTAAGCGAGACAACAATGGCACCTTTGAAGAGACCCTAAAATTCATCCCCAAGGTGTTTCATGAGGTAATAAATGGCCCTGATGAGATTCCAATTCATATTTTTGTTTTAGAGTATGAGGTTCTTTGTCACTAGAGTAAGCACGGCACACCCACGAGGTACTTTATTGGTTGCATTCCTTCAAAGGCTGTGATTTGAGCATGGATGAAGGTGTGGGAGAAACACGATTGGCATTGCAAGAGTGTCGAGATGTTTTAGGGGAGGTATACTAGTCACTTGCACGAGTGGGATCCTAGAGTATTTTCAATACCCTATGATGAACCAAGGCTCAATGTTGCTAAACCACATTGTGGGGATGTGGAATCCAGAGCTAGGGTGTTTTTTGGTGCGCAAGGTGCATACATGATTCATACACAAGCTCAAAGATGGCTCATTCAATGCTAGAAACCACTAGGATTCATGAACATGTGAGTTTATGTTGAGACCTTATACTCACTCATAACGACCCCAAACGTCTAACCTCGAGGGCCTTGTTATGGGTCTAAATGTTGTACTACCCTCATACGACTTGCTTCATGGAAATCATCACTTCCAAGGAACAAAGAAGCCGGGAAATAACGTTCCACACTTGCAGAAGCAAGGCACATGGAGAAAATCACAGAGCTACAAAGCTATTAATTCTCAATGTCCTTAGGTATGCAAGATTGTTGTGTTCTCTTGTTGGTTCAACTCCTTGGCTAAGCAGAGTGCACAAATTTATTTTCATTTATGCGGTAGAGTTTCCCAGCCTACCCATGTAATTCTAGTCTTATCTTAAACATATTTCTAAGTCTATATATAACTTTATCTATCATTAAATGAAAGGTTCTTTTAACCCTAGGCCTCAAAATTGGGTCAACTTAAAGTCGGTCTATATGAGCACCTCAAAGTTTGTGTTGAATTGATTAGGTGATAAGATGTTTAAACAACTTATTATGTACATCAAATTTCCCAGTACTTGTTCAGATGCCAAAGCCCAAAACATAAGATTCAAGACTACATTCTAATATCCTGACTGACACAACTCAACCCCAAACCAACTAGACATCTTAATGCCCTCAACTTCAATCAACACCACAAACTAACAATGATGTTGAAGATGGATGGTTAAGTGGTTGAAAGGAATTTCAAGGCCAAAAAGGTAGTAGCGGACCAAAAGGCTCAAGTGAGTAAAACCTTCAACATGTCACATCAACTACTGGCAAGACAACAGTGTCAGATGCAACCAAGAAACTTGTATAGCTCCCTCAAAAACATCACCCCTCATATTGGTGATAGGAGGGTTCGCTCTCCACGACCTCTAGAACTCCCAAGATTCTTCTAGTCCAAGGAAACTCAAAGTAAAGCTAAAATTTCCATCATGTGTGACTACTTTGCTCATGTTCTTCAAGGCATCTCGGCTCCAAAATCCTTTGATGTTCTGGTTGGGCTAGGTGATAATGTCAAATTAGTAATTGAATATGTCACTACAACTAAATGAAAGTGGTCTCACGAAATGTAATGGGGCTTAGTGGTCGCTATTGAAACATTATGGTCAAAAGAATCAGGTCCTTGTTTCAAAGTTTTAGATATATTTTGTTTGCAAGAAGTTTAGAGCTTTCTTTTTAAAAGTTATTTGAACTTGATTTCAAGATAAATAGACTAGAACTTTTAAAATCTCTAACTTCAAAAGAAGCTATGGAGAAAATACCTACCATTAAAACTCTAAACATGAGACTTACCTTGAAGGAGGATATCAAAAGACAATTTGTCGCTCATGGGGCCTTCCAAAAGAATGTAGGGTCACCATGCAAACTTGTCTATACATAGTCTCACGAAAACTCTCAAAGGCCCAAAAAGGTTCTAAGTAGTTGCTAACTTTTGACAAATCAACAATGACCTTGTCAAAAATGGCTAATGGCCAAGGACAAATCACCTAAATTAGATGACTCCTCGTACAAACTTTACAAGGTGAATTGGGATTTTATAAATCAGACCTAAACTAAGTTTACAAGGGCACTATCATAAAGCAATCATTGGGGGGGCATATCAATAAAAGAATTATCCACTTCACTATCAAGACTAGAGACACCATCACCCTCTTAATGTCTTAATCTTCAACATCTTATACAATCTTGGTCGAGCATTACGCCCAAGTACAACACACATTCTACCCAAGATTGTGCATTCAAAACAAACAAGCTTCAAGGCAATTTATTTTGGATAGTATTATAGCAGTATGGGAAGGCATGGAGTGTGCAAGGTGCTCAAACCTTGACAATCCATAAAAATCATCTTCAAAAGGTGTATGACAAGGTTGAATGGCCCTTCGTCTTAGCCATGCTCAAAGCTCTAGATTCAAGTCCTTTTCAAGAGCAATTGAAATTTGTAAAAGCCTCAAAACAGGCAGGCCTTTTCTTGGTTCAATCCGCTAAGGATTACCATTGGTCTCAACATTATACATTATCACAGTGGAAGCTCTAGGCTATTTAATTGCCCGCAAAGTGGAACTACGACTCATCAAAGGATTCCTCTCCCTAAGCTGAAAATTGGGCAACTAGTTAATGGGCATTTTGTAGAATGTGTTAAAATAATGTAACTGCAAAGTGTATTCTTATTATTATTTGATATATTATTCATTGGATCAATCCCCATTGCGGATTGATCATGTCGATTATTATAAAGGACCAAATCCCTTTTTGCGGATTGGTCAAAAGATAATTGTAATAGGCAGAATAAGAAGTCGGCCCCCGAAGATATTACAGAGGCCTCGAAATATAATAAAGGTGGTTATAACCACCCAGTTGGAGAAGTCGGCCCTACCAGTGAAGAGACATTTCACACGTGTCAGTCTTATATAAATAAGGAGGCTAGCACCTCACTTAGACACACAACTCACTTGCTCATTGAGAGACAAGTTTCGAAACTGTAGTTAGAGAAGAAGGAGAGAGAGTGGCACATCTTTGGGAGAGGATCTTATGTATTAGTTTAAGTTATCTCTTGGCATTGTATTGGCTATCTATAATAAGGAAGTTTTGTTGGGTTTTCTTCCCCTAGAGGGTTTCCTAGGATAAATGTTGTGTCTCTTGCGATTGCGTATTTCTCAATGATCTTGTATTATGCTATTGTTATCTATTGAAATGCAAAGAACTATAATAATGGCTTAAACATTAACATGGTTTTAGAGCTAAGCTGAAGAGAGCATCTTTCACAAGAGTGAAAAACGTCATTGTTGTCGTACATGCAAATTAGGGCTTTTTGATGGTGAAGCTTTTCAGCCCTAAAACCAACTAGAAAAGTGCGCCCTCCCCCAAGGATTACTTTGGCACTCTAAGCGCACCTTTTCAATGGCTAGATCTCCCAAAAAGTGAAACCCTAGTTTCACAAAGTACCAGAAAACCAATGTACCAGAAGTACCAGAAGTACCAGAGGTACCAGAAAACTAGAAGCACCAGTCCAAAAATCCGCAGATCAAGTTTGGAGGTGCAAAAGTTGGATTTTCTCAGATCCAAACACACTAGGCTACTCGTCTCAGCCAAGCGCACCTCCTGGTAACTTTAGATTTTGATTTTAAGCACTTTCATTTTTCGGTCATTTTCCTAGCTCCAGGTAAAAGATGTCTGCAAGCGTTAAGCTTGTTGACAAGCTCAAAGGAGTGAAAAACTTTCGTGCCTGGAAGTATAGGATTGGCCTTATTCTTGAAGAAAATGACTTAACAAGATTCGTCAAAGAAGAAGTACCGGAACCTGCCAAAGATGTAGAAAAGGCAAAGCATCAAAAGGACACAATCAGGGCCAAAAGAATCATTGCAGATTCAATCAAAGACCACCTGATTTCTTATGTGTCATCTAAGAAGACTCTAAAAGAAATGTTTGATGCCTTGACCAGACTGTATGAAGGAAAGAACATAAACCGAAAGATGAATCTAAGAACTCAACTGAAGAATACAAGGGTGCAGAAAGGAGAATCTATTCAGGAATATTTCTCTAGAATATCTCAATTCAAAGAACAACTAGAAGCAATCAGAGAAACTATAGACGAAGACGAACTTGTGATGACATCCCTAAATGGCCTCACAAGACCTTGGGATGCATTCATCCAAACGATTTGTGCCAGAACAGAAAAACTATTGTTTGATGGTCTATGGGAAGAGTGCATCCAAGAAAAAACAGGAGTAGCGAATCGTGAAGCGTTACTAGCAAGAGATGATGATCAAGCCCTAGCTACTCACACCAAAGGAGGAAGGAAGAAACCCTACTTCCAAAAGGAGACTCATAAAGAGCCTCAACAGTCAAACAAATTCAATCATAAAGAATCTCATCCAAGGAGATTTTAGAAGAAGGGACAATGAAAGGAAAGAGACTACTCATCTATACAATGTTATCATTGTGACAAGATGGGACATATTGCAAAGTTTTGTCCAGCCAGACGAGAAGAATACAAGAGAAAACATAAGAGGCACCATTCCCATGTAGTCGAAGATGAAGAGCCACCCGCAAAGATGATAAGAGAGCAGATCAAAGACCATGTCTTAATCTCGGCCCTCTCAGGGTCTGTAACACCTGGAGAGGACACCTGGCTCATTGATAGTGGTGCATCCAAGCACATGACGGGACAAAGAAACATTCTCTCTTGTATCTCAGAAAAGAAGTTTTCTCAGAAAGTGACTTGGAGATGATTACCAATATGCCATCAACGGAGTGGGAGAATCAAACCACAAATTGAATTCAGGAAATTCATTGAAGATGAAGGACGTACTATATGTATCAGGTTTGACCAAGAACCTACTCTCCATTTCAGCTTTAGAAAAGAAAGGCTTTAGAGTTGCCTCTATAGATGGAAAAGTTCTCATGTGGGCTAAAGGAGAAACCTTAAATGAAGCAATCATCATTGGAAGTGAAGAAAATGGCCTGTATAAACTAAAGGGTCACTCAGAAGTTGCCATGACCCACGCCATTGAAAACTCATGTGAACTTTGGCATAGAAGATTAGCTCACATCAACTACAAGGCGCTACCTTACATATGCAAAGCAGTCACAGGTTTACCAGAACTCAAAGGTGATCATGAAGGCGTATGCAATGGATGTGCACAAGGGAAGAACATCAAGAATCTGTTTCTGAAGAGAGACAGCAAAGCAGAAGGAGTCCTAGAGCTCATTCATTCAGATGTATGTGGCCCAATGCCATCATCCTCCATTAGTAGGTATGTATATTATGTATCATTTATTGATGATTATTCTCGTAAGACCTAGATATATTTTTTGAAATCTAAAGATGAAGTGTTCAGTAAGTTCAAGGAATTCAAAGCCTTGATAGAGAATCTTTCTGAAAGAAAGATTAAGATA
>ML794700.1:522835-538855 GCA_009831015.1 Picea engelmannii
ATTACTGCTATATGTGGATGACTTATTCTTAACTGGAGAAGAAAAGCTCATCACTGAATGTAAGAAGAGACTTGTCTCAGAATTTGAAATGAAAGACCTTGGCCTAATGCATTATTTCTTAGGTCTTGAGGTATGGCAGAGTCTTGAGAGGATCTTCCTTAACCAAGGGAAGTATACAATCGAAATCCTGAAGAGATTCGACATACTGGAGTGCAAGTCCATGAATACACCCATGGAAGCGAAGTTGAAGTTATTGGTCGACACTTCGTCAGAGTTGATTGATGCCACATTGTACAGACAAATTATTGGATCGTTGATGTACCTGACGAACACCAGACTAAACATTTGTTTTGTCGTGAACACCTTGAGTCAGTTTCTGGTAGAACCCAGACATGTTCACCTAGTGGCTGCAAAACATGTGATGAAGTGCCTTAAGGGTACAATAGATTGTAGTCTCAGCGATGATGGAGATCATAATTTCACATTAAGTGGATATACTGATGCAGATTGGGCAGGAAGTGTTTCTGATAGGAAAAGCACTTCAGGATGTTGTTTCAGTTTGGGATCAGCTATGATCTAGTGGCAGAGTAAGAAGCAATCCAGCATTGCTCTCAACACAGCGGAAGCAGAATACATTGTTGCATGTTCTGCCAGCTGCGAAGCTATATGGCTTCGAAAGTTGTTGACCAGTCTATTTGACCTAGAGATGGAAGCAACCACGATCCTATGTGACAACCAAAGCTGCATAAAGATGACAGAGAATCATGTATTCCATGACAGGTCGAAGCACATAGAGATCCGATATCATTACATCTGTGACATGGTGCAGAGAGGAGCCTTAAAGCTCCAATACATTAGCACGGATGAACAGGTTGTTGATGTGTTGACCAAGCCTCTATCTCGTGTAAAGTTTGAGCACTCTCGAGATAAGCTTGCTATAGTCCGAAAGGACCTTCCTCGAAAGGGAGAGTAGTTGCTCTGATGAGACATCTCTTACTTCCGACCGGATGGTTGTGACGTAAAGCAAGATGATGTGATATGACTAGCACTAAGCTTTCGGTTGGATAGTTGTGACGTAAAGCCAGTATAGTATCCTGCTTCCGACCTGATGGTTGTGACGTAAAGCATGACGAGTACCTTGCTTTCGACCTGATGGTTGTGACGTAAAGCAAGATGATGAGATGAGACTAGCACTGAGCTTCCGACTGGATAGTTGTGACATAAAGCCAGTCTAGTATCATGCTTCCGACCTGATGGTTGTGACGTAAAGCAGGACGAGTACCTTGCTTCCGACCTGATGGTTGTGATGTAAAGCAAGATGATGAGATGAGACTAGCACTGAGCTTCTGGCTGGATAGCTGTGACATAAAGTCGGTCTAGTATCCTGCTTCTGACCTGATGGTTGTGACGTAAAGCAGGACGAGAACCTTGCTTCCAGCTTGACAGTTGTGATGTAAAGCAAGACGATGAGATGAGACTAGAACTGTGCTTCCGACTAGATAGTTGTGACATAAAGCCAGTCTAGTATTATTATGATGAGTCGGCCTCGTGTTGTGATGATGATGATGATGTATCAGTTTTACACTAATACATATTGATGCAGATGATGATTGCATTCCTTTGAGAATGACGATGTTGCGGATGAAGAAAACTTCTAATGATTTATAGATACGTCAGTCAGTGTTCCAAGATGATATTGATGATGATGTCCTCTCACCCACTTGATGTTGTTGATGATAAAGGCCTCTCTCTCACACATGATGTTGCTGAAGAATACCCTTCTTGTTAAGGGGGAGTGTTAAAATAATGTAACTGCAAAGTGTATTCTTATTATTATTTGATATATATTCATTGGATCAATCCGCAATGGGGATCAATCCAAGAGCTCCTTCTAGCATGAAACCATTGTCAAGCCTAAACCTTAAAATTTTAATTTTCACCCCATCCATGATCAAAATTAAGGGAACTTTTCTTGCCCTGAACATTTAGAAAGCTTGGTAAGATATCAAAGCCTTTCTTGGATTGGTAGAGCCAAGGATTCAAATTTGGCCTCTCTTTCAATGAAACATTCATTTGGTGGTTTCCTATCCACCTACACAAAGGAAAGAGTATGTTCAAATCACCATATATTTCAGCCTTGAGATTTACAAAAGAGAAATTACAACTATACGCAAAAAATTTTACTCTTGGGTCAAAGATCGACTTAATTAGCCTAAGATAAAGAAGCACTTCAAACTCTCCAACTCAAATAGGTTAGGTTAGTTTTGGATCGTGTCAATGAGCTCATACATAATATTAATGTTAGGTCTTCAACCTCCCATCAACTAGTGGAAGCACTATGATCCAAGTGGATATTGGTGGCCACCCACATATTCCAACTGGCTCCTTTTGACAGTGTTTAGTTCAGCACGTTCTTCTACAATTCTTTGTAATTGTGGGTTCTACACTTATGGGGTTGTCTGAAGCCCTACACAGCTTCGAGGTGGATATTGGTGGCCACCCACCTAATCCAATTGGCTTATTTTGGAAGTTTTCATATTAGTACATCTTTATGTACTTTCAGGGTCGTTTTGGGGCCCTAAACAATGTTTTTTCGGCTTGTCACAGTCAAACTGTAGGTGAAGTTAGAGTTTGATGGCATAATTTGTAGTTCTCGAAAAGACCTTTCCAACGGGCTATCACACACCTAAAACGAAGGTCGTATGCAAAAGTTACGACCCCGGGAAGTTGAGGTACCAACTTACCCATCGAAGCCAACATAACTTTTGGTGTTTCATCTCCTAGGGTTAGGTTTTTTTATGTCTATGGTTTTGGCATCCATGAGTAATGTTAAAAAGGCCTATAGAGCTTCATTGTAATCATTATGCTCAGACTGATGCACATAGCAGCCACATCTCTTCTCAGAGATAGCTACCACCATTCGAGCAAGTTGTTTTCAATTCTGCAGTTTTACAGTTTCAACATATTTTATTTATTCAATAGAAGTTATTGTTCATTGGATACATGTTGTTGTTCTCCATATCTCTATGTTATTGTATTCAATCTATTATTCATTTTGTTCCACTCATAAATCTGGATTAGTGGTATTAGAGCGGTTTGCACTTCATTTATTTTTCTTCGTGCATGTCCCCGACAAGAAAGGTCGGTCATGCCAAGCCCGACAACAACCCATGGGGGAGGAAAAGAAAGATGATGGAGTAGGAGATCCTTTTAGAATGTTGCTTGAGGAATCCCTTGCGCGACAAAGGAACGAAATGATGGACAACTTTGCACAGATCCTTCGGCAGCTACCCACAGGAGACGCATCTTCATCAAGCGGTCATGCAACCCCCTTCAAGGTACAAGTAAATTTAGATATTCCATTATTTGAAGGACTGATAGATGCGGATGTTGTAGATAAATCGTTGAATCTACTTCGAAGGGTATTTTTCGGTCCACAATTTTTCCGACAGAGAAAAGATTACTTTTGCACTCCTCAAGGTCGTTCCCCATGTTAACGACTCGTGAGATACTTACTTTGAGCAAAGGGCCATAGAGGAATCTACAATATTTGCGGTCGCCCCCACATGGGATTCCTTCGGGGATGTCATTAAAGAACAATACTGCCTTGTTGGAAGCTACGAGGACCAATACACAAGATGGACCACGCTGCGTCAAGAAAGGGACCAGACAGCACCAGATTTCACCAATATTTTTCATACCCTGCACACCAAATTCGGTATCAAAGACTCTGAACGACATATGGTGCTCAAATACCGCAGTTCTCTGCATAGATACATTCAAACAGAAATGGAGTTTCTGGACATTGCAACATTAGGTGCGGCTTATAGATATGTTGTCAAGATCAAGCAAAAATTTAAGCAGAAGAGGCGAGAGTTTGGATCTGCAAACTCCTCACAGTCGAAGCAGCACAAAGGCGGCCCCAACCCACAAAACAAGGGACAGAGCAAAGAAGGTCACTCTCATGACAACCAGTCCAAGCCGCAATACAAAAAGGGTAATGAGAAGTCGAAGGAGGACATGGGAAAATGGTGTGAATACCATAAAAGCCCTTGGCACAACACCGAAGAATGTCGCTCCAAGCAGTCACTGGTGGTCGAGCTGAAATCTTCCGAGTCAGAGGCAGATTTTGACTCCAAATCAAATCCAGAAGGAGGAAAGCAGATTATCAATGTCGAACCCAGTGCCATTGTCGATACCACCAAAGTCCAACCAAGCGAACCAGAAGAACCAGAGGAAGGGGAACGTCTCTTTCACTCACAGGTGTGGGAAAGGGGGCTCCGCTTCATTTCATTGTCGATAGTGGCAGTCAGAAGGACATGATCTCAGCAGAGGTTATCAAGCGGTTGGACCTGCCGACAACACCGCACCGCAACCCTACACCATCGATTGGCTTCGCCAAGGAAGAGATCTCCACATCAGCCAACAATGTCGTCTGCCCTACGGCATCAAGCCCTTCAAAGACTAGGTATTGTGTGATGTTGCTCCCCTTGAAGTTTGTGATGTTCTTTTAGGACAGCGATATTTGTGGAAGCAACATGTTGTGTATGAGTCTAGACCCCACATTATTATTATTACTTTGGGTAGACAATTGTATAGGATACCAGAGGTAGTGTCTCCTACTGTTATTTCTTTAATCTCTGCTAAGCAATGCAGTAAGGTCATTTCACAGACCGGGAAATTCGTCTTCTTTGTGATCCGTGCTCACAGTAAGCATAAGGTCATTGCCAGATCTGTGGCCTCTACAAAGAGCCTCTCTTTGCAACAGAAGCAAGTGGATGGGTTCATGGAAGAGTACAAAGACATCTTCTCCTCACCCATCGTGGTACCGACGCATTGTCAAGTCAAGCAGCCAATTGATCTAACCCTCGATGCACCTCTGCCTAATGGACTAGTCTATCATCGCTCGTTGATGGAAAATGATGAAATCAAGTGTCGGAGCCAAGAGTTGCTTCAAAAGGGGCACATCAGACCCAACTCCTCCCCTTGCAGAAGCTCGATTGCACTGGTGCAGAAGAAAGACAGGACATGGCGGCTTTGCATTGATTGCAGATCATTAAAAAAAATCACAATCATGAACTGATACACAATTCCCCAAATGATGACCTTGACCAACTCAAGGGGGCAAAGTTCTTCATCTAGATTGACCTAAAGTCTGGCTACCACCAGGTTCCCATCAAACCAACTAATGTATGGAAGACAACTTTCAAATCTAAAGAAGGTCTATTTGAATGGTTGGTCATGCCCTTTGGCTTAACAAATGCACCAGCCACTTTCATGAGGTTGATGGATGATGTATTGAGACCCTTCACCAACGCTTTTGTGGTGGTATATTTGGATGGCATCCTCATCTTCAACAGAACTTGGGAGGAGGACATGCAGCATATTCAGCAGGTTTTGAGCACTCTGCAACAACACAAGCTATATGTCAACTTGGAAAAATGTTCATTTGGCATGAACAGGGTCCAATACTTGGGCTATATTGTTGATGAGCATGGGGTACATATGGATCTAGCTAAGATCCAAGTCATTCATGACTGGCCAGCCCCGACCACACTAACAGAGCTTCGAAGCTTCTTGGGACTTGCCAACTTCTATCGACGGTTCGTGTTGGGATTCTCCCATATTGCATGGGTCCTCGACCAAGTGACCAAGGGCGGTGGCAGGGCAAAGTTCACATGGGGGAAGGCACAACAACAAGCATTTGATGATCTGAAGCATCGTTTGTGCCTAGCTCCAATACTCTCCTTACCCGATCTGCAACAACCATTCAAGATTGAGACTAATGCATCTGACTATGTTGTAGGCGCAGTTATCCCTCAGCATGGTCATCCAATAGCATACCATAGTGAGACACTCTAAGATATTGTCCGAAGATACCCCACCTATGACAAGGAAATGTATTCCATTATGCAAGCATGTCGTCAATGGAAACATTACAATCTGGGAAAGGAGACAATCACCCACACTTATCACAAGCCTCTGCAGTTCATATAGACACAAGGGAAGTTGCAGAACGACCACCATCAAAAATGGTCCACCTACCTGGGGCAGTTCCATCTCAACATCAAGTATAAGACAAGGAGCACAAATCGTGTCGTTGACTGCCTCAGTCGACCTCCCGTGGCTGCACTCACCACTGTGCTCCATTCCTGTGAGCATGAGGCATCTAAGTGGCCTCAACTTTATCAACAAGATCCTGACTTCGCCACCACCTATCAGGTCTTGGGTACAGGCGCGAATGTCACCGATTTTCACATTCAAGATGGATTGTTATGCCAGTTGGGCCATCTCTGTGTTCCTATAAGCGAGCATGAAAAGATGATTTGGGAGGCTCACTACAGTCGGATGGCAGGACATTTTGGCGTGGTCATTCTACAGAAACATTTTTATTGGTCGAAACTTTGACGGGACGTCAGCAAGTATATCAGATTTTGCATTGCATGTGTCATTGCCAAGCCAGCGATTAAGAAGCAAGGCTTATACACCCCTCTTCCTACTCTCGAAAGGCCTTGGGAATCCATCTCGATGGATTACATGTCTGGCCTTTCATCCACCAAGCAAGGCAATGATTGTGTATTTGTGGTGGTTGATCGATTTTTGAAGATGGCCATTCTCATAGCCTGCAAGAAGAGCATCACAGTGGCAGACACTGCCAAGCTCTTCTTTGAACGAGTGTGGGTCCATTTTTGGATACCACAAACTATCATCTCTGATCGGGACAGCAAGTTCCTCAACGCATTTTGGTCAAGTCTCTGATCATTGTTGGACACCAAGCTCACCAAATCCACTGCCTTCCACCCTCAAACTGATGGCCAAACAGAGGTTGTCAATCGGATGATTGTACACATCCTACGTGTGTATAACTCTAAGCATCCGCGTACATGGGATGAGAGTCTTCCCTATGTTCAGCACAGCTACAGCAGGGCTCTCCATAGCTCCACTGGCCATAGCCCCTTTCAAGGGGGGCTGGGATTCCAACTCTTGGGTTCCATTGATGTTGCACTACCTCTTGCAACAACACAGACAAATTATTCCCATGTTCAGTTTGAGGCTGACAAAGCCACCAGATTCATTGAACGGATTCAGCACATCCACCAACAGGTCCATGAGATTTTACAGAAAGCCAATGCTTAGTACAAGCAGTGCCATGATCAACACCAAGTACCGCAAAAGTTTCAGGTGGGAGACAAGGTCTGGTTACATTTGCAGAAAGGACGCCTTATAGGGCCCCATCGGAAGCTTTGTTCACTTCGTTATGGGACTTACACTATCACCAAGGATGTGAGTGACAATGTTTTTGAGCTCAACACTCCCCCCTTCCTTAGCTTGCACCCAGTGTTCAATGTGGACCTCCTCCGGCCATATTTTCCACCATTATTAGACACCTCGGAGATCGCAGAACAGTTGACACCAACAGAGTTCAACCCTGACTGCATGGAACAGGCATCCACTGATCAGATAGTGGACACACGGGTCAAGGGCACTCACCAGCAGAGGATCCAGCTTTATTGGGTTGTCAAGGCAGGGCAACTCCTGCACCAAAGTAGTGGCTCACTCGGAGCCAAATTCAGCAGAAATTTTCTCACCTGATGGGGGCACTCAATGCAATGGAGACCATTGCTTCCTAAGGGGGGGAGGACTGATCCAGGTGGATACTGGTGGCCACCCACATATTCCAGCTGACTCCTCTAGACAGTTTTTAGTTCAACACTTTCTTCTATAATTCTTTGTAATTGTGGGTTCTACACTTTCGGGATTGTCTGAAGCCCTACACAACTTCCAAGTGGAGACTGGTTTTGGCATCCAGAGAAATAATCCAACTGGATTATTTTGGAAGTTTTCATATCACTACATCTTTTTGTACTTTCAGGGCCATTTTGGGGCCCTAAACAATGTTTTTTTGGCTTGTCACAATCAAACTGTAGACAAAGTCAGAGTTTGACAGCATAATGTGTAGTTCTCGAAAAGACCTTTCCAACGAGCTATCACGCGCCTAAAACGGAGGTAGTATGCAAAAGTTACGACCCCGGGAAGTTGAGGTACCAACTTACCTATCGGGGCCCACACAATTTTTGGTGTTTCATCTCCTAGGGTTAGGTTTTTGGATGTCTAGGGTTTTGGCATTCATGAGTAATGTTAAAAAGGCCTCTGAAGCCTCATTGTAATCATTCTGCTCAGACGGATGCGTTTAGCAGCCACGTCTCTTCTCAGAGATAGCGACCACCATTCGAACAAGTTGTTTTTAAGTTCTGCAGTTTTACAATTTTAGCCTATTTTATTTATTCAATAGAAGTTATTGTTCATTGGATATCTATTGTTGTTCTCCATATCTATGTGTTATTGTATTCAATCTGTTATTCATTTTGTTCTGCGCATAAATCTAGATCACACTAAAACTAGAATCAATCTAACTCCTTCAAAATGTATAAACCAACTAATGGGTATCAATGGAAATTTCATAAAGCTATTCTAAACACTCTTAACAAACTCTAGATAATTGAGTCAAAACAATCAACCTATAGCTATTTTGTCATATAAACGTGTAGAAATCCTTTGTGGAGCTAAAAAAAAAGCCTTCTTTGTTTGGTCCCCTATCTTGGAATGGAATGTCACAAACCATTGGTTTATTTGCCTTGGAATTCCTCAACCCATATGCCCTTTGTGTGGTTGGTCAAAGCCTCAAACATATTTTATAGTTTTGATCTTTTGTTAGGTATTCCTAAAAATGAGCCTTGTATTTCTCTGGCTCGCTCTCCCTACTACACTCTCATGGAAATTTACCTTGTTGGGCCTGGGATATCAAGTTTCATGTATTTTAGCAACTTATTAGAATTGAAATTTCATTTTCTATCTAGAAAGAAGGATGATGTTTTGTTTAATCAAACCCCAAAAGATAAGATTATTTCCGACGCTAATAGCATTATGATTTGTGTTAATCTCCCATTATAGATTTGTTGGAGTTACTTCACACACACCTAGGATTTCTTTTTCCTAAGGTTTTTATTTGTTTATTAGTCATAATTAGTCATTATCCAGTCTCCTATATTTTAGGAGAGAATATTCCACCTGGAGAATATTCTCTTTCAGTTGACACTTCAGTTTGACTAGTTGAGTTGAGTTTAGATATTGCATTGGGATCAACACCATGCTAATTCGACCTTGCCTTGGTATCATCACCAGAGTGGCGCATTAGCCTTGATTCCTTGAGTTAACTCCTCACTACTCTTTGTTCAGTCAGTGAACTGAAGACTAGTTGACTAGTTAACTCAACTAGGTGGCAGTTCACTCCCGTAATTGCCTGAGAGACTAGAATAAGTGGTAGTTCACTCCCGTAACTGTTGGTGTGTGTCCAGATCACTCTAGACCACCACTATGACGACTTGGTTCACCTCAAGTCAAACTCATTGAGATATACAGAGTATATCATGTGTAAATTATTCATTATTCACAACGGTTAATGAGAATTCTTCCATTCTTTCTCTCCTTCTTCTTCTTTCTTCTATTCTCTCTGGAAATGTGTGTATCATTGTTTAGCTAGATCTATTTTGTGCAGGTTCAACACATTTACATGGTATCAGAGCCGACGGACTGCTAAGCAAAAGCTACACCAAAAAAATTTGCAGGTACAAAAGATTGAAGACAGCGGAAAGATGGAATTCCAAAAAGAATTCATTCTTACACCTTACAACTATTTTGCGTGGAAGGAGAAAATAGCCATACATCTCTTATATAGAGGGTTGTACAGGTTAACCATGAATACAGATACAGAACCGACAGCATCCATAGAAAAATCCAAGTACTTAAATCGCATGGATGAGGCACTCGGAACAATTTGCAGTCTTATCTCTCCCGATCTCCTTTTTCACATATCTTCCTTTAAGACTCCCAATGAAGCCTGGAAAATCTTGGAAGGGCTCTTTGGCAAACAGGATGAGATGAGGGGACACATGCTAGAGGTGGAGCTGCTCACATTGGATCCAAAAAGTTTCGACAATATCCAAGATTTCTTTACAAAATTCAAGGATTTATTGTCGCAACTCAAAGCTTGCGGGGTTGATAAATCGACGGAGGAGAAACAAATGGTTCTTACCATTCTCTCCAAGCTTGGTCCTGAATTCTCTGTATTCGTATCTGCATTCCATACTATCAGATTTGCCTCTAGAGCCACCTGGAAGATGCCTTCTCTTGAAGACTTTATCGAATCCTTGACACAAGAGCAAACTAAGCTCATCAACATGGGCGCTATCAAAGGCCCAAGGGCACATGCACTCACTATGCATGATGGCAGCCACAAATATCAAAAATCTAAAGATAAAGATAAGCAGAAAGCTCATGCACATACGAAGAAGTAAGGGTACACAAAACCCTTCATCGATGCCTCCGGATCCAAAGGAGAAAAGGGAAGAAAATGAGAGAAATGCACATACTGTCACAAAGGATTCCATTCGGAATCCGCATGCATGCAAAAACAAATAGATCTGATGTCTCAGATACTTCAGCAAAACAACCTTGGAGATCACATCCCCGGGGGTGCAAAGAAAAAGAAGCCAGAAGTTTCCAATTCCAAGAAAGACAATTCTAGCCATGCCTTGATTGCCATCAACTCCTCTCCCGATGCTTGGATCGTAGACTCAGGAGCATCACATCACATGGTTGCCTCAGAAGCAGTATATTCTTCGTTGGATGCAAGCAAAGGTCCTCCTATTCTGATGGGGGACAACTCTTCTATCGAAGTCATCGGCAAAGGAAGGATTGAACTCACCAACGGAAGCTTCGAGAATGTGTTGCATGTTCCCAAGCTTTCTGTCAACCTTCTCTCTGTGTATCAGATGACGAAGTCTGGCACCGGAAAGAAAGTCATCTTCACACCAAATTCCGTGGACATCTACGACATGCAAACCAACTCCAGGGTTGCTACCGGTGAGGTAAATCATCAATCTAGATTGTATACATTTTCTGAATTCATTGAACCTAATTATGCTTTACTGCTTACTCATGCTGATGAAAGTAGTAGGATATGACACGAAAGGTTTGGACATTTGAATTTTAGATACATGCAACAACTTAGCAAGCACAAATTAGTTGATGGTCTACCAGACATCCATTTCTCCAAGGGAGTGTGTGAGGGATGTGTTCTCGGGAAACACCCTCAAGAAAAATTCGACAAGGGAAAGTCTCAGCGAGCTTCCGCACCTTTAGATCTGATCCACAGTGACCTCATGGGTCCTTTTCCGCATCCATCAATCAGCGAAGTGAGGTTTGTTCTCATTTTTGTTGATGATTTCTCACGTTTTACTTGGATCTACTTTCTCAGGCAAAAATCCGAGGTCTTTCAACAACTCAAAGATTTCAAAGCTTTGGTTGAGACATAGTCCGGAAAGAAGATCAAAGTCCTCCAAACTGATAACGGGGAAGAGTATGTGAATCATGAGATTCATAATCTTTGCCATGAGGCAGGGATTCAGTTGCAGCATACAATTCCCTACACTCTGTAGCAAAACAGAGTTGCTGAGCGGAAAAACAGATCTCTAAAGGAGATGGCATCTTGCATGTTGCATGCAAAGTCACTACCACAGAGACTATGGGTCGAAGCACTTAATTGTGCAACATACATCCAAAACGGATCTCCCCATAGATCTGTCAAGGATAAGACCCCCTACGAGGCTTGGAGTGGCCTCAAACCGGAAGTGGCCCACTTTCGCATTTTTGGTTCACGTGCATGGGCCCGGATTCCCTCTGAAAAGAGGAAGGCACTTGATCCACAGAGCAATGAGTGCATTTTTGTTGGATACCCCGACGGTGTGAAGGGATATCGACTTATTGATCTTTCCTCGGACTGGCTCATCATTGAGCGTAGTGTCCAATTCGAGGAAAGTGTCTCGCATGTACCTCAGCAGCCGCATGCAGACACCTTCACTCTTCCACCTGTTCGAGATGATGAGGATGCACATGCCGACTCTTCTTCAGATGAGCGTTCTAATTCAAAGGACTCGGAGGATTCAGATTCAGATACAGAGTCAGTACAGTCAGATGCAAAGTCAGAGCATCCAGATGCAGTTGTAGAGCAAGAGCAAAGGCCCAAGTGGGCACAGACTACTCTTCAGGATGCAGGGGATCTCGTAGGTGATCCAGCCGATACTAGGAGGACTCGATCTGATTTCGAGGAGCCTCCTATTGCACTCACTGCCACTGAACCATTGCCTTCCAGACATCTTTTCTTGGTTCAGTCTTCATATCCACAGTCTTATGGCGAGGCTGCTGGAAATCCCTTTTGGGAATCCGCCATGCAGGAGAAGTACAACTCCCTCCTCGAGAACCAGACTTGGGATCTAGTTCCCCTTCCTTCTGGGAGGAAACTTGTCAGATGCAGATGGGTCTACAGGACCAAGAGCGCAGCGGATGAACAGATCAACAGATACAAAGCCAGGCTTGTCGCCAAAGGCTTTCAGTAGGTTCATGGTATTGACTATGATGAGACCTTCGCTCCAATAGCGAAGATGGATTCCATTCGATTGGCCCTTGCCATTGCGGCAGCCAAGGGATGGGAAGTCCATCAAATGGACGTGAAGAATGCATTTCTTCACAGCGATCTCTCTGAGGAGATCTACATGGCGCAGGCCCACAGATTTATGCAGGACTCATCTTTGGTCTATCGATTAAATAAGTCACTTTATGGCCTCAAGCAGGCTCTGAGGGCATGGTATGCCAAGATGGACTCCTCCATGTTGTCACAAAACTTTGTACGTTGTAAATCAGACCCGAATGTACACATGCTCAGGACGGTTGATTCACTTCTACTTTTAGTTCTGTATGTCGATGATTTACTGATCACCGGTTGCTCGACTTCAGCGATTGTTGCAGTCAAGAGAATTCTTCATGACAGGTTTTTGATGACGGACATGGGTCCACTACACTTCTTCCTTGGACTTGAGATCAGTCAGGATGCATCAGGGATCAAACTGTCTCAAGCCAAGTATGCACGAGATCTCCTTGAGAGATTTCACATGACAGACTGCAAGTCTGCTCCGACTCCTTTCCTATCAGGAGTCAAACTTGAGGATGGAGGGGAGCTTGTTGTATCTCACACACTCTAGACCAGACCTCTCATATGCAATTGGCGCAGTTTCCAGGTTCATGCAGGAGCCGCATGAGCTACATTGGAAAGCTACAAAGTGTATCCTTCGATACGTACAAGGCACCATCACCTTTAGGATTCATTATGCACCAGACTCTACATTAGATCTCATTGAGTTCACTGATTCTGACTGGGTTGGCGATAGCATTGATCGCAAGTCCACATCTAGTTACTCACTCAGTCTTGGTTTCGGGCCTATCTGTTGGTCGAGCAAGAAGCAAGCTGCCATTGCTCTATCTTCAACCGAGGCAAAGTACAGAGGGGTAGTTAACATAACCATTCAGGCTATGTGGCTACAACATTTTCTCACTGAGTTGGGCATTCAGTTTCATTGATCGATCGTCATCTGGTGTGACAACCAGAGCACTCTGAAGTTCTGGAGAGATCCAGTTCAGAGGCAGCGGACGAAGCACATCGAAATCCACATGCACTACATCCGGGACTTAGTACATGAGGGGATCATCGACTTACAGTTATGTCCTTCAGCAGAACAGACGACAGACATTTTCACCAAGACCTTCATTGAGCAGAAATTCCATTCTCTGCGAGGTAGTCTTGGAGTGAAGGACACAGTTGCCTAGCAACTGTAGTTCTTCTTTTTACATACATTGTACCTTGAGGGGGGGGGGTTCCCATGAGGTTTTCCCTCTTTCCTCACTTTATTTTCAGTGTATCTTTTGTACTTGGGTACCTAACATGGCTTCATTGTTGGGACCCAATCTTTATTTTTACCATAGTGATGTTCAGGGGGGGTGTTGGAGTTACTTCACACACACCTAGGATTTCTTTTTCATAAGGTTTTTATTTGTTTATTAGTCATAATTAGTCATTATCCACTCTCCTATATTTTAGGAGAAAATATTCCACCTGGAGAATATTATCTTTTAGTTGACACTTCAGTTTGACTAGTTGAGTTGAGTTTAGATGTTGCATTGGGATCATCACCATGCTAATTCGACCTTGCCTTGGTATCATCACCAGAGTGGCGCATTGGCCTTGATTCCTTGAGTTAACTCCTCACTACTCTTTGTTCAGTCAGTGAATTCAAGACTAGTTGACTAGTTAACTCAACTAGGTGGCAGTTCACTCCTGTAACTGCCTGAGAGACTAGAATAGGTGGCAGTTCACTGCCGTAACTGTTGGTGTGTGTCCAAATCACTCTACACCACCACTATGATGACTTGGTTCACCTCAAGTTGAACTCATTGAGATATACAGAGTATATCATGTGTAAATTATTCATTATTCACAACAGTTAATGAGAATTCTTCCATTATTTCTCTCCTTATTTCTTCTATTCTCTCTGCAAATGTGTGTATCATTGTTTAGCTAGATCTATTCTGTGCAGGTTCAACACATTTACAACCCTGTAAATGTGTTGAACCTGCACAGAATAGATCTAGCTAAACAATAATACATACATTTGCAGAGAGAATTGGAGAAGGAAGAAGAAGGAGAAAAAGAATGGAAGAATTCTCATTAATCGTATTCCACACTCAAAGAGTGAATAATTTACAATAGATATAGGATACATGAGTAACTAATGAGCCATAGTGGTGGTCTAGATTGATCTAGACACACACCAACAGTTAGAAGAGTAAACTTTCACCTTGTCTAGTCTCTCAGGCAATTACGGGAAAGAACTACCACCTAGCTGAGTTAACTAGTCAACTAGTCTTCAGTTAACTGACAGAACAAAGAGTAGTGAGTTGGTGATGATCCCAATGTTGCATGGTGACAAACCCAATGCAACATCTAAACTCGACTCAACTAGTCAAACTGAAGTGTCAACTGAAAGATCATATTCTCCAGGTGGAATATTCTCCCCTAAAATATAGGGGACTAGATAATGACTAATTATGACTAATAAACAAGGAATAACCTTAGGAAAAATAAATCCTAGGTGTGTGTGAAGTAACTCCAACAAGATTATAGTACAACCTCAAAAGATAGAGTTGGATGTGACGCATTGTACCAACTCTTGGAATACAGGGAAAAGACCTCTTGCACCAAAAGTGGAGAACCTCATGTTGCCTTCCCAACCCTTTTTGCACTATATCGTTTTTCTTAGCATAGTGAGAGGAGTCCTAGGGATAGAGATGGTTTGGCCATGATGGAGAGGAGAGGGCATCACCACAGTTCACAACACAAAACCTCTGCATGACCACTAAATGACAAATTCTTGACTCTCCCACTAGAGATTTCTAAGTAGAAACAACCTGAAAATGATAAATGGAATGTTGCATCTGATAGAACCAACGAAAGAGTAATGGGGCCCTCCAAAAATGATGAGGATGACCCTACACTAGATGCACCTCTAATTCTAGTGGCAATTTGATCTTTTTAATATTTATACTTTTAATGGATGATCTAAGGCACTTTTTAGCATTTCTTTTGCTTATAGCAGCCATCCAAGTGGCCCCTTTTATCCTGTAAAAATGTTATATATGTATAAATTTTCATGTATTCACAGTCAAATAAAACATTTAAGAAAATAAAAAACCTTAAATGTTCTCATAACTCTTTGTAAAATTTCAAAGAGATAAAACTTCATCAAAATCTTTGAATTCAAAGAAAACGATTATGGGCCACAACCTGCCTCGGATGGAATTATAAACCTTGTTGTGGGAAAAAGAAGAAGCCTCAAAAGACCCCTGGTTGACATTTCCATCAACGATCAACCATCAACGATGACAAGGTCAACCACCTCGACATCAACATTAATGAGATGTGCTCAACACGAAAGATTCACAAAAGGTCAAAATTATAAAATCTAGTAGAATAAAACTAGAAAAGAAAAGCTAATATAATGAGTTTTGTATAAGAAAGGGCCAAGAAGAAACAAATGGACTAAGTCCATAATAAAAAGAAAAACACGCTTA
>ML794701.1:38899-50595 GCA_009831015.1 Picea engelmannii
TTGTCGATTCATCTCCTAGAAAAACGTCACCTCCATCATACCTTTCATATTCATAGAACCCCTCTCTGTGGGGAGTCATATGAAAGGATGCACCTAAGTCAACCAATCATGCCTCACGATCTGCATGTGTTCTTGAAGAATCCAAGTACACATCCACTCCTTCATCTATGAAGGTTTTTTCTTCTATAGAAGGAACATCATTAGATCCATTCCCTCTCTCAACAGTTTTGGATCTACATTGTTTCTTGTAGTGCCCTTATTTTCCACATCTCCAACATACCTTTACAATTTTTGGGGGAGATTTAGATCTTCCCCTAGAATTAGATCTCCCACTCGAGGACTTAGATACATTTATTTTCTGGGAGCGTCCTTTTGCAAATAAGGCATATGTGCTCCATCCTTCCATGTTCTTCCACATCACCTCCTTCGATAACAAGGATGAAACCACATCATCAAATCTTGAAGTAGTGACATTACTACCTATGGCCACAACCAAAATATCCCATGAGTTTGGTAAAGAGAACAATAAACTGATAGACTTATCTTCATCATAAATATTAATATCAACAAATAATAACCGACTTACCACAATATTGAAGGTGTTCATGTGCTCGATGCTCTGTCACCAATTCTCCATCTCTCATCCTTAGTTTGTACAACTTCTTTTGTAGGAACATTTTGTTTACTATGGAATTTAACTGATACAAAGCCCCAAACTTATCCCATAATGCCTTGGTTGTAGCTTCCCCTAACACATTCAGTAATAATGAATATGAGGGACGCAACCAGATTGTGCTCTTCACCTTCCAATCCAACTATACCCAGTATTCTATTGACATTTTTTTAGGTGTAGTACCTAGATCCACAATGATCCACAATGATCCACTGATCTTTTCCACCAAAAAATATTCCATCTTGAGCTTCCACGACTCAAAATGTTTCCCATTAAATTTCTCGATCTCTATTTTTGAAATGATCACCATTTCTTTTCACTGCAAGAATCGATAATGAAAAGTTCCCACTATAACAAGGTTTATCATAGACCCAAGCCAAAACCTTAGCCAAAAAGGTGTCCATGTAAAACCAATAACTTCTCTAGTACCAAATGTATATTTTAACCTTGTACAATTAATTCCTGCAAATAGATTCTTAATAAAAATAGAAAAGATACAATGGCACACCCACACATTACACTGAGTTTTTACCTTGGAAACCCAAACTTGGAAAACTAACAATTTGTTTAGAGTCACACCTCTAATATTTTTATTCATCATATTCGTCATTGTTTATAATAATATATATATAATATCCCACGAAATCCAAACCCCTAATCCATTGACCCATATTAGTCAACGATCATAATTCCTTAATCAAAATTAGAAAACCATCGAATTAAACCATTTGTTGAAAAACAACAAAAATGAATGAAAAAAGATGCCAAAACAAAAATTTTGGGGGCTCTTCCCCAAAATTCCCAACATGGGGGACCAATCTTGCAAAGAATATAACATATACCCAACAACTAATAGTGATAATAAGGTTATCAACATAAAGAAAAAGTATTATGATATGGCTTCGTACTTTCTTGGTTTAGACATTAGGGTCATAATGACATCTAGAAAAGTCAATGTCAAGAATAAATTTGTCCATTTTGGCATACCAATCTCAAGGAGATTGCTTAAGACCATGAAGATATTTCTTAAGGAAACAAACAATGCTAGAGTCATTCTAAACATAGTAAGGAGGTTTTTCCATGTAGATTTATTCTATCAAATTCCCATGCAAGAAGGTGGATTTAACATTTATTTGTTGAAACTCCCATTTATGTGAGGTAGTAAGGGATAGAACAAGTTGGATGCAATTCATTTTTTCTATGCGGGAAAAGGTTTCATTATAATCAATTCCTTCAACTTGAGAGAATCCTTTGGAAACTAATTGAACCTTGTTTATTTGAACACTTCCATATAATGCATACTTAGTTCTATACACCCATTTATATTGGACAAGCTTTAGAAAATACTTGGAACACATAATATATCATTGAAATTACCATTATCTACCTGAATTGTTCCAAACCCTACAACACTAAGAGATCTATCACCATCAACAAATATTTTTTTGGTGTTACATTCATTTAGATCAAAAAAATCATTTGAACTTAGATAAGTAATCTTCAATGCAAGGAAAATCATTGGGACTTAAAGTCATCAATTGATTTTCAAACTAGTGGGCTTGAATAATATTTTATTTGCCAAACATAGCTTGAAGCTTCCTAATCTTCATCGAGGTCATCAATTCCTTGAAGTTGAAACCTTAAATAGGGAGAGATGGAAATTTAGATTAATCGACATGATTCATCATTATTATCATCCCATTTGGCTCTCTTTTTAGAATCAACGAGTTCTTGTTATTTTCCCAAGGTAATCCAGTATAATCCTTTATTTCTTAGTGCATCCTGCATATGTGATTTGCATGAGAAGTAGTTGGTACTAGAAAACAAAATATCACTTGGAGAAGAAATATTGAAATGTGTAGATAATATAGATTCAAAAGATAAAATGGATGTCTTAGGTGAAAACATCTTGAAAAAATAGGTTGTTTAAAAAAAATGACATTGAAAACAAACTTCGAATGTGAAAGTTATGCCCTTTTGAAAAAAAGGCATAAACAGTAACCAAAGAGCCACGTGGCAAGTATAAGTTGGTCCACATGGTGATACTTATCTTTATCTAACTTTGATTGTAGTTTCACTTTTACAAATACGTTACATATGAAGTGACCAACTTTTATAGAATAAGTGGAAATCACTTTTACACTGAAGTTCCTTTGTAAATTAAAGTTGTATGCAAAAAGTAAAAAATAAATAAATATTTAAGCTACTTTATAGTGATTGACATTTACAATTTGAGTGAAATGCACTTTAAAATGAATGCATGAATTTTTTCAATAAGTAACAAAAAAGATACTTGAACTCAAGACATCTTATTCAATAAAACACATAATAATCTTTAGGGGGATGGGCGGTGTTTTTGTTGTTGGAGCTCTGCCTCAAAGTGTGTATTTAAAAAAATCATTTCATAAGTTCACACACAAAAAAAAAATTGCTTCTCGACAAGGGGTTATATCTCGATTAGATTACCTAGAAAATGCAAATTTTCTCTCTATTTCAAATTTGTCGAGATCACACATAGCACATGAAAAAGATCATATATAGACAATAAAACACTTTTTACTATGTTTATGCTTTTCTAAGATCGCACAGAGCAGAAAGAAAAAAACATATATATACCAGAAATAGTAGCAACCCAAAAACAAAAACATAAAACTAAAATATTATCTCTATACTTTTTAAAAAAAAAAGGGTGTCTTCAAGCTTCATACCTCCATATTTGAATGAAATGGCTATATATTGGGAAAATGGAAACCTTTTTGAGTGAAACAAAAAATATTTCTAATTGAAATGAGTGCTCAAGACATAATGGAACAATCCTCTTGGCCAAAAAATGTACGGAAATAGAAAAACCCAGAGATGTGACAACACAACTTCAAGATATCGATCTACAGCGGGAGTGGTTCTTCAAATATGATATGATACCATATTCGACAACATAGGGTATTCTAATATAGAGTACAAACACCTTCAATAATCATCCAAACAACTGTTGGATCATGTTTTCATTGATGCCAATGGTTTGATTGATTGATGTCAAGTGATTAAATGATTGATTGATGACAATGGATTGATTGATAGGCTTGATTGATTGATGATTGATGAACATTGTATATGTATTGTCCTTGATGAGAATGATAGATGTCAAGTGGAAACCAATCAATGAAGATGGATCAATAAGTTATATGATGCATAGATGAATATGGATCAATGAGTTGTCATTGATACATGATGAAGATCGATTCCTTGATATATGATGCATAGTTTATTTGATGTAAAGATGACTCATTATTTTCTTGTCATGGTACAAATGGATGAACTCCAAAGTGGTCCCCTTATGGTGAAATCCCTCACGGGAAGATTCTTTGTGGTTGAGTTATGGTTGAGAGAACCCATGCTTGTATGTGGAATAAAGATAAGAAGATCAATGGTTTTTTTGGTGAAACTATCCTAGATGGATAATGCTTGTCATGCCATTTTTGGTGGTATGTGGAACATCACATAACTCTTGATGGTTTGAGAGTTATGGCCCTATGAATTTGAAGCACCCTCATATGATGGCTTGAACCCCCATAAGGTCAAAGAAGTCAAAGTTCCTTAAAAGAAGAAATCATTATTTAACTGATAAAGTAAAGTGAAAAAGTCAAGGTGGATTATTTAAATAATAAAGAGAAGTGACAAAATCAAGAAGGAATATTTAAATGATAAAGATTGGAGAAATTTCTATTTATGGAAAGTGGTTAACCCTAAAATAAGGAAAATAGGTTAAGTGACCTAGAAATGGGTTAAGTGACATAGAGGATGAAAGTATAAATAAGATAGCAATGGTCTCTTGAAAAATATGCCTTTTGTGAATCAATGAAGAGCTTCTTGTGAGATTATCTTTTTTAGTATTGATGGAGAGCTTTTTGTGAGAGAATATTTGGTGTGGATATCTTGAGCATGATTGAAGATCTATTTTGAGAAAGAGAGCATGAGGAGGATCTCATGGATGCATCAAAGTTTCTGCAATATCGAAGATCTTGACAACAAAATTCTCGAAGCTTCAGAAACCCTAGTTTCTAAGGTGTAAGTGGATTGTAATGGGCCAGGGCACGTATAGTGGATAAAATCATGGAGGTTTGTGTTTGAGTTGATGACCAGTTGTTGAAGACAGAAGCAAGTTCCAGATCTAGATTCTATGGGCTCAGATCTGTCACTGAGACACTGGTATGGGTACATTATTGTATTGATGGTTACTATTACTTGTTGTGTTGTGATTTCTTAGGGCATTCTTGGTATGGCTGTTGTGATGTGGTTTATGTTGGTTGATGAAGTGAGTTGTAATCTTGTGATTCAGTTGTGATATGACTTCTATGGTATACTAATTTCTTATACATGATTGAGTTAGCTTTCATATTGATTGGTTGTGGAGCATGAGTAAGCTATTGGAAAGCTTGGATGTGTTGTGACTGGTTCGTGGTCAATTTGGACAGTGGAAGATAGAAGAAATTATGCTTGCAGGTTCCAGAGGATCTAAGTATGTGATGAAAAGGATAAAGCCTAATATCTCAGAAGGCATACGTAGGTTATTGCATATATTGGCCACATACATACGTGGGTCGTAGTGAGCCAGGGCGCATACCCATGCAGGCTGCATTACTGATAGGTTGCGTACCTGTTGCAGATTGATATCCATTGAGGATTGTTGCCTCATTTCAATTGGTGTTGAGGGTGTAATTTGAGTCTTGCATTATAGATATGGTGCTCTTGTAGAGTTGTACTCTATTCAGTTGTTGCTGAAAAACCCCAAGGATTGTAGTCTGTAATAAAATAAAAATTGTACATACATCTTGTGCTCTTTGTGTTCCTTGTGGTGATGACTTATTGATGATCTATGTTGCTGATATACGCCACTGATATATGTTCACATCTAACTGGTTATAAATGAAAACAATGAGCAATAAGTAAATGTTGAATGATAACTAATGAGTTTTGTGTAAAAGGGAAGTTTCGGTAAAAATATCCCCACACTCATTCACCCTCCCTCTAAGTGTGGTAGGTGTGTCCAACAATTGGTATTAGAGCAGGCTTTCACTACAAGCCTTAACAAGCTTGAAGGATATCCATAGACACACAAATGGATGATGAAGCTCCAACCCTTGATGAGAAAAACTATTCTACTTGGAGAATAGAGATGAGACTACATTTGAAGACAATGGGAGCATTGATTTGGAAGGCAACCATTGGTGGATCAACACCTTTTAAGAACAAGCCAATGTTTTCAACTCAAAGGGAAGGAAAGAAGAATGATGCATTGGCTCTCAAGACCATTCTTAGTGGACTCTCAAGCCCTATCAAAGAGAGCATGGGGCAATGCACTTCCGACAAGGATCTATGGCTAAAGCTAGATGAGACATATCAAAGAAAGAAGGAGAAGGAAGATATTGAAGACCACTCCATAAAGATTATCAAACTTAAAGAATCATTAAAAACCCTTGATTGTATTATTTCAAAATGTGATCTTGAAAACATTTCAAGTGAAGATAGTACAAAGGAAGATCTCAAAAGTATTTAAATGAAGGTAAAGAATATTTAAAGACTCTTGATTGTAATGATTTAAAATGTGATGATGTTGAATTTTTCTCAAGTGAAGAAGAAGATCTAGAAACAGTTTGTGTAAAGATTAATGGTAGTTGTCCCATGGAAAGAATAGAAGAAAATCTATTAGAGCTTCAAAAAGAAGTTGAAGAGGGTTTATATAGATATAGCAGTGATCATTATTATACACACTATAACTATCTTTCGGATAACACTAAGAAGTTTCTTAGGAGGAATCAAAGGCACATCTTGAAGTTAAAGGGAGTGCTCAAAGAACAAGAAGAGAGAAATAAGACTCAATTAGAAGAAAAGGAAGAAGAGATCACAAGACTAAAGAATGAAAAAGAAGATATGAATGTAGATGATGAGATTAGCAAAAGTTTTGAAACTATTGTCCATCTCAAGACCTAAGTTGAAGAAGCCAAAAGGGTAGAGGAACTATTGAAGGATCAAATAAATTAAAAGGAAGAGACATGTCATAAGTTAGAAGCTGGAGTTGTTGACCTTAGAAAGAAGGTAGAGAATTCAAACAAATTTTTGAATAGCTCACAAATCTTGGATGAGATCTTGGAAAGTAAAAAATCACCATATGATAAATCAAGTCTTGGATACAAAAAGGAAGCTACACACGTTGAAGAAAGCACCTCAAAGAAACATGAGGTAAGTCCATCAAAGAAGGAAGACAATGTTGCAAAACAACCATCTACACAAGGCAAATAAAATTTCAAAAGAACAAAGCAAGGAAGACATCAAGAAGCTATTCTTGGGACAACAATGCAAAGGTATGAAAGTATTTTTCATGGGCATTGTTATTTATGTAATGGATAAGGTCACAAAGATTTTGAATGTAGATATTATGAAAGGAGATATAATGGAATATTTTATAACACCATGAGGTGTTGGAGATTTGATCAAGTAGGACACATTGTTGTTCACTGTAACACCATTAGATGCTACTACTGTAGTGGATTTGGCCACAAATCCCAGGAGTGTTGGAACACAAGAAGAAAGTCCATGATGAGGACTACAAATAGCATGGCTAGAAGAAGGAATGAAGACATATTTGAAAACATGGATGCTCATAGCTCAAGTTCTGAGGAGAAGGAACATCTACAAAAGTGAGTGAAGAAAACAGAGCAGCCAGATCAGAATGGAATACTGAATGGGAGTTCAAGTGTGTTATCCATGGAGGCATACACGGGTGACATTGGTATCAGTCGCATACATACGTGGACTGGCCTTGAATAGTTCGCGTACATATGCACTCTGTTGTGCAACAGGCTGCGTATATGTGGAAAAGCCTTGGGAAAAAGACAATGCACATGGGTTGTAGCTTGATGTAATGATATAACTCTATTATGCAAGGGATGACATAGTTTGTTGCAGGTTCTGACACTGTTTGCTGTAGGCTTAAATGTTCACCTTTTGGATTATGTAAAATAAAATCTTGGGTGCATGGCACTAACCTATAAGTATGGATTGATGCATTCTTGGTTGAAGAAGAATGTTGGTTATAACAGTGGAGTTATGGCACCTTGGTCATGTAATGTATCTTGATTGGAAGCTTACTTGTTGAAAAACTTGATACATGCGTTTGGCATATGGATGGATACATATTGGGACATGTAGTTGGAGAGTTGATGAGATGATCATGTTGAGGATTCAACACTTGATCTATGATTGGTACACTTCTAGTACATTGGTAGAGGCACCTACTATTAGTTTGATTGACACATGTTTTATGGAGGATTTGATGGAGACATATCATGACTGATATGACACTTGTTTGGCATGTTGGTAGATGCACATGGTTTGCATATTGGTGGATGCCCATGGATTGGCATATTGGTAGATGAACATGTTGACATGTTGATAGAGGCATGTGGTTGATACATTCCATGGATGATATCTTTTGGCACATTGTATGATGTTGATGTACATGGTTGATGTACATGGGTGTTGTGCATTGTGGGCACATTTTGGTACATGATGTACTTGGTTGATATATTGTTCATGATTCTCTATTTCATTGTTGACATATCTTTTGTTTCATGATATATGGTATGGCACAAGTTTGATGCATAAATACGTCCAAGGATCATCATAGAGAGAATGGTTGATCTATGATCCGGTTGAAGATAGGGGGAGACATACCCATAGGGGGTTTCATTCTTCTTCCCATGATTCTAGTAGGACATATTTATCAGATGCATACCTAGAAAACAACCCTATATTTGAAAGAGCACATAGGCATAATTCCATAGGGAGCGATGGTCATGAGGGGAGTATGAGCAATGTATCTTCAGCATTATATCATAGTGATATCCCTTGATCAAAAGGAGAGAGATTATTCAGAGGAAGATCAAAGGCATTCAGACAGGGGGAGCAGCCCCAAGGAAAGTTCAAGTAGGGGGAGCAGCCCCAAGGAGAGAAGACCCTTTGTCATTGATGTCAAAGGGGGAGAGATAGTCACATTGATGTGATTGATGTTTAATGGGGAGATATAGTCATAAATGATGGGGATAGATAATCACATTCATATGATTGATGACATGTTGACATCAATGATTGGTGTTGACATCAATGTTGGTATTTCCATCAATGCCAAAGGGGGAGATTGTAGGATCATGTTGTCATTGATGCCAATGGTTTGATTGATTGATGTCAAGTGATTAAATGATTGATTGATGTCAATGGATTAATTGATAGGCTTGATTTATTGATGACTAATGAATAGTGTATATGTATTGTCCTTGATGAGAATGATAGATGTCAAGTGGAAACCAATCGATGAAGATGGATCAATAAGTTATATGATGCATAGATGAATATGGATCAATGAGTTGTCATTGATACATGATGAAGATGGATTCCTTGATATATGATGCATAGTTTTTTTCAAGTAAAGATGACTCATTATTTTCTTGTCATGGTACAAATGGATGAACTCCAAAGTGGTCCCCTTATGGTGAAATCTCTCATGGGAAGATTCTTTGAGGTTGAGTTATGGTTGAGAGAACCCATGATTTTATGTGGAATACTGAGAAGAAGATCAATGATTTTGTCGGTGAGACTATCCTAGATGGATAGTGCTTGGCATGCCATTTCCGGTGGTATGTCGAATGTCACATAACTCCTCATGGTTTGAGAGTTATGGCCTTATGAAGTTGAAGGACCCTCATATGATGGATTGAACCCCCATAAGGTCAAAGAAGTCAAAGTTCCTTAAAAGAAGAAATCATTATTTAAATGATAAAGTAAAGTGACAAAGTCAAGGTTGATTACTTAAATAATAAAGAGAAGTGACAAAATCAAGAAGGAATATTTAAATGATAAAGGTTGGAGAACATTCTATTTATGGAAAGTGGTTAACCCTAAAATAAGGAAAATTGGTTAAGTGACCTAGAGGATGAAAGTATAAATAATATAGCAATGGTCTCTTGAAAAACATCCCTTTTATGGATCAATGAAGAGCTTCTTGTGAGATTATCTTTTTGAGTATTGATGGAGAGATTCTTGTGAGAGCCTATTTGGTGTGGATCTCTTGAGCATGATTGAAGATCTATTTTGAGAAAGAGAGTGTGAGGAGGATCTGATGGATGCATCAAATTTTCGAAAATATCGGAGATCTTGACGACAAAAGTCTCAGAGCTTCAGAAACCCTAGTTTCTAAGGTGTACGCGGGTTGTAATGGGTCAGGGCACGTACATACATGGGCTGTATGAGGACAGGGCACGTACAGTGGATAAAATCATGGAGATTTGTGTTTGAGATGATGATTGGTTGTTGAAGACTAAAACCAGCTCTAGATCTAGATTCTATGGACTCAGATCTGTCACAGAGACACTGGTATGGGTACATTATTGTATTGATGGTTACTATTTCTTCTTGTGTTGTGAATGCTTAGGGAATTCTTGGTATGGTTGTTGTGATGTGGTTTATGTTGGTTGATGAAGTGAGCAGTACTCTTGTGATACAATTGTGAAATGACTTCCATGGCATACTAGTTTCTTATACATGATTGAGTTAGATTTCATATTGATTGGTTGTGGAGCATAAGTAATCTATTGGAAATCATGGATGTGTTGTGACTAGATGGTGGTCAGTTTGGACAGTGGAAGACAAGAGAAATTCCGC
The DNA here is from genome assembly GCA_009831015.1 of Picea engelmannii. Classification (NCBI taxonomy): domain Eukaryota; kingdom Viridiplantae; phylum Streptophyta; class Pinopsida; order Pinales; family Pinaceae; genus Picea; species Picea engelmannii. The sequence continues at coordinate 49,287 of ML794701.1, forward strand.
TTGCAGGTTGCATAGGATATGAGTATGTGATGAAAAGGATAAACCTTAATAGCTCAGAAGGCATACACGGGTTGCTGTATATATTGGTCACGTACATATGCGGGCTGTAGTGAGCCAGGGCACATACCCATGCAGGATGCACTACTAACAGGTCACGTACCTGTTGCAGATTGATATATGTTGAGGATTTTTTCTTCATCTTAGTTGGTGATGAGGGTGTAATCTCATTCTTGCATTATAGAGCTGGTGGTCTTGTAGAGTTGTACTCTATTTAGTTGTTGCTAAAAAACCCCAAGGATTGTAGTATGTAATAAAAAGAAAATTGTACATACATCTTGTGCTCTTTGTGTTCCTTGTGGTGATGACTTATTGTTGATCTATGTTGTTGATATATGCTGCTGATATTGTTGGAAGATTGGTTGTTGTCATTGATTTCAACCCTAGTCATGGGTTTTGGACCACAAGATTGATGAAGGTATTTGGACATGAAGGAAAATGCACATGCAGATACAACACCCATGGATGGATAGTATACATCATGTTGTTTTTGGTGGTATGTGGCACGTCACGTGGATCCTCATAGTTGAGGAGAAATGAATTTTTGAAGATGACAAAGTGAATTGTACATGTAGGTCCTGAAGATAATTATAGAAAATAATTACAAAATAAGAAAGTGCTAGGTTAGCCCTAATGTTAAAAGGAAGTGACATAAATGGTATAAATAAAAATCATTATACATTCATTTGATACAAGTCAAATTTCAGAGGGAAGAAGAAGTAAAAGAAGGTCGGATTTCAAGGGAGGATGAAGTCTTTTGGTGATGTGTTATAAGTATCAACAATTGGTATCAGAGCGGGTTACCTTCAGTATAGTTTAACCACTTAAAGGAAGATCCTATGCAAAAATGGAAGGAAACATTCCAAATGGGATTCCACCATTTGATGGAAGCAATTTTGAATACTGGAAAAATAGAATGGAAACTTACTTGAAATCTCTTAGGGTGGATGTTTGGATCTCAGTTGCTTCAGGATACAATGCTTTGAAGAAACCAAAGACTGCAGCTCAGAAGGAAGCAAAAAGGAACAACAAACTGGCAATAGATACCATCCTTGATGGATTGACAGATTCAATGAAATCGAAGGTGGGATCATGTGCATCAGCAAAAGATCTTTGGGACAAGCTACAAGAACTTTATGCAAGGGAAGAAGCAGAAGAAGAAGAAGAAGTTGAAGAAGATTACAACATCTCATATTTCAAAGAAGAAAATAGAGGTCAGTTCTTTTTCTTTAATTGTGAAGGAGTAGGTCAC
>ML794701.1:76438-114887 GCA_009831015.1 Picea engelmannii
TCTTTGTTACCTGTCATGTGATTGCTGCATCCACTGTCCAGCAACCAGAGATCTTTAGGTTGTTGTTTAGTTTTGTGGCATGAGAGAAACATACCTCTTGAGGTGTCTCCCATATGATTTGACACATGTGCTCTGCCTGAGAGCTGATCTGCCTGCTTCTTCCTGCATTCAGATTCATAGTGCCCATAATTTTTGCAGTAATAGCATTGTATGCTCGATTTGTCATTTGATCTTCTTCCTCTGCCTCTTTGAGGCTGGAAATTCTGATGTTGACTTTGTTGTTGATTTTTTTGACCTTGGAAATTATGATTTGGATATTGTTGTCTGTTCCCTCCACTGGTATGAGGGTTACCTTGATTGTTCCCTCTTCCTCTACTTCTTCCTCTGCCTTTCCCTCTTCTGAGTGAGAACTGAGTCTGGAAGGCATTGAAGATTGACTCATCTGTGAGATGTAGTCTTGTCTCATGTGTCACCAGAGAACCAATTAGTTCATCTGTTGAAAATCTTGACAGGTCCTTGGATTCAAGGATGGCTGTGACAACCATTTCAAATTTCTTGGGAAGACTTCTGAGAATTTTCTCAACAATTCGTTGATCAGTGATGGTTTCACCAATCAGTCTGATCTGGTTCATGATTCCCATGACTCTGGTCATGAACTGATCTACAGTTTCGGACTCTGTCATTCTGAGAGTCTCGAATTGTGTCCACAAGGACTGTAGTTTAACTGTTTTTACCCTGTTATTTCCTTGGTAGGACGTTTTGAGGATGTCCCAGGCTTGTTTGGAAGTACCAGCGCCTGTGATTTTCGAGAATATCGAATCATCCACAGAGTTCTGAATCCAGAATTTCACTTTGTTTTCTTTGGTCCTCAGAGTTTCCTGAGCAATTCTCTGCGCATTTGTCATGGCAGTGAGGGCTACTGGATCTGGTTCCACATATCCAAGGTCCACTGGTTCCCAACACTCTTGTGCTTGCAGGAACGACCTCATTCGAAGAGACCAGATATCATAGTTCTTTCCCAGAAGTATCGGACCCTGAGTTGGTCCTAGGTTGCTAGATGATGCCATTTCAAAAAAAATTGCAGAAGAAATAGAGGGAAAAATTCGTATTTACCGCCGATCTCAGAAACATCAATTTGCCGATGGCCGATGGGAGATTATCGGGCTTGAATTGGCCCTGGGTCTCCTTGCAATGTGACCACGCACTTGAATGTTAAGGTGCTATGGGCTTTTCCCGTTATGTTGTCTTTCAAAATGCCGAAACGCGAAAAAACGCCTTTGGACAATTCAACGGTCCAGATCTTGTGTGATCTGATGGTCCAGATCTTATCGGGATATCGTGAATCGGGATTTCGCGAGTTCTGATGTCGAGGTTTTCTTACTCCTCGATTCCTCGATTTCCGATTTTCCGATGGCGCTGTCCTGTTGGGACTTTTCCCGATGGCTCCGATCTGTGACACGGGTCCTCCTATGATGGACGGACCTGATCTCTTCTCGCGAAGTCGAAACTTCAAATGCACCGGACATCTCGTCGTTAGGATTTGCGATTTTTCGAATCCCGGAATGTCGATGAACTCTTCTTTCGGGAAATTTTCGGAAAGCCTTGATATTTGCCACACGTCCTCAACAGATGGATGGCTCAGATCTGCGTCGGGGATTTCACCGTGGAGAATCTCGATCCCACGAATTGATGTGATGACGTGAGCTGGGCCCCACGATGGAGTTTACCTCCTGTCGGGATTTCGGAGTTCGGAGTTTTAAAATGCTTGAGTTTCTTGTCCTCAAGAATCGCGAAACGTCGAATCCCGATATTCCGATGGGTTCTCTCCTTGTCGAAACTTTTCCCGAGTTCCTGGATTTACGCCACGCGTTCGGGAGTAATGGATGGTCCTGATTCCTCATCGGGATATCGAGACCTACAATGCTCCAATTTTCTGTCAACGTGAAACCCCGATTGTCGATACGCTGATGGCGCCCTCGATGTCCGCCACGTGTCCAGGAGATATGGACGACTGAGATCTGATCGGGATTTCGCGTATCGCGATTTCGCGAGTTGCGATGTCAAATTTCTTTGACAACTTGAAACCCTGAATGTCGAAATGCCGATGGGCGCGACGATGTTCGCCACGTTTCTAGGAGAGATGAACGACTGAGATCTGATCGCGATTTGGCGTATCGCGATTTTGCGAGTTGCGAGGTCAAGTTTCTCTGACAACTTGAAACCCCGAATCCCGATGATGCGTTGATCCGCTGCCACCTGTCCTCTGAGATGGACGGCTCACAAGTCTTCTCGGGAGTTCGCGTTATCGCATATCAGAGTTTTTAGAGAGCAGTTTCCTTTTCTCGTCCAACTCCCGATTCCCGATTTTGCGATGGAATAAGATATCGCCATGTGTCTCTTGATGGACGGTCAAGATGACGACGGGATTTCTCAAGTGAAAAGTTCTTCTGTGAGCTCCAAACGACTAACCATCATGCACCTTCTTGCTGATCTAACGGTTGTCGGGCCTTCACGCAAGATCTGACAGCTGAAATGCTTTTGCCTGTTCCGCACTCTCCTTGTCCCTTCTGGGCTGGTTTCCCACTCTGGATCCGTTCACAGGACGACTCTTACGGCCTCAGTGGTTGTTCTTTTCACCTGTGGAAGAAAGATTCGTGAATCTTTCAAAGATTTGAAAGAAATGCATGAATTCTTCGTTATCTGCTACAATCTTTGACAGATTTGAGTGATTTCTTGAAATCTTTAAACGATTATTCCTTTCGCATGAATATTTAACAATTTGGAACGTTTTCTTCGAGTTCTTTAAGTGAACTTCCATTCTGCAACTCTTCTTCGTCAATCTTTGACGATTCTTGAAAAAATTACAAGAATCTTTACTGCTTCTTCTTCTGCGTTCTCTTCGTCCAGAATCTTTTGAGTGTTGTATGCTTTGCTTCCTCCGCAAGCTTCTTACGACGATCTTTAAAGAGTATTGTAGACAACTTTCCAAACCTTGTGAAAAGTTTGTGTCGCGTTCTCTCAAGATGCGTGTAAGCTCTGCGCTGTGAGGATCGTGTGGCTCTCCAGACTATGTGAAGAGGCTTACTGCTGAAGCTCTGATACCATGATAAATTGTGGAGCAAAGAGAAATGCAGAGAGAAGAGAATAGAACAGTATATTGAAATGTATGAAGAAGTACAGAAAGTACAGAACGTAGAGAACACAATTACAATGCATGATGGTTGAGCTATATATGCTCAAGCAAGACAAAATTAGAAAGTACAACTATCCAGTACAACTGGCAGTGTACGGTCATACTGTTGAGGGTACAATATATTTAACATGGAGGACGACTAAGAATATGTCAGCATCTTCAATTGCTAGCCATCACGTTAAGATTTAAGATTAAAAGGTAACTAGCATAGCCACTCAAAACCGTGGTTGATAAACGCACAACCAAAAAGTGAAATGCACAACCAGAAAATGAGTGTCTACAACCAGCACAGCCATCGTGTTAAATCCAAAGTTTAATCATTTAAACGTGGCAATCATATAGTGCTATAGTTATTTCTTAATATGATTAGGGAACTGTTAAAAGGTAAACAAGTTAACGGATGCATTAGAAAATACAAGGAAGTTATGAAGAGGAAATCATATTCATTGATTTGGGAGGAGGACTAAGAATATGCCAGCATCTTTAATTGTTAGCCATCATATTAGAATTTTAGATTAAAAGGTGATTAATTGTGCTCATTGTCAATAGGTGTGGCCTAATTAATTGTGCCCATTTCTAATAGGTATATGTATATGGAAGTAACTAACTAACTATCAAACTCAAATATAATTTTTTAAAAGTACAATAATGAAATGTGAATTATTCTTAAATCATATTTTAATCAACAACTTACAACATATTATAACAAGTGTTGCAAGGCAACGGTAGTCCCTGCCTTTAGTGAATTTGAAAATTCATAATAATAATAATAATGATTTAAAATTAAATAAGATTAAATTATATAAATTGTAAAACTAAATAAAAAAAGGTAAAACTTTTTAATGTTTTTTATATTATTAATTAGATTTGAAAATTGATAAAATAATGATTTAAAACTAAAATAAGACTAAATTATATAATCTGTAAAACTAAATAAAAAAGAATAAAACATTTTAATATTTTTTATATTGTTAGTTGTATTTGTAATAATTGAAAAACATAAAACATTTCAATGTTTTTTGTATTATAAAATATGATTTAAATGTTTAAAAATCATGAAATATAAATTTAAATACAATTATAGTGAGAAATAAAAAAAATAATATCCATGGTATATCCAGATGTCTAGGATCAATATCGAACCAACTAGATCCGATGGCACTACCGAACCAACTCTCTGTTTCAGTTCTCTGTTCCCAATTTACCAATTTACCATGATATACCAATTTACCATCTACGAATTCGGATTTGGATTTGATATGATTTGGACAAAAAAATTATTGGAAAAATCTAAATTGGAAAAAAACCCTGTAGTATAAATTTGACTAAATACGAAATAGACAGGACTCTTCCAACTTTGAGTTGACTCGTCTGACTTAGAACTTTGAGGCATTATTAACATATATGAATTCGGATTTGTATCCGGTATGATTGGGAAAAAAATTGCATTGGAAAAATCTATTTTGAGAAAAAAAACGCTGAAGCATCTGACTAATACGAAATATCATGCAAATTATTCAAAATACAGAATCTAGATAATCAAACTTAAATAGCGCCCATTCTTCATTGCAGACCGAATTGTGGGTCGACTTTCCAAGAATCCAGATTTGGGCAGAAATTCCGCCGAATCAAATCTGAATTCGTGGCCCAATCTGTACAACCCTGATTTGGCCGCATTCTGCTACCATGCTTTGAGGAAATCGAAACAATTCATCTCACAAGTATGAGTTTGCAAATCAAACAAATCAGATTGCCTTGAAAAGAGTCACTCCATCGTCTGTCTACATAAGACGATGGAGTAGCAAATGATGGTAAGGGGCCGGAGCCGGTGTAACAAATGATGGTGTCTGTGTTGCCTTAGTTGGTGCTGGTGTTGAAGCTGTAGAGCATCAAACGAAACGACGATCCTTAGAAACGCCAAAAATATGGGACTTTATGTTGAGATTGGGAGAAGGTTATGATGAGGTTAATTGCTTACCTGCAGGAGCTTTCACCGGAGTCGTCGCAGTTACCGGTGAAGACGCTGGAGAAGAAACTGTTCAACAAACACAAAATCGGACGAACTTCAGTGAGTTATTCTTGGGGTAAGAGGAATGACTATAAAATATGCACAAAGTTCGGCGATCAAATATCGTATGTTAAAAGATTGCATAGTTCAAAAGAATTTTCAAGCCGCGGGAGAGTAACGCATCTGCCTCTGAAAGTGCTGCCATGATCAATGGCCTCGACACTCTGATTTAATAGCAATGCATCAAAATCTAAAATTAAAAAAAAAAAAATTATACGAAGAACGGAACATATCTTACCTGGAGCCCCTAAGGATGCCAAAGGAGATCCTGCAGCTGCATACAACACAAATAAAGCTAGCTTAAATAAGAAGCCCTAAAAGATAAACAGGTCTCCAATGACAGCTAGGCTTTCTCAAGATAATACAGGGAAAAAATACAGAGTGAAAAGTTTAAAGAACAAACTGCTTAACAAAGGCCATCATTACTCTTTAAAAACAGGGAAAAATACAGAGTGAAAAGTTTAAAGAACAAACTGCGTATCAAAGGCCATCATTACTATTTAAAAACAGGGAAAAATATAGAGTGAGAAGTTTAAAGAACAAACTGCGTATCAAAGGCCATCATTACTATTTAAAAATTAAAGAAAGAATAGCAAAGACGTCAGAACCTTTAGCCTCGATATATTTTATTCCTTGAAAGATGTTACAACACTGCCTCTATCTAAAGCCGGTCTTGGAGGAAAAAAGGACTCAAAAGAGAAAAAATTCTTTAAAGCACGGTAATATACAACAGACTTAAGGAGCATAAACGAGAATCCTAAACTTCCAGAGAGATACAATAATGTTCAAACGAAGTTGCAAGCAACACTCTTTAAAAAGTTTTATGCGTTGAGTGATTCACTTCAGACGTATTCAGTCAAACTGGGCATTCAGTTTTTGTGTACAGAGAAAATGGATAATCTCCTGTCTTGATATTCCAAATTAAATAAGGACCTAACCAGACTCAAACCTAAATGATTCAGTTGTAGATCCTTCAAAAATACTTGATAAACATTCAAAGCCATATTTTTCTCTTTAAAGTTGGAGGTAAGCTTTATAATTAAACTCGGACAGCTTTATAACGTGGTCTGAGAAGCAGAGACGGTTAAAATTAACTCAAAAATGATTCAACAACTATATAAAAGAGGTTCCACACGGAATAGTCTAAGCGGCATAAGCGAGAATCTAGAGGTCCAACATTTCATTACAAAAATAAATCTTCTTCGCTTGCCCTACCAGAGGTTACTAAGTGCCTACCGTCACAGTGATGCGTTCCATGTATAAAAAGAATGAAAAACATGTATAAAAATAATGAAGAATGAAAAAGAAGACATAAATTGGCGTCTAAATAGTCCATATAAAAGGTTGATCCAACCAGACCAAAAATACGAGCCATAGCGTTATAGATCCTATGAAAAAACTTCATAACTGTTCAAAGACCATCAAAGTTGTAGTTTCATGCACATAACAGAGTAAAGACCAAACCTTTTACTGCCATGGAGCCACTAACTGAATCAAAGCTTCTAAAAATGACTAAAACAGTGCCACAGGCTACCAAACCGAGATAGCTAGAAACTTCTGGAAAGATAATCTCCAAAACATCAATTTCCGCAAAGAAACAGGGCACTTACGGTTCCAAAGCCAAGGAACACTGGCATTCACAGTCCATATCAACTCAGACACAATAAAACAAAATTATGAAAACCTGAACTCACCCGCGCATTGGCTTATGGGCGGCGTTTTGACATTGCAGGCTCCAGGAAGAGCCAAGGCCTTCGTACGGTTGATAGGCAGACCCAGGTTGTTATTACCAGACAGAACTTGGCACAAGAACAACACCTTCGTAGAAACAATTGCAGAAAGCGCGGTACAACAATCATTGCCCGGCTTCGTTTCATTGCTGCTAGTCATAACAAAGCTTAAACATGGAGACAAGCTCGTTATAGCGCTGGTACAATCCGAAGATGAAGAAGAAGGAGAAGGCGCCTGTGCCACCACTCTGACTACCATAAAGACAGCCATTAAAGCAAGACCCCATGCGTTCTTCCCCATCCTGAAGCAGAAACCCTTACAGACCGAAAAATAAACCCTCTTAACCTCAACAACGTGTAGCCTCGTAATAGTATAACTTTACGATACCTGAACCAAAACAATGAGACTCGCCTGGTACCAATATATGAGTCTGTTGACGCGTATTTTTTTTATTATCTAGTATTCAGCTGCCCCCCTTCCCAGTACAATTGGCTGACCACAGTACAATCAAATCTATTAATTGTTTATACATTGAATGACGTGAAGCCTGCAATAACACTTGAAAGATATTAGCCAATCAAATGTTAGAAAAATATTTTTTTTTATTATTAAAAAAAATACATATTTTGATTTCCTATGTTACACATTTGATATAAAACAAAAATCTAAAGTCAACCCTAAACTAATAGCCGGTCAACGATGAACTCATCGCTACTAGTCCCTAGCCTTGGCAGGGACTAATAAGAGTAAAAGTGAAATATATGCATCATTCAATCCACACAAATAAAGTTTTAAAAGAGACAAAATAAAATTGTATATGTATAACTTTAAATGAATTTTGAATTATAATTAATATTTTTAGAGAATCTAAAAGTATATATTTAAGTTGAATTTATAATACTCTTTTATTAAATATGTATACGACATATTTATTTTCTGTATAAAATAATTTTCAATAAAATAAATAATTCAATTAAAAATAAAATAATAAAATAATGTTATTATTAACTATAATTTGATAAATTTGTCAAAATTAAAATAATATTGTTTATAATCTTAAGAAAAAAAAATCAATATGTATACTAATTTCATTCATTTTACTAGACTCAATGATTTAAGAAAAGAAAATTACTATGTTGTCATGAACCCACCATAGAAGATGAACTAGACCTAGCCCACTTAAAATCTAGAGTTAGTGTAAGAACAACAAATAGAAACATAAATCTAATCAATTAACCTAATATTAAACTTAATTGGTGCCACTCCATTTGTTACACAACAACTTCAAATTACAAGCTGAAAAAATCTATTAATATCTCTCACAAACATATTGCATCCTTTGCTTCTATATTTAACTATAATACTACAAATCAACTCGCTCAAAAAATAATATTAAAGTTGTACATGAGCATCCAAGTTCTTTTATAGATATAACTAAGATATCATATGGTAGGTTGCCATCTCTCCTTTACATATGATTTATAATATCACAATGAAATTCTACTAAATTTGATTAGGAAGTACATAATAACATAATTTTGTTTCAATAATAGATCATGTTTAGAAAAGATAGTTTTTTTTGACAAACACTTAAAAAATGATAGTTCCTTAATCCATATATAAGTAAGTAAGTTTCACTTGATTCCTAATTTAATTGAATATCAGTGCAGGGGAACAATTTAAAAAAAAAAAAAAACATAATTTTGTTTCATAAGGATATTATGCAAAAAGTGGTGCACGGGGTTGTTCATTAGCATCTATGGCAGTAGATAGATCCTTTAATTCTACATGTCCATAATTTAAAGGCGTGAAGTTATGAAAGTAAAAAGTCGAAAATTAAATGCCAGGGTAAATATGACCAGTTCTCATTCCCGTTCTCTTCTTGTTATCATCACCAAACAAACGTGAGGTTTGGATCACGTTTTCCGTACTAGCGACATCGACACAACTTCCCAAAATTCCATATTTCTACCCCCATCAGTCCTGGAATTTGAGGGCTACAGCCCGTATTTAGTCCTACAGCCCATATTTGACACGTTTCTATAAAACCTACACGTCATTATTGACTTTCTTTGAAATTATTCACCTGTCAAATTGACGTGTAACCTTCTGTATTACCCGTAAAAAATTCTAATGGGTATGTGTACTATAAGGTTACGGACATATAATATAGGGTTACCCACGCAACATAAGTAATTGTATAGAAGTAAATGCCAGTAAATGAGTTTGTGCTGCCGTATCACTATAAAATATATAAACAAATGCCAAATCGCGCGGAATCCAGATGGGCCTGTTTAGTGTTATCTGCTGGTCATATCCGATGGTACTGTGGTTGTTGAGGGAAGTTCAAGGAACGAGGCACGTGGCATTACAATTGATGAGACAAGCATATTATATTTGATGACACCCATACAAAGTTAGATGAAGTGATAAATGAACATTGAAGACAAGTACAAGCGACGGTTCATTATTTTCAAATTTCAATTGTGCCTAGATCTTTTTCATTCCAGCATTCAAGCGACCCTTGAACTCTTATACGGTTTAGGTCTTCCTGATGCTAAGTTCTATCGTTGAAGGTTCGCGCAACGCCCGCTCATAGCAGACAGAGGTGTAACTGTCCCTTTTGAGATTCTAGGTTCTACTTTTTTATGCTTCTAATTTGGCATTGGAAAATTTCCTGAGGATATGAGGGGCCGAACGACGGGGAGACCAACGTTGGTTTAACGATTAGGTATTCGCCTGAATAGGATATCGATCTATTGTTCATTAGCCATTAACCTCCTGTGCTGAGATATCCATCTAATTAAAATGCAAGGAGTTTCAATTTGAGTGGGAGATATTATTCTAATAGGTCTACTCTGTTACTACTCCACTCTAGCCTCGAACTCTACTCTGCTACCCTATTGCAATTCATGCTTCTTTCTTGATTTACATTTTACATTTGAGATGAACCATTCCACGGGCACCATATATTCCACTTGGCTCGGGGTGTTCCATTAATATTTCTTGATCTGGGAACGCAAATAATCTTGTTGGAATGAGGGTTTTAAATTCCATATATTCCACTTGGCTCGGGGTGTTCCATTAATATTTCTTGATATGGGAACGCAAATAATCTTGTTGGAATGAGGGTTTTAAATTCCCTTGAGCCTGTCTTCCTTGTTGGTGCTTCTGTTATGGGTTCAATGAGCTTTGCAAATAAATGAAGGATCGTTGAAGCAAAGGCCTTCCTTGTTGGTGCTTCTGTTATGGGTTCAATGAGCTTTGCAAATAAATGAAGGATCGTTGAAGCAAAGGCAGTGGCAAAGGAAGGAAGGAAAGTTTATTACAGTTCATTCCCAAATGGATTGTTGCTATGCTACTGCGTTCATGAAGCAAAGGCAAGTAAATTTTCTTTTTCTCTTGCATTTCACATTTATTACTAATTTGTTATAGAATTTAAATTGTTTGATATTTTTTCCAAATATATAAATATATAATTGCATTTAGATTTACATATGGTTGAATTTAAAATTTATTATATATGCAAAATAGAGTTATGGAATTATGTTGTTTGATATTTTTTAGAAATATATAATTTCTGTTTGAATTTTCAGATATTTTCCCCAAATATATTTTCCCAAACATATAATTGGGGTTTCATGATTTTCTAAATATTTAATTACATTTAGAGAAGTTCGATTAAATCATACGAAGACAAATTTTCAAATATTTTCCCCAAATATATTTGCATTTAAAAAGTCAATATATTTTTAAATTCAAATATTCTGGAATTTATGAGATTTGATATTTTCTCAAACATATAATTGGGGTTTCATGATTTTCTAAATAATATTTAATTACATTTACAAAAGTTCGTCGTTAGAATGGTGACATAAAATCATCCAAATGGATTGATCAAATACTTGAACAGATTTATGGATTGACTTTTGAAATTCTGTACGTGAGTTCAAAGGATGCTATGTCTGCATCCAATTGAATAGATTTATGGATTGACTTTTGAAATTATGGTAAGTTAGTTCAAAGGATGTTATGTCTACATCCAATTTACATAAAGATCAAAACTTTGAAAATTTTAATATGTAAATTTATATGTCAAAAGTTTAATATATATATAGTTATTAATCTCTTATATTTGTATACAAAGAAATTATTTCCTTTTTTATATTATTATTTGTAAATTATTGTTTTAATATAAAATAAATATTTTATACCATATATTTATAAATTAAAATTCTTAAAATTTTAAAATATAACAAAATCTATTTAAATCTAAATTAAATACTTTATATTACATAACATAAATATAAAATAAATATTAATAATATAAATCCATCTTTAATTYYTTATATYTGRATTCATAATCAAACATATTACTTYTTTTTTTATATCTMYATTTTMTYYATTYTGAACYARCAACACATCACCCTAATTGTATCTTCATCWTAACCATTTTAAATCACCAAACCYATTAATCCATTCACTTATGTAAGGAGCACAATAGTTCAATTGTTTGGAATTGTTCTCATGTATTTCTCTTAGTTTGATTTTCAAATTTCTTATCACCTTTAAGATTTATGATCTCTTACATGTGTTTTTTTCTTCATGTCACACCTAGAAATCTCTAAGGAACATTTCTCTAGGTAAAATTGGTGATTTGAACTCCAACAACAATAATTGGGATTTTAGCAAGGAGCAATGGGAAGATACATTTTACACAGTTTGTTGCACTCTCATGAACTTTCATGAATAAAAATAAATAGCTTTTAGTGATTGCATGGAACAATCCATTGCTCTGGGCTCAACTAACCTCATAACCTTATGAACAATAAAAAAAAATATTTTGACACTCAAGATTATGCATAAAGCTTAAAGTGACAAGTATGAAAAAACATTAACCGTCCTCAATTTTTCACTTGACACGCAGGATAAATTTGAAATTCCTGACCCCCATCAAAAAGCTGGGTTACATAACATTTAATGATTTACCTACTACATTATTAAATTCAACTATGTAAAATCTAACGAACTTACAAAATGTTATGTAACTAAGTACTTAATGGTAAATCACTTTTAATATCCATAGTTTTATGTCTTTAAAATTTAGTTATTCGTTAATTTATATTTTTTTTAAATTCATGCTTTACTAGTTAGGTTAGGTTGTCAGATTTCACAGTTCTCATCATTTATTTTCATAATTATATATTTTGGCATATTAATATGCAATATTACATAACATTAAATGCTTTATAAAGAATTAGTTGTCATCATTTATTTTCATCATTATATAATTATATATCTGAGTATATTAGTATGCAATGTTGTATAGCATTAAATGTTTTATAACCAATTAGTTGTCATCATTTATTTTCATAATTATATATCTGAGCATATTAAAATGCAATGCTGCATAGCATTAAATGTTTTATAACCAATGTTAAATTATTTTTAATATCCACAATTTCATTTTTTTTAAATTTAGTTACTCATTGATTTATATATTTTTTTAAATCCATACTTTACTAGTTAGGTTAGGATTGTCAAATTTGACAGTTTTAACAACTTCCATTATCCATTTTCATAATTATATATCTGAACATATTAATGTGCAATGTTGCATAGCATTAAATGCTTTATAACCAAGTACTTAATATTAAATTACTTTTAATATCCACAGTACTATGTCTTTAAAATTTAGTTATTCCTTGATTTATATTTTTTTTAAATTCATACTTTACTAGTTAGGTTAAGGTTGTTAGATTTAATAGTTTTGACAACTCCAATTGTGTATTTTCATAATTACATACCTAAGCATATTAATATACAATGTTGCATAGTATTAAATGTTTTGTAACCAAGTACTTAATCTTAAATTATTTTTGTCCCTGAGGTGTAGGACAGTCAGTGACGGAGTGTGTTGTTAAGCCACTCCGTGTTGAAAAGTCTCCAAATCTGCGGGGACAAAAAATCCAACCATGTTAAGGGTTGGTGTGGCTCAGACCGGGTGAGATCCCCGGGTGATTTTGACGGCTTAGAGGTTAATTCCGATGCCAAGAGGTTCTGCCACCTTAACAAACAAACAAACAAAATCTTAAATTATTTTTAATATCCACAGTTCCATGTCTTTAAAATTTAGTTATTTCTCTATTTATATTTTTTTCAAATTGATACTTTACTAGTTAGGTTAGAGTTGTCAAATTTGATTGTTTTGACAACTCCATCATCTATTTTTCATAATTACATATTTAAACATATTAATATATAATGTTGCATAGCTTGATGTATAAAGTTATCTACTAAAAGTTAGAGAAAATGATGAAGTGATTGAAATAAATTTACATATATAAAGTATGACTATTTTTTTATTTGGAAAGTGGGAAATCCTATTATAATTCACTTATGAATTAAAAAAAATGATAGTTAATATTAGTTGCTATAAGTTGACTCATCACCATTATGTTTTATTATAAATATAACAAAAATTAAATTTATTATATTATTTATTTCTTGACCAATAATATGGTTTTCAAATTCATTTCCCTTAAATTTTATGACTCCTTTTGTACTTCAATACCTTAACCTTTATTATATTATTGGGTGGTAGAAAATTACAAATATCATTTTTTATGTATAGAGTTATGGAGCATTTAATGCATCCTACATATATAGTGTATATATGTAGGAGTAGAATCAATTTTATGTATAGAGTTGTGGTAAATTTAATGCAACACTTATATAGTAGGTGGGCATTGTATGCATTGTTGGATATTTGTCAATATTAATAATAATAATAATAATAATAATCTATTTTTAAGGTCACGACCAAGCCACACCAAATTGGTGTATGAGACCCCCTTGTTTGTGGGACAAGGGATCCCCCTCCTTCGTCTACAGAGGTATACATACCCTACCCCCACCTTACCCCCCTCTGGATTTGAACTTGTGACCTCTTAAGAGGAAACACATGTTCTTAACCGTTAAGCCCACTCAGGTTGTATAATTTATATATAATGTTACATAGTTTGATATATAGGATTATTTACTAAAAGTTAGAGAAAATTGTGAAATGATTGGAATATAAATTTACATATATAAAATAGGATTATTTTTTTATTTGGAAGGTAGCAAAACTTATTATAATTCACTTATGAATTAACAAAAAGGATAGTCATTATTGGCTATTATGGGTTGACTCATCACCATTATTCAAAGAAAGTCACATCACACCATTATTCATAGAAAACCACACCACTTAAATAACATGTAAGTGGTCCATAAGGGGGTATACTTTAACTCCTTATTTTCTAAATCCACACACACACATAATGTTTTTTTTCTTGTAGATGTGTCTCTTTTTTATGGTTTTTCTAAAAAAGTATTGTTATTTAATATTATATTAATATATTGGTGTAAGATAATGCTTCCATTATATGACTTGTTTTTTTTTTTTTTAAATAAAAAGGGTAGATCCTATTATATTATAGCTTCAGAAAGAGAGTATTCATGACACATAGACGCCAGCTGTCTTGCCTGTGCAGGAAACCACGACAGTTGGCTTTCCCACAGTAGCATGAAAAAAACAAGGAGAGTGTTGCACCACCCTCCCCGTAGGAAACGAGGGAGTGTATTCATGATTAAAAGTATTCTAGTGAGGTAGATTCTAATGCTATACAAGATATCAACTAGAGAGCTACAATACTGGTAAACGACTACAGAGGACAAATAGAAAAACATGCAGACAGAAAGACCTATTAACCGGCGTTCCCGTTAGCATCCTTCGCTTCTTCCTCGCTGGCTGGAATGGAAAACTGTTGTGCACAAGTTGGGAATTGGCGCTTAGGAGTGGCGCTGGAGTAGGCCGCATAGAGCATGTCTAGGCGTTGGCTAACGCAGACTGCTAGGAAAATCTGATCGTCGACCAGGCTTCGTACTTCGAAAATGAGTTGCAAATGCTCCGGGTGCAAGAGAGGTGGCGAGGGTGGCGTCTGCGACTTGTCGTCCTTTTCTAGTCGTCCTGTGGCTCCTCCTCTTCCTGTATCTACTTGTGGCTCCTCCTCGATTATACAGGGTGTTGCGCAAGGGTCTGAGGAGTTTTTAGCGCGGGGCGGTGCCTCTGAGTCGACAAAACAAGTTGGGGGGTCCCAATTGTCGGGGACTCTAAACATCTTACTTTCTGATAAATCTGGTGGGAGCTCAATGCTCAGGTCTTCTTCCACAACTGTTCCGGGTGGTGAGCTTGCGGTTGTAATCGCTCGACGTTGCCTCTGCTTGGCTAGGGTCATCACGCGTTTGAAATTCTGGTGCCTCTTTCTTCTAGAATCGGCTGCATACCAGTCGGCTCCTCTACGGGGCCTCCCTATCACCCTCGGCATGGCTAGAGCGAAGTTCAGTGCTAATTCGCTGAGAACTCTGTTACAGCCTCGCTGTTCAGGAAGCTCCAAGGGAACATTAGAGCTCCCGGTAAGGTAGGTGGAGGAATAAAACATGGTTATAGCCATTAAATCCATGAGCTTAATGCTCTGGCTGACCGGACTGAGATCGCTCATGCAAGGCCTCATCGGAGAACGGAGGCGGATGTAGAAAATGCGCCTCATAAATCACGGAGTGTGTGGTGAGGGCAGATATAAATGGCCTCCCTCACCTCATCGCCACGTCCCTCGCCCTCGACGTGTGTCACCCCATCCGGGGCCATTATATGACTTGTTAGTTGCAATGCAAATCTAGAAAAACAAGGATATGTTGGCTACAAGAAATTATTAGAGATGCATATACAACTTATTACAATATTGTGTAAAAATATTAAAGTTAAAAAATCTAATTAGCATCCTAAATATATAGCTTTTATTTATGAAAAATTTGTGTAACTCGTAAAAAGTCATGTTCTTGTACTTCTAATAGTGGGTTGTTATTTTTTCTCTAAAATATAATGACGTGTTAGTTGCAATGAAAATCTAGAAATTTTTTCATTAGAGATACATATACACCTTATTACATATCGTCTAAAAATATTAAACCTAAGAAATCTAATTAGCATCTTAAATATATAGCTTTTATTTATGAAAAAATTGTGTAACTCATAAAAATTCATGTTCTTCTAATAGTGGTATGCTATTTTTTCTCTAAAATATAATGCATATGTTTACTTAAGACGTCAGTCTAGTAGTTCAATGACGTAATATCTTGAAACAAATTTTCATAATTGTACATAATAGTATGTTAATTTGCACATTTTTGGTAAAAATTTTAATGTTAATTTTATATATTTGTTAAATTAATAAAGTTGATGAAACCCTTAAATTAAAAGCTCAAGCATTAAGACCATGTTTGAGGGTCTTAACATAATCAATCAATAATTTTTTTGTTAGAGTGTAAGCGGTCGTACTTTTTTCGACAACACATGGTATTCAAACAGAGGGAAGACACCTTCAGTAACCACTCACACAATCAGATCAAATATCAACACATCGATATTTTTATGTCGTAAAACCCCAATGCAGAAACATCCACGGCCCCAACAAATGTGGCCACTTGAGGCAACTTCTTAGTGAAAAAGAATAATATTACAAGATATTTTATCACAATCAAGCATAAAAAAATGACCCTCCATTATCTTTAAATATAGATCATGGACCAATCGGGAACTAATCCACATATCAATGTAGTCATTAATATCAAGAAGAATATGAGTCATCAGATCACTCAATGTCTAGAACATATCATTACCATCGGATTACAAATGCATACTAGTGCATACTAAAGAAACACACTAAGAAACAAACTTTAACGTAATGACACATCAGACCAAGTTGATCTTAACTAACTCTTGAGTGTCTAAATATCCTAACATCCCCCTTAGGACCAACTTGGATAGGATTGAAGGATTTAGAAAGGGGACACGATAGGAGAAGGAATGAGGCATTATAACCTACCCCCTTAATGACAACTTCGTGAACTCATATCATAGATCGAAGTTTAGAAAAAATTGTTTTTGCAAGAGACTTTATGAAAATGTCTTCAACTTGATCTTCTATAGGGAAAAAGAGCACTTCAATAACTCAATCATGAATGAGCTTTTTGATGAAGTGCATGTGTATCTCAATGTGTTTATTGTACTGATGTTGAACTAGATCTTTGGTGAGCTTGATGGCACCCTAATTGTCGCACCAGAGGGTGGTTAGATGATGTTGCTAGAATTCAAACTCAGAAAGGATCTTTCGAAGCCACAAGGATTCATGAATTGCATTAATCATTGCTCGGTACTCTACTTCTACTGAAGAAAGAGAAATATCATGTTTTTTCTTACAATCCCAAGTGACAAGTCCAAAACCAAAGCCGAAAACATAATCTGCAGTAGACCTTTGATCATCAGGGTCATCAGCCCAATCTAAATTAGTGAAACCAACCAACAAAGGAGTCCCTCTTGAACTGTAATGTATCCCAAAATGAATCCTACCCTAGACATAATGAAGTATCCTTTTTTCTTTTTTCCAATGGCTTTCATGGGGTGTTTGCATGTATTGGGAAAAAACACCAACAACAAAGGAAATGTCAGGATGGGTACGAGTCAAATATAAGAGGATACCAACGCACTTACAGTACAAAGTGGCATCGAATTTGGGAGTAGTACATGTGGAAGCAAGTTTGACTCTAGATTGGAAGGGAGAAGGGGTTGGTTCGGAATCATCCATGTGAAAGCGATGAAGAAGGTCACAAGCATACTTAGACTAAGAAAGAAAAATTTATTCCTTGGTTTGCAATACTTGGAGGCCAAGGAAATAATGCAAATGGCCTAAGTTTATCATTTCAAATTTCTTTTTAAGGTCGGTTTTTACATGGGTTAAAATTTTAAGGTCACTATTGTAGATTTTAACCTTGTACAGTTAATTACTGCAAATAGATTCTTAATAAAAATAGAAAAGATACAATGGAACACACACATTACACAAATATTTTACTCTAGAAACCCAAACCAGGAACACCAACAACCTCTTTAGAGGTACACCTCTAATATTTGTATTCATCATCTTCTTCATTGTTTACAATATGTATAGGATCTTGTGGCATCCAAACCCCTAGTCCATTGACCTAGATTAGTCAACAACACTAATTCCTTAACCAGAATTAGAAAACCGTCGACAAAACCGTGTGTCAAAAAATCGCCCCAAAAAATGAAATTGGGGGATCCACCCCTAAACCCCCCCAACAAGGGGGACCCCCCCTGCTCCCATATCAATGTACATTACATGTGACCAATATTGCAAAGAATATAACACATACCCAGTATTCTCCCACATGTTGTTTTCTTTGCATACATCAGGTTACAAGATTACATAGTCAAAAATCTAGGGAAACAATGCCAATTGTTTCTCTACACCAGGAGAACTTATCGGTGCTCACAAAATTTGTCAATGAATCTGCAACATTCTTTAAAATTTCCACCTTCATCAACAACACCTTCTTGTATTCAACCATGTCTCTCACAATGTGATACTGAACATCAATATGATTTGTCTTTGAATGATAAGGCAGATTCTTCACCAGGAAGATTGCACTTTGGCTATCACAATATATCCTTACAACTTATTGTACCAACCCAATACCTGAACACAATATATGTAACCATATTGCTTCCTTTCTTGGATGAGTGGATGCCATGTATTCAACTTCTGTAGTAGAGAGTGCCAATACAACCCGTATTTTTCTCATCCAACTGATTTCTCCTCCAAATAGATTAAATACATATCCACTTAAAGATATTTTCGATCCAGATCTCCAGCCCAGTATGTATCAACAAACCCATGTATGTCCAACACTTTGTCCAATCCTAGTATTCCTTGGTAGCATAATCCATAACTTATAGTACCACACAAATACTTGAAAACCCTCTTTACTATTGTCCAATGCTCATTCCCTGGTTTTGACATATACCTGCTCAAAAATCCCACTGCATGTACAATGTCCAATCTAGTACATTCCATTGCATACATCAAACTGCCAATTTCACTGGCATATCGAACACATGACATGTCATCTTCCTCGTCCCATGTCTTATTACTCTAATATGATAATAAATTTACACCCACAGGAATATGAACCTTGACTAGTTTACATTATTGCATATTAAACCTCTATAATATTGTCTCAACATATTTCCTCTGATTTAACCATATTTTTTTGTTTTCTCGATCTTTTTTAATTTCCATGCCCAAAATGAAATTTGCAGCACTAATATCCTTCATGTAAAATTTAGAGGACAATTGAGTTTTTACATCCTAGATGATCTTCTTGTTGTTTCCTATCAGCAACATATCAGCCACATACAAGACCAAATAAATAAGATGGTCACCAACTAATTTGAAATAAACATTGTGATCATGTTTGCTCCTTGTGAAGCCAAGTCCCAACATATAATTATCATTTTTTTGACACCGCATCTTTGGTGATTTCTTTAACCCATGTAGGGACCTTTTTAGCATGCATACCAGCTCTTTCTTTCCTTTCACTACAAAACCTTTTGGCTTCCTTGTGTAGATTTCTTCTTCCAAATCCCCATGTAGTAATGTTGTCTTCACATCCATTTATTCAACTTCAAAATCAAAAGAAACAACAACAGATAAAATAAATCTAATGGAGGTTAACTTGGTAACATGAGAAAAATTTTCACCAATGTCAATTCCCTCTACCTAGGAATAACCTTTTGCTACTAACTGAGATTTTTATTTCTCCACTTTTCCTTATGCATTCAACTTCTTCTTAAACTCCCATTTGTTTCCTATAGGTTTTATTCCAGTTGGAAACTCTACTAGATCCCAAGCCTCATTCTTTCCGAAGGATACCATTTCTTCAACCATGGCCTTTTTCTAGAGTTTTGCATCCTATGAATCCACTGCCTCCCTAATAGTTCTAGGATCATCATTAGTAATAAACAAATCAAAAAAATGAATGGAAATGTATACCTTTCTAGTTGCCTTATTTCTTGAATCGATCTCCTAAATATTGGAGCATGAGGCTCTTCTTCTTCTAATTCATGTTCTTATGTAGAATCTAATTCATTATCCTTCTATTCAAACTCTATTTTCTATGGTTTTTCCTCCTTGGTATGACTTCATGTTTGACAACATATTTGATTTCTCTAAATACCACATCTTGACTATACCCTACCTTCTTATTTTTTGGGTTCCAAATCTTATAACCTATCAGACCATCTTTATTCCCAATGAGGATACAATTTTCATTATTTTTAACCAACTTACTCCTATTTTCCTTTGGAACGTGAACATAGACATCACAACCAAATACCGTGAGATGTTTAAGAGAGGGTTTCTTACCAATCCTATCGAGTCTTGTCATCCAATGTTGACGAGGATGATCTATTAACCAGGTAACATGCAGTACCCACTGCCTCTACCCATAATTATTGTCCTAACCTGGCACCACTGAGCATGTTCTTTGCTTTTTCCATCAACGTCCTATTCATCCTTTCTGCAACTCCATTCTGTTGAGGTGTGTATGGATTATTCTTCTTTCTTTCTATACTACACTTCTCACATAATTATTTGAATTCATTTCCATAGAATTATCCACCATTATCTGTCCTCAACACCTCAATTCTCTTCTTTGTCTCATTCTCCACAAGATCCTTGAACTCTTTGAATTTATCAAAGACTTTAGATTTCTTCCTAAGGAAATAAATCCATGTATTCCTTAAGAAGTTATCAATAAATGAGACATAGTACACATATTTTTCTAGTTATGGAATTGACATAGGTCCAAACAAATAACTGTGAAACAATTGTAAAACCTCTCTGCTCTCATAGCTTCAAAGGAGAATCTTACACGCTTATGCTTTCGATATAAAAAATGTTCACAAAAATCAAAATTTAGAGAGAAATCAGGCATACGTTCAACCATACCTTTACCATGTAGTACTCTGAATCCCTTCTCTTTGATATGCCCCAATATTTGATGCCACAGTATAATGTTTTCTCGAGAGACTGCAGGAGTTATTTCTTCTTCAAATCCAATCTCAAGAAAAATGGAATTGTTGCACCCATTACTAATAGTGCTTCCTAGCAGCTTATATATAGTTCCAATATGAACTCCCTTTAGCAAAACCATTCCCCCTCGAACGATCATGTAGGTTTCTTTCTCAAACACTATTTTTACCCCTACATCGTCCATTTTGCTTACATAAATCAAATTTATGGTCAATCTTATGATTTTCGGAACACCATGGAGTGTTCTAATCCTACCATCCATGAGATTCACTTGAATTTTTCTCTTCCTGGGATTTTGGTTGTCGATTCATCTCCTAGAAAAACGTCACCTCCATCATACCTTTCATATTCATAGAACCCCTCTCTGTGGGGAGTCATATGAAAGGATGCACCTAAGTCAACCAATCATGCCTCACGATCTGCATGTGTTCTTGAAGAATCCTGGTACACATCCACTCCTTCATCTATGAAGGTTTTCTCTTCTGTAGAAGGAACATCATTAGATCCATTCCCTCTCTCAACAGTTTTGGATCTACATTGTTTCTTGTAGTGCCCTTATTTTCCACATCTCCAACATACCTTTACAATTTTTTTGGGAGATTTACATCTTCCCCTAGAATTAGATCTCCCACTCGAGGACTTCGATACATTTATTTTCTGGGAGCGTCCTTTTTCAAATAAGGCATATGTGCTCCATCCTTCCATGTTCTTCCACATCACCTCCTCCGATAACAAGGATGAGACCACATCATCAAATCTTGAAGTAGTGACATTACTACCTATGGACACAACCAGACTATCCCATGAGTTTGGTAAAGAGAACAATAAACTGATAGACTTATTTTCATCATAAATCTTAATATCAACAAATAATAACCGACTTACCACAATATTGAAGGCGTTCATGTGCTCGATGCTCTGTGACCAATTTTCCATCTCTCATGCTTAGTTTGTACAACTTCTTTTGTAGGAACATTTTGTTTACTATGGAATTTAACTGATACAAAGCCCCAAAATTATCCCATAATGCCTTGGTTGTAGCTTCCCCTGACACATTCAGTAATAATGAATATGAGGGACACAACCTGATTGTGCTCTTCACCTTCCAATCCAACTATAGCCAGTATTCTATTGACATTTTTTAGGTGTAGTACCTAGATCCATAATGATCCACAATGATCCACTGATCTTTTCCACCAAAAAATATTCCATCTTGAGCTTCAACGACTCAAAATGTTTCCCATTAAATTTCTCGATCTCTATTTTTTAAATGCTCACCATTTCTTTTCACCGCAAGAATCGATAATGCAAAGTTCCCACTATAACAAGGTTTATCATAGACCCAAGCCAAAACCTTAGCAAAAAAGGTGTCCATGTAAAACCAATAACTTCTCTAGTACCAAATGTATATTTTAGCCTTATACAATTAATTTCTGCAAATAGATTCTTAATAAAAATAGAAAAGATACAATGGCACACCCACACATTACACTGAGTTTTTACCTTGGAAACCCAAACTTGGAAAACTAACAATTTGTTTAGAGTCGCACCTCTAATCTTTTTATTCATCATATTCTTCATTGTTTATAATAAAATATATATAATATCCCACGACATCCAAACCCCTAATCCATTGACCCAGATTAGTCAACGACCATAATTCCTTAATCAGAATTAGAAAACCATTGAATTAAACCATGTGTCGAAAAACAACAAAAATGAACGAAAAAGATGCCAAAAAAAAAATTTGGGGGCTCTTCCCCAAAACCCCCAACATGGGGGACCAATCTTGCAAAGAATATAACATATACCCAACAACTAATAGTGATAATAAGGTTATCAACATAAAGAAAAAGTATTATGATATGGCTTCGTACTTTCTTGGTTTAGACATTAGGGTCATAATGGCATCTAGAAAAGTCAATGTCAAGAATAAATTTGTCCATTTTGGCATACCAATCTCAAGGAGATTGCTTAAGAGCATGAAGATATTTATTAAGGAAACAAACAAGGCTAGAGTCATTCTAAACATAGTCAGGAGTTTTTCCATGTATATTTATTCTATCAAATCCCCATGCAAGAAGGTGGATTTAACATTTATTTGATGAAACTCCCATTTATGTGAGGTAGTAAGGGATAGAACAAGTTGGATGCAATTCATTTTTTCTATGGGGGAAAAGATTTGATTATAATCAATTCCTTCAACTTGAGAGAATCCTTTGGAAACTAATTGAACCTTGTTTATTTGGACACTTCCATATAATGCATGCTTAGTTCTATACACCCATTTATATTGGACAAGCTTTAGAAAATACTTGTAACACATAATACATCATTGAAATTACCATTATCTACCTGAATTGTTCCAAACCCTACAACACTAAGAGATCTATCACCATCAACAAATATTTTTTTGGTGTTACATTCATTTAGATCAAAAAAATCATTTGAACTTAGAGTCATTAATTTGAACTTAGATAAGTAATCTTCAATGCAAGGAAAATCATTGGGACTTAAAGTCATTAATTGATTTTCAAACTGGTGGGCTTGAATAATATTTTATTTGCCAAACATAGCTTGAAGCTTCCTAATCTTCATCGAGGTCATCAATTCCTTGAAGGTGAAACCTTAAATAGGGAGAGATGGAAATTTAGATTAATTTACATGATTCATCATTATTATCATCCCATTTGGCTCTCTTTTTAGAATCAATGAGTTCTTGTTATTTTCCCAAGGTAATCCAGTATAATCCTTTATTTCTTAGTGCATCCTGCATATGTGATTTCCATGAGAAGTAGATGGTACTAGAAAATAAAAGATCACTTGGAGAAGAAATATTAAAATGTGCAGATAATATAGATTCAAAAGATAAAATGGATGTCTTAGATGAAAACATCTTGAAAAAATAGGTTGTTTAAAAAAAATGACACTGAAAACAAACTTCAAATGTGAAAGTTATGCCCTTTTGAAAAAAAGGCATAAACAGTAACCAAAGAACCACGTGGCAAGTATAAGTTGGTCCACATGGTGATACTCATTTTTATCTAACTTTGATTGTAGTTTCACTTTTACAAATAAGTTACATATGAAGTGACCAACTTTTATAGAATAAGTGGAAATCACTTTTACACTGAAGTTACTTTGTAAATTAAAGTTGTGTGCAAAAAGTAAAATAAAATAAAATATTAAAGCTACTTTATAGTGATTGACATTTATAATTTGAGTGAAATGCACTTTACAATGAATGCATGAATTTTTTCAAAAAGTAACAAAAAAGATACTTGAACTCAAGACCTCTTATTCAATAAAACACATAATAATCTTTAGGGGGATGGGGGGTGTTTTTGTTGTTGGAGCTCTGCCTCAAAGTGTGTGCTTAAAAAAATCATTTCATAAGTTCACACACACACAAAAAAAATTGCTTCTCGACAAGGGGTTATATCTCGATTAGATTACCTAGAAAATGCAAATTTTCTCTCTATTTCAAATTTGTCGAGATCACACATAACACATGAAAAAGATCATATATAGACAATAAAACACTTTTTACTATGTTTATGATTTTCTAAGATCGCACGGAGCAGAAAGAAAAAAGCATATATATATACCAGAAATAGTAGCAACCCAAAAACAAAAACATAAAACTGAAATATTATCTCTATACTTTAAAAAAAAAAGGGTGTCTTCAAGCTTCATACCTCCATATTTGAATGAAATGGCTATATATTGGGAAAATGGAAACCTTTTTGAGTGAAACAAAAAATATTTCTAATTGAAATGAGTGCTCAAGACGTAATGAAACAATCCTCTTGGCCCAAAAATGTACGGAAATAGAAAAACCCAGAGATGCGACAACACAACTTCAAGATATCGATCTACAATGGGACTGGGTCTTCAAACATGATATGATACCATATTCGACAACATAAGGTATTCTAATATAGAGTACAAACACATTCAATAATCATCCAAACAACTATTGGATCATGTTGTCATTGATGCTAATGGTTTGATTGATTGATGTCAAGTGATTAAATGATTGATTGATGTCAATGGATTGATTGATAGGCTTGATTGATTGATGATTGATGAACAATGTATATGTATTGTTCTTGATGAGAATGATAGCTGTCAAGTGGAAACCAATCGATGAAGATGGATCAATAAGTTATATGATGCATAGATGAATATGGATCAATGAGTTGTCATTGATACATGATGAACATGGATTCCTTGATATATGATGCATAGTTTATTTGATGTAAAGATGACTCATTATTTTCTTGTCATGGTACAAATAGATGAACTCCAAAGTGGTCCCCTTATGGTGAAATTCCTCATGGGAAGATGCTTTGTGGTTGAGTTATGGTTGAGAGAACCCATGCTTGTATGTGGAATAAAGAGAAGAAGATCAATGATTTTTTTGGTGAAACTATTCTAGATGGATAATTCTTGTCATGCCATTTCTGGTGGTATGTGGAACGTCACATAACTCCTGATGGTTTGAGATTTATGGCCTTACGAATTTGAAGGACCCTCATATGATGGCTTGAACCCCCTTAAGGTCAAAGAAGTCAAAGTTCCTTAAAAGAAGAAATCATTATTTAACTGATAAAGTAAAGTGAAAAAGTGAAGGTGGATTATTTAAATAATAAAGAAAAGTGACAAAATCAAGAAGGAATATTTAAATGATAAAGATTGGAGAACTTTCTATTTATGGAAAGTGGTTAACCCTAAAATAAGTAAAATAGGTTAAGTGACCTAGAAATGGGTTAAGTGACATAGAGGATGAAAGTATAAATAAGATAGCAATGGTCTCTTGAAAAATGTCCCTTTTGTGAATCAATGAAGAGCTTCTTGTGAGATTATCTTTTTTAGTATTGATGGAGAGCTTCTTGTGAGAGCATCTTTGGTGTGGATCTCCTGAGCATGATTGAAGATCTATTCTGAGAAAGAGAGTGTGAGGAGGATCTCATGGATGCATCAAAGTTTCGGCAATATCGAAGATCTTGACAACAAAATTCTTGAAGCTTCAGAAACCCTAGTTTCTAAGGTGTAAGCGGATTGTAATGGGCCAGGGCACGTACAGTGGATAAAATCATGGAGATTTGTGTTTGAGTTGATGACTGGTTGTTGAAGACAGAAGCAAGTTCCAGATCTAGATTCTATGGGCTCAGATCTGTCACTGAGACACTGGTATGGGTACATTATTGTATTGATGGTTACTATTACTTGTTGTGTTGTGATTTCTTAGGGCATTCTTGGTATGGTTGTTGTGATGTGGTCTATGTTGGTTGATGAAGTGAGTTGTAATCTTGTGATTCAGTTGTGATATGACTTCTATGGTATACTAGTTTCTTATACACGATTGAGTTAGCTTTCATATTGATTGGTTGTGGAGCATGAGTAAGCTATTGGAAATCTTGGATGTGTTGTGACTAGCTGGTGGTCAATTTGGACAGTGGAAGATAGAAGAAATTATGCTTGCAGGTTCCAGAGGATCTAAGTATGTGATGAAAAGGATAAAGCCTAATATTTCAGAAGGCATACGTAGGTTATTTCATATATTGGCCACGTACATACGTGGGTTGTAGTGAGCCAGGGCGCATACCCATGCAGGCTGCATTACTGACAGGTCGCGTACCTGTTGCAGATTGATATCCATTGAGGATTGTTGCCTCATCTCAGTTGGTGTTGAGGGTGTAATTTGAGTCTTGCATTATAGAGATGGTGCTCTTGTAGAGTTGTACTATATTCATTTGTTACTAAAAAACCCCAAGGATTGTAGTCCGTAATAAAAATAAAATTGTACATACATCTTGTGCTCTTTGTGTTCCTTGTGGTGATGACTTATTGATGATCTAGGTTGCTGATATACGCTGCTGATATATGTTCACATCTAACTGGTTATATATGAAAACAATGAGTAATAGGTAAATGTTGAATGCTAACTAATGAGTTTTGTGTAAGAGGGAAGTTTTGGTAAAAAGAGCCCCACACTCATTCACCCCCCCTCTAACTATGGTAGGTGTGTCCAACAATTGGTATTAGAGCAGGCTTTCACTACAAGCCTTAACAAGCTTGAAGGATATCCATATACACACAAATGGATGATGAAGCTCCAACCCTTGATGAGGAAAACTATTCTACTTGGAGAATAGAGATGAAACTACATTTGAAGACAATGGGAGCATCGATTTGGAAGGCAACCATTGGTGGATCAACACCTTTGAAGAACAAGTCAATGTTTGCAACTCAAAGGGAAGGAAAGAAGAATGATGCATTGGCTCTCAAGACCATTCTTAGTTGACTCTCAAGCCCTATCAAAGAGAGCATGGGGCAATGCACTTCCGACAAGGATCTATGGCTAAAGCTAGATGAGACATATCAAAGAAAGAAGGAGAAGGAAGATATTGAAGACCACTCCATAAAGATTATCAAAGGTAAAGAATCATTAAAAACCCTTGATTGTATTATTTAAAATGTGATCTTGAAAACATTTCAAGTGAAGATAGTACAAAGGAAGATCTCAAAAGTATTTTAAATGAAGGTAAAGAATATCCAAAGACTCTTGATTGTAATGATTCAAAATGTGATGATGTTGAATTTTTCTCAAGTGAAGAAGAAGATCTAGAAACATTTTGTGTAAAGTTTAATGGTAGTTATCCCATGGAAAGAATAGAATAAAATCTATTATATCTTCAAAAAGAAGTTGAAGAGGGTTTATATAGATATAGCAGTGATCATTATTATACACACTATAACTATCTTTCGGATAACACTATGAAGTTTCTTAGGAGGAATCAAAGGCACATCTTGAATTTAAAGGGAGTGCTCAAAGAACAAGAAGAGAGCAATAAGACTCAATTAGAAGAAAAGGAAGAAGAGATCACAAGACTAAAGAATGAAAAAGAAGATATGAATGTAGATGATGAGATTAGCAAAAGTTTTGAAACTATTGTCCATCTCAAGACCTAAGTTGAAGAAGCCAAAAGGGTAGAGGAACTATTAAAGGATCAAATAAATTAAAAGGAAGAGTCATGTCATAAGTTAGAAGCTGGAGTTGTTGACCTTAGAAAGAAGGTAGAGAATTCAAACAAATTTTTGAATATCTCACAAATCTTGGATGAGATCTTGGAAAGTAAGAAATCACCATATGATAAATCAGGTCATGGATGCAAAAAGGAAGCTACACATGTTGAATCAAGCACCTCAAAGAAGCATGAGGTAAGTCCATCAAAGAAGGAAGACAATGTTGCAAAACAACCATCTACACAAGGCAAATAAAATTTCAAAAGAACAAAGCAAGGAAGACTTCAAGAAGCTATTCTTGGGACACCAATGCAAAGGTATGAAAGTATTTTTCATGGGGATTGTTATTCATGTAATGGATAAGGTCACAAAGATTTTGAATGTAGATATTCCAAAAGGAGATATAATGGAATATTTTATAACACCATGAGGTGTTGGAGATTTGATCAAGTAGGACACATTGTTGTTCACTGTAACACCATTAGATGCTACAACTGTAGTGGATTTGGCCACAAATCCCAGGAGTGTTGGAACACAAGAAGAAATACCATGATGAGGACTACAAATAGCATGGCTAGAAGAAGGAATGAAGACATCTTTGAAAATATGGATGCTCATAGCTCAATTTCTGAGGAGCAGGAACATCTACAAAAGTGGGTGAAGAAAACAAAGTAGCCAGATCAGAATGAAATACTAAAGGGGAGTTCAAGTGTGTTATCCATAGAGGCATACATGGGTGACATTGGTATTAGTCGCATACATACGCGGACTGGCCTTGAATAGGTCACGTACATACGCACTCTGTTATGCAATAGGCTATGTATATGTGGAAAAGCCTTGGGAAAAAGTCAATGCACATGGGTTGGAGCTTGATGTAATGATATAACTCTGTGATGCAAGGGATGACATAGTTTGTTGTAGGCTTAAATTTTCACCTTTTGGGTTATGTAAAATAAAATCTTGGGTACATGGCACTAACCTATGAGTATGGATTGATGCATTTTTGGTTGAAGAAGAATGTTGGTT
This sequence comes from Picea engelmannii, assembly GCA_009831015.1. Classification (NCBI taxonomy): domain Eukaryota; kingdom Viridiplantae; phylum Streptophyta; class Pinopsida; order Pinales; family Pinaceae; genus Picea; species Picea engelmannii. The sequence continues at coordinate 105,486 of ML794701.1, forward strand.
ATAACAGTGGAGTTATGGCACCTTGGTCATGTAATGTATCTTGATTGGAAGCTTACTTGTTGAAAAACTTGATACATGCTTTTGGCATATCGATGGATACATATTGGGACATGTATTTGGAGAGTTGATGAGATGATCATGTTGAGGATTCATGACTTGATCTATGATTGGTACACTTCTAGTACATTGGTAGAGGCACCTACTAGTAGTTTGATTGACACATGTTTTATGGAGGATTTGATTGAGACATATCATGACTGATACGACACTTGTTTGGCATGTTGGTAGATGCACATGGTTTTCATATTGGTGGATGCCCATTGATTGGCATATTGGTAGATTCACATGTTGACATGTTGATAGAGGAATGTGGTTGATACATTCCATGGATGATATCCTTTGGCACATTGTATGATGTTGATGTACATGGGTGTTGTGCATTGTGGGCACATTTTGGTACATGATGTACTTGGTTGATATATTGTTCATGATTCTCTATTTCATTGTTGACATATCTTTTGTTTCATGATATATGGTATGGCACAAGTTTGATGCATAAATAGGTCCAAGGATCGTCATAGAGAGAATGGTTGATCTATGATTCGGTTGAAGATAGGGGGAGTCATTCTTCTTCCCATGATTCTAGGAGGAGATATTTATCAGATGCATACCTAATAAAATATCCCTATATTTGAAAGAGCATGGAGGCATAATTCCAGAGGGAGCGATGGTCACAAGGGGAGTATGAGTGATGTATCTTCAGCATTACATCATAGTGATATCCCTTGATCAAAAGGGGAAATATTATTCAGAGGAATATCAAAGGCATTCAGACAGGGGGAGTAGCCCCAAGGAGAGTTAAAGCAGGGGGAGCAGCCCCAAGGAGAGAAGACCCTTTGTCATTGATGTCAAAGGGGGAGAGATAGTCACATTGATGTGATTGATGTTTAATGGGGAGATATAGTCATAAATGATGGGGATAGATAGTATCATTCATATGATTGATGACATGTTGACATCAATTATTGGTGTTGACATCAATGTTGGTATTGCCATCAATTCCAAAGGGGGATATTGTAGGATCATGTTGTCATTGATGCCAATGGTTTGATTGATTGATGTCAAGTGATTAAATGATTGATTGATGTCAATGGATTGATTGATAGGCTTGATTTATTGATGATTGATGAATAGTGTATATGTATTGTCCTTGATGAGAATGATAGATGTCAAGTGGAAACCAATCGATGAAGATGGATCAATAAGTTATATGATGCATAGATGAATATGGATCAATGAGTTGTCATTGATACATGATGAAGATGGATTCCTTGATATATGATGCATAGTTTTTTTTATGTAAAGATGACTCATTATTTTCTTGTCATGGTACAAATGGATGAACTCCAAAGTGGTCCCCTTATGGTGAGATCCCTCTTGGGAAGACGCTTTGAGGTTGAGTTATGGTTGAGAGAACCCATGCTTTTATGTGGAATACTGAGAAGAAGATCAATGATTTTGTTGGTGAAACTATCCTAGATGGACAGTGCTTGGTATGCCATTTCTGGTGGTATGTGGAACGTCACATAACTCCTCATGGTTTGAGAGTTATGGCCTTATGAAGTTGAAGGACCCTCATATGATGGCTTGAACCCCCATAAGGTCAAAGAAGTCAAATTTCCTTAAAAGAAGAAATCATTATTTAAATGATAAAGTAAAGTGACAAAGTCAAGGTTGGTTATTTAAATAATAAAGAGAAGTGACAAAATCAAGAAGGAATATTTAAATGATAAAGCTTGGAAAAAATTCTATTTATGGAAAGTGGTTAACCCTAAAATAAGGAAAATAGGTTAAGTGACCTAGAGGATGAAAGTATAAATAATATAGCAATGGTCTCTTGAAAAACATCCCTTTTATGGATCAATGAAGAGCTTCTTGTGAGATTATCTTTTTGAGTATTGATGGAGAGATTCTTGTGAGAGCTTCTTGTGAGAGCATATTTGGTGTGGATCTCTTGAGCATGATTGAAGATCTATTCTAAGAAAGAGAGCGCGAGGAGGATCTGATAGACGCATCAAATTTTCGACAATATCGGAGATCTTGACGACAAAAGTCTCAGATCTTCAGAAACCCTAGTTTCTAAGGTGTACGCGGGTTGTAATGGGTCAAGGCACGTACATACACGGGTTGTATGAGGACAGGGCACGTACAGTGGATAAAATCATGGAGATTTGTGTTTTAGATGATGACTGGTTGTTGAAGACAGAAACCAGTTCCAGATATGGATTCTATGGGCTCAAATCTGTCACAGAGACACTGGTATGGTACATTATTGTATTGATGGTTACTATTTCTTCTTGTGTTATGAATGCTTAGGGAATTCTTGGTATGGCTGTTGTGATGTGGTTTATGTTGGTTGATGAAGTGAGCAGTACTCTTGTGATACATTTGTGATATGACTTCCATGGTATACTAGTTTCTTATACATTATTGAGTTAGATTTCATATTGATTGGTTGTGGAGCATAAGTAAGCTATTGGAAATCGTGGATGTGTTGTGACTAGATGGTGGTCAGTTTGGACAGTGGAAGACAAAAGAAATTCCGCTTGCAGGTTGCAGAGGATATGAGAATGTGATGAAAAGGATAAACCCTAATAGCTCAGAAGGCATACGCGGGTTGTTGTATATATTGGCCGCGTACATACGCGGGCTATAGTGAGCCAGGGGGCATACCCATGCAGGATGCACTACTAACAGGTCGCGTACCTGTTGTAGATTTATATATGTTGAGGATTTTTGCCTCATCTTAGTTGGCGATGAGGGTGTAAGCTGAGTCTTGCATTATAGAGCTGGTGGTCTTGTAGAGTTGTACTCTATTTAGTTTTTGTTGAAAAACCCCAAGGATTGTAGTTTGTAATAAAAAGAAAATTGTACATACATCTTGTGCTCTTTGTGTTCCTTGTGGTGATGACTTATTGTTGATATATGTTTTTGATATATGCTGCTGATATTGTTGGAAGATTGGTTGTTGTCATTGATTTCAACCCTAGTCATGGGTTTTGGACCGCAACATTGATGAAGGTATTTGGACATGAAGGAAAATGCACATGCAGATACAACACCCATGGATGGATAGTATACATCATGTTGTTTTAGGTGGTATGTGGCACGTCACGTGGATCCTCATGGTTGAGGAGAAATGAATTTTTGAAGATGACAAAGTGAATTGTACATGTAGGCCCTGAAGATAATTACAGAAAATAATTAGAAAACAAGAAAGTGTCAGGTCAGCCCTAATGTTAAAAGGAAGTGACATAAATGGTATAAATAAAAATCATTATACATTCATTTGATACAACTCAAATTTCAGAGAGAAGAAGAAGTAAAAGAAGGCCGGATTTCAAGGGAGGATGAAGTCTTTTGGTGATGTGTTCTAAGTATCAACAATTGGTATCAGAGCGGGTTACCTTCAGTACAGTTTAATCACTTGAAGGAAGATCCTATGCAAAAATGGAGGGAAACATTCCAAATGGGATTCTACCATTTGATGGAAGCAATTTTGAATACTGGAAAAATAGAATGGAAACTTACTTGAAAGATATTGGGGCATATGTTTGGATCTCAGTGGCTTCAGGATATAATGCTTTGAAGAAACCAAAGACTGCAGCTCAGAAGGAAGCAAAAAGGAACAACAAACTGGCAATAGATACCATCCTGGATGGATTGACAGATTCAGTGAAATCCAAGGTGGGATCATGTGCATCAGCAAATTATCTTTGGGACAAGATACAAGAACTTTATGCAAGGGAAGAAGCAGAAGAAGAAGAAGAAGAAGTTGAAGAAGATTACAACATCTCATATTTCAAAGAAGAAAATAGAGGTTAGTTCTTTTGTTTTAATTGTGAAGGAGTAGGTCACGTTGAATTTGAATGTCCTCATCCAAGGATTGAAAGAAATGACACTGAAGAAGAAAATTCCAATGATGAAGAAGAAAATCATAAAGAAAAAATTATTCAACAAGAAGATGAGAATCTTAAAAAATTGAAGCATGTTGAGATTGAAAATAGCAAGATCAAAGACACGCAAAGAAAACTAAGAAGTGAATTGGTTAGTTGTGAAAAGACAGTTGTAAGCTTAAAGAAACAATTAGAATACTTTCAGAAACTAAGAGAAGAAATCATTTCCTTGAAAACTCTACTTGAAGAAGCAAGAAGAATTGCAGAAGTAAAGAAGGTCCAAATGATAAAGAAAGAAGAAGATTGTGAGAAACTTGAACAAGAAGTTGTCTCATTGAGGAAGAGCATAAGAAACTCTCAAGTGCCAAAAGAATTAACACATCTTGGATGCATGGGTGAAACTTCATACAAAAAAGATTCAAATACCAACAAGAAGGTTGAAGAAAGAGCTACAGAGGCAGTTGATGAGAAGTGGATCAGGATACCAGAAAGAAGGAATGATTACAAAAGAGATGAATTTCCAAGAAGACCTCCTACCTTCAGGAATCAAAGAAGCTTCAATCAGTATGAAGGAAACTACATAAGAGTAGATCATGAACCCAGATGGACTACATCCAAAGAAGGTCACTTACTCCCAGGTATCAAAATTTCTTTCTTGGTCATTGTTATACTTGCAAAATTTTTGGACATAAGGCAATTAATTGCAGAATCAATGAAAGGAACAAATACGCAAGAAACATGAATAGCGTAAATATAATATATGGAAATAATCATGGATTTGTCAACAGAATTTATAATTCATTTTACCCATTGATGGACAAAAATATTGTATGCTACAAATGCAATTATCTTGGTCACAAAGCACGAGATTGCAGATATATGAATGAAGATGTCCTTATGCCAACCACAGTATGGAGAAGGAAAGAGATTCCAAACAATGAAGATTGTCGAATAACATTAACCACTGAAGAATGTAAAGAAGAAGATGAATGGTAGATAGATAGTGGATGTTCTTCACACATGACCGGGGATCAAGACAAATTCATCAGCTTGAAGAGAAAGGATGGAAATGTTGCATTTGGAGATAACTCATCTGCCAAAATACTTGGAGAAGGTGTAGTAGAGCTTGGAAGAAAAAATGTAAAATCAAAGGATGTTCTATTGGTTGAAGAATTGAATCATAGTCTACTCAGTGTTAGTAAAATGTGTGATCAAGGATACACTCTTACATTTGACTCCCGAAAATGTAAAATCAGAGAAAATAACTCAGGAAGATTGGTTGCAACTGCAACAAGAATACCGAACAACATATACATCCTAGACATGAATAAGAGAGAGAAAACAAAATCCACACAAAAGTATTCCAAGGAAGAAAAATTCCCAAAGATAAAAAATAAGGATGAAGTATTATTGAGTGCCACATGTTTAGGGGGAGCAACCCCAAAGAAGAAGGTTACCTTTTTCCATTAAACTCAGGGGGAGCAGCCCTAACCTTTTCCATTGATGTCAAAGGGGGAGAGAAATTGGGATCATGACGATAGGAGGAGCATGAGTGTTGCCATCAATGACAAAGGGGGAGATTGTTGGAAGATTGGTTGTTGTCATTGATGTCAACCCTAGTCATGGGTTTTTGACCGCAAGATTGATGAAGATATTTGGACATGAAGGAAAATGCACATGAAGATACAACACCCATGGATGGATAGTATACATCATGTTGTTTCCAATGGTATGTGGTACGTCACGTGGATCCTCATGGTTGAGGAGAAATGAATTTTTGAAGATGACAAAGTGAATTGTACATATAGGCCCTGAAGATAATTACAGAAAATAATTACAAAATAAGAAAGTGTCAGGTCAACCCTAATGTTAAAAGGAAGTGACATAAATGGTATAAATAAACATCATTATACATTCATTTGATACAAGTCGAATTTCAAAGGGAAGAAGAAGTAAAAGAAGGTCGGATTTCAAGAAAGGATGAAGTCTTTTGGTGATGTGTTCTAAGTATCAATAGATATATGTTCACATCTAACTGGTTATAAATGACAACAATGAGTAATAAGTAAATGTTGAATGTTAACCAATGATTTTTGTGTAAGAGGGAAGTTTTGGTAAAAAGAGTCCCACACTCATTCACCTCCCCTCTAAGTGTGGTAGGTGTGTCCAACAATTGGTATCAGAGCAGGGCTTCACTACAAGCCTTAACAAGCTTGAAGGAGATCCATAGACACACAAATGGATGATGAAGCTCCAATCCTTGATGAGGAAAACTATTATACTTGGAGAATAGAGATGAGATTACATTTGAAGACAATGGGAGTAGCGATTTGGAAGGAAACCATTGGTGGATCATATCCTTTGAAGAACAAGTCAAAGTTCGTAGCTCAAAGGGAAGGAAAGAAGAATGATGCATTGACTCTCAAGACCATTATTAGTGGATTCTCAAGCCCTATCAAAGAGAGCATGGGACAATGCACTTCCGACAAGGATCTATGGCTAAAGCTAGAGGAGACATATCAAAGAAAGAAGGAGAAGGAAGATATTGAAGACCACTCCATCAAGATTATCAAAGGTAAAGAATCGTTAAAAACCCTTGATTGTATTATTTCAAAATGTGATCTCGAAAACATTTCAAGTCAAGATAGCACAAATTAAGATATCAAAAGTATTTCAAATGAAGGTACAGAGTCTCCAAACACTCTTGATTGCAATGATTCAAAATGTGATGATGTTGAATTTTTCTCGAGTGAGGAAGAAGATCTAGAAACACTTTGTGTAAAGTTTGATGGTAATTATCCCATGGAAAGAATAGAAGAAAATCTATTAGAACCTCAAAAAGAAGTTGAAGAGGTTTTATATAGATATAACAGTGATCATTATTATACACAGTATAACTATCTTTCGGATAACACTAAGAAGTTTCTTAGAAGGAATCAAAGGAACCTCTTGAAGTTAAAGGGAATGCTCAAAGAACAAGAAGAGATCAATAAGACTCAATTAGAAGAAAAGGAAAAAGAGATCATGAGACTAAAGAATGAAAAAGAAGATATGAATGTAGAGGTTGAGATTAGAATTTTTTTTGAAACTATTGTCCATCTCAAGACCCAAATTGAAGAAGCCAAAATGGTAGAGTAACTATTGGAGGATAAAATAAATTAAAAGGAAGAGTCATGTCATAGGTTAGAAGCTAAAGTTGTTGACCTTAGAAGGAAGGTAGAGAAGTCAAACAAATTCTTGAATAGCTCACAAATCTTGGATGAGATCTTGGAAAGTCAAAGATCACCATATGATAAATCAGGTCTTGGATACAAAAAGGAAGATACACATGCTGAAGCAAGCACCTCAAAGAAGCATGAGGTAAGTCCATCAAAGAAGGAAGACAATGTTGCAAAACAACCATCTACAGAAGGAAAATAAAATTTCAAAATAACAAAGCAAGGAAGACATCAAGAAGCTATTCTTGGGACACCAAAGCAAAGGTATGAAAGTATTTTTCATGGGAATTGTTATTCATGTAATGGATATGGTCGCAAAGCTTTTGAATGTAGATCTTATGAAAGGAGATATAATGGAATATTTTATAACACCATGAGGTGTTGGAGATGTGATCAAGTAGGACACATTGTTGTTCACTGTAACACCATTAGATTGTACAGCTGTAGTGGATTTGGCCACAAATCCCAGAAGTTCTGTAACACAAGAAGAAAGTCCATGATGAGGACTTCAAATAACATGGATAGAAGAAGGAATGAGGAGATATTTGAAAATATGGATGCTCATAGATCAAGTTCTGAGGAGCAGGGACATATACAGAAGTGGGTGAAGAAGACAGAGTAGCCATATCAAAATGAAAGACTGAAGGGGAGTTCAAGTGTGTTAGCCACACAAGCATATGTGGGTGACATTGGTATCATTCGCATACATACACGGGCTGAACTTGAATAGGTCACATACATACGCGTTTTGTTGTGCAGCAGGATATGTGTATGTGGAAAATCCTTGGGAAAAAGGAAATGCACATGGGTTGCAGCTTGATGTAATGATATAAATCTGTGATGCAGGGGATGACATAGTTTGTTGCGGTTTCTGAAACTGTTTGTTGTAGGCTTAAATGTTCACCTTTTGGATTATGTAAAATAAAATCTTGGGTGCATGGCACTAACCTATGAGTATGGATTGATGCATTTTTGGTTGAAGAACAATGTTGGTTATAACAGTGGAGTTATGGCACCTTGGTCATGTAATGTATCTTGATTGGAAGCTTACTTGTTGAAAAACGTGATACATGCTTTTGGCATATGGATGGATACATATTGGGACATGTAGTTGGTGAGTCGATGAGATGATCATGTTGAGGAGTCGTGACTTGATCTATGATTGGTACACTTCTAGTACATTGGTAGAGGCACCTACTAGTAGTTTGATTGAGGATTTGATGGAGACATATCATGAGTGATATGAAACTTGTTTGGCATGTTGGTAGATGCACATGGTTGGCATATTGGTGGATGCACATGGATTGACATATTGGTAGATGAACATGTTGACATGTTGATAGAGGCATGCGGTTGATACATTCCATGGATGATATCTTTTGGCACATTGTATGATGTTGATGTACATGGTTGATGTACATGGGTTTTGTGCATTGTGGGCACATTTTGGTACATGATGTACCTGGCTGATATATTGTTCATGATTCTCTATTTCATTGTTGACATATCTTTTGTTTCATGATGTATGGTATGACACAATTTTGATGCATAAACAGGTCCAAGGATCATCATAGAGAGAATGGTTGATATATGATCCAATTGAACATAGGGGGATTCATTCTTATTCCCATGATTCTAGGAGGAGATATTTATCAGATGCATACCTAGAAAAGAGCCCTATATTTGAAAGAGAACAAAGGCATAATTCTAGGGGGAGCGATGGTCATAGGGGGAGTATGAGTGATGTATCTTCAACATTACATCAGAGTGATATCCCTTGCTCAAAAGGGGAGAGATTATTTAGGGGAAGATCAAAGGCATTTAGATAGGGGGAGCAACCCCAAGGAGAGAAGACCCTTTTCCATTGATGTCAAAGGGGGAGAGATAGTCACATTGATGTGATTGATGTTTAATGGGGAGAGATAGTCATAGATAATGGGGAGAGATAGTCACATTGATATTATTGATGACTATAGATGTAGATAATCCCTTCTCTACATGTTGACATCAATTATTGGTGTTGACATCAATATTGGTATTGCCATCAATATCAAAGGGGTAGATTGTTGGATCATGTTGTCATTGATGCCAATGGTTTGATTGATTGATGTCAAAGGATTGATGTCAAGTGATTAAATGATTGATTGATGTCAATGGATTGATTGATAGGCTTGATTGATTGATGATTGATGAACAATGTATATGTATTTTCCTTGATGAGAATGATA
>ML794701.1:133330-147222 GCA_009831015.1 Picea engelmannii
TGGAGGAGGACCCGTCAATTGGGGACCTGACTTGTATGGAGAAGTCAAGCAATAGGGAGACGCTCACCAGACAGAACAACAACAGCGCCCCGACTATGATGGACGACCTTCCTGGCTGCGTGGTGGAAGAAATTCCATGGTTATTTGACCAACAGGCCACAGACGCCAAGCAGTTGGAGGAGCTGATGACAGACGAGAAGGCTGAGCAGTTGGAGAAGCGGATGGCTAACAATGGCAAAGGTGAGGATGGGAGGGATGCTTCTCCAAGCAATCGTGGTGGCGGAATGCATGGTCCCTCCCTTAGCGGTGAACACTTGGCCTTGGTGTTCGAGCTCCGCAGCCACGTCGCGGACTTGGAACACAGGGCTGTCACTATGGGACAGAGACTAGATGTGCTCCTCGACGAGCTCTCCGGGACCCCAGCGCCACGTCGGTGCCACATGTGCATGCAAACCTTTGACATATCGAAGAGTGCTGATGGACGCGCCAAGTCACCGGACGCCTAGGCAGCCGAGCCCTCCAGGTTTTTGCTTTTATGTGTTAATTGCTATATGCCTCTTTGGACTTCTGGCATCTGTCCTGGTTTCCTACGGGCAGGACAGATGTCTTTTTCTTGACCATATTACTGTATAAACTGCTAAGTTCTACCCATTAATGCTAGTTTCCGGTTACCGACAGCATCTTTTGGTAACTCTAGCTATGATGCTGTGTATTTTTGCCAAAGTTTTGGGTTAATATATTATAGAAGGTACTACCCCTTTTTTACTTAAAAAAAAAAAGAAGCTGGGTTACATAATATTTAATGATTTACCTACTACATTATTAAATTCAACTATGTAAAATCTAAGGAACTTACAAAATGTTCTGTAACTAAGTACTTAATGGTAAATTATTTTTAATATCCATAGTTTTATGTCTTTAAAATTTAGTTATTCCTTAATTTATATATTTTTTAAATTCATGCTTTACTAGTTAGGTTAGGGTTGTCAGATTTCACAGTTCTCATTATTTATTTTCATAATTATATATTTTAGCATATTAATATGCAATATTACATAACATTAAATGCTTTATAAAGAATTGGTTGTCATCATTTATTTTCATCATTATATAATTATATATCTGAGCATATTAATATGCAATGTTGTATGTATAGTATTAAATGCTTCATAACCCATTAATTGTCATCATTTATTTTCATAGTTATATATTTGAGCATATTAAAATGCAATGCTGCATAGCATTAAATGTTTTATAACCAATGTTAAATTACTTTTAATATCTACAATTTCATTTTTTCTAAATTTAGTTACTCATTGATTTATATATATTTTTAAATCCATACTTTACTAGTTAGGTTAGGATTGTCAGATTTGACAGTTTTAACAACTTCCATTATCCATTTTCATAATTATATATCTGAGCATATTAATGTGCAATGTTGCATAGCATTAAATGCTTTATGACCAAGTACTTAATATTAAATTACTTTTAATATCCACAGTACTATGTCTTTAAAATTTAGTTATTCCTTGATTTATATTTTTTTTAAATTCATACTTTACTAGTTATGTTAGGGTTGTTAGATTTAATAGTTTTGACAACTCCAATTGTGTATTTTCATAATTACATATCTCAGCATATTAATATACAATGTTGCATAGTATTAAATGTTTTGTAACCTCGGTGACGGAGTGTGTTGTTAAGCCACTCCGTGTTGAAAAGTCAGCGGTTCGAAACCTGCGGGGACAAAAAATCCAACCATGTTAAGAGTAATTCCGATGCCAAGAGGTTCCGCCACCTTAACAAACAAAAAAAAAATCTTAAATTATTTCTAATATCCACAGTTCCATGTCTTTAAAATTTAGTTATTTCTCTATTTATATTTTTTTCAAATTCATACTTTACTAGTTAGGTTAGAGTTGTCAAATTTGATTGTTTTGACAACTCCATCATCTATGTTTCATAATTACATATTTAAACATATTAATATATAATGTTGCATAGCTTGATGTATAAAGTTATTTACTAAAAGTTAGAGAAAATGATGAAGTGATTGAAATATAAATTTACATATATAAAGTATATATAAAGTATGATTATTTTTTTATTTGGAAGGTGGAAAAACCTATTATAATTCACTTATGAATTAAAAAAAATGATAGTTAATATTAGCTGCTATAAGTTGACTCATCACCATTATGTTTTATTATAAATATAACAAAAATAAAATTTATTATATTATTTATATTTTGACCAATAATATGGTTTTCAAATTCATTTCCCTTAAATTTTATGACTCCTTTTGTACTTCAATGCCTTAACCTTTATTATATTATTGGGTGGTGGAAAATTACAAATATCATTTTTTATGTATAGTATGAGACCCCCTTGTTTGTGGGACAAGGGACCCCCCTCCGTCGTCTACAGAGGTATACATACCATACCCCCACCCCACCCTACCCCCCTCTGGATTTGAACTTGTGACCTCTTAAGAGGAAACACATGTTCTTAACCGTTAGGCCCACTCAGGCTGTATAATGTATATATAATGTTGCATAGTTTGATGTATAGGATTATTTACTAAAAGTTAGAGAAAATTGTGAAATGATTGGAATATAAATTTACATATATAAAATAGGATTATTTTTTATTAGGAAGGTAGCAAAACTTATTATAATTCACTTATGAATTAACAAAAAGGATAGCCATTATTGGCTATTATGGGTTGACCCATCACCATTATTCAAAGATAGTCACACCACACCATTATTCATAGAAAACCACACCACTTAAATAACATATAGGTGGTCCATAAGGGGGTATACTTTAACTCCTTCTTTTCTAAATCCACACACACACATAATGTTTTTTCTCTTGTAGATGTGTCTCTTTTTTATGGTTTTTCTAAAAAAGTATTGTTATTTTACTAAAAATAGAAAAGATACAATGGAACACACACATTACACAAATATATTACTCTAGAAACCCAAACCAGGAACACCAACAACCTCTTTAGAGGTACACCTCTAATATTTGTATTCATCATCTTCTTCATTGTTTATAACACAATATATATAGGATCTTGTGGCATCCAAACCCCTAGTCCATTGACCTAGATTAGTCAACAACACTAATTCCTTAACTAGAATTAGAAAAGCGTCGACAAAACCGTGTGTCAAAAAATCACCCCAAAAAATGAAATTGGGGGATCCACCCCTAAACCCCCCCAACAAGGGGGACCACCCCTGCTCCCATATCAATGTACATTACATGGGACCAATATTGCAAAGAATATAACACATACCCAGTATTCTCCCACATGTTGTTTTCTTTGCATACATCAAGTTACAAGATTACATAGTAAAAAATGTAGGGAAACAATGCCAATTGTTTCTCTACACCAGGAGAACTTCTCGGTGCTCACAGAATTTGTCAATGAATCTGCAACATTCTTAAAATTTTCCACCTTCATCAACAACACCTTCTGGTATTCAACCATGTCTCTCACAATGTGATACTGAACATCAATATGATTTGTGTTTGAATAATAAGGCAGATTCTTCGCCAGGAAGATTGCACTTTGGCTATCACAATATATCCTTACAACTTATTGTACCAAACCAATACCTGAACACAATATATGTAACCATATTTCTTCCTTTCTTGGATGAGTGGATGCCATGTATTCAACTTCTGTAGTAGAGAGTGCCAATACAACCCGTATTTTTCTCATCCAACTGATTTCTCCTCCAAATAGATTAAATACATATCCACTTAAAGATATTTTCGATCCAAATCTCCAGCCCAGTATGTATCAACAAACCCATGTATATCCAACATTCTGTCAAATCCTAGTATTCCTTGGTAGAATAATCCATAACTTATAGTACCACACAAATACTTGAAAACACTCTTTACTATTGTCCAATGCTCATTCCCTGGTTTTGACATATACCTGCTCAAAAATCCCACTGCATGTATAATGTCCAATCTAGTACATGCCATTGCATACATCAAACTGCCAATTTCACTGGCATATCAAACACATGACATGTCATCTTCCTCTTCCCATGCCTTAAAACTCTAATATGATGATAAATTTACACCCACAGGAATATGAACCTTGACTAGTTTACATTATTGCATATTAAACCTCTATAATATTGTCTCAACATATTTCCTCTGATTTAACCATATTTTTTTGTTTTCTCGATCTTTTTTAATTTCCATGCCCAAAATGAAATTTGCAGCACTAATATCCTTCATGTAAAATTTAGAGGACAATTGAGTTTTCACATCCTAGATGATCTTCTTAAATTTTCCTATCAGCAACATATCATCCACATACAAGGCCAAATAAATAAGATGGTCACCAACTAATTTGAAATAAACACTGTGATCATCTTTGATCCTTGTGAAGCCAAGTCCCAACATATAATTATCATTTTGTTGACACCGCATCTTTGGTGATTTCTTTAACCCATGTAGGGACCTTTTTAGCATGCATACCAGCTCTTTCTTTCCTTTCACAACAAAACCTTTTGGCTTCCTCATGTAGATTTCTTCTTCCAGATCCCCATGTAGTAATGTTGTCTTCACATCCATCTATTCAACTTCAAAATCAAAACCAACAACAACAGATAAAAGAAATCTAATGGAGGTTAACTTGGTAACATGAGAAAAAAATTCACCAAAGTCAATTCCCTCTACCTAGGAATAACCTTTTGCTACTAACTGAGATTTTTGTTTCTCCACTTTGCCTTATGCGTTTAACTTCTTCTTAAACTCCCATTTGTTTCCTATAGGTTTTATTCCAGTTGTAAACTCTACTAGATCCTAAGCCTCATTCTTTTCGAATGATACCATTTCTTCAACCATGGCCTTTTTCTAGAGTTTTGCATCCTATGAATCCACTGCCTCCCTAATAGTTCTAGGATCATCATTAGTAATAAACAACAAAAAAATGAATGGAAATGTATACTATTTTGGTTGCCTTATTTCTTGAATCGATCTCCTAAATACTGGAGCATGAGGCTCTTCTTCTAATTCATGTTCTTCTGTAGAATCTAATTCATTATCCTTCTATTCAAACTCTATTTTCTATGGTTCTTCCTCCTTGGTATGACTTCCTGTTTGACAACATATTTGATTTCTCTAAATACCACATCTTGACTATACCCTACCTTCTTATTTTTTGGGTTCCAAATCTTATAACCTATCAGACCATCTTTATTCCCAATGAGGATACACTTTTCATTATTTTTAACCAACTTACTCCTATTTTCCTTTGGAACGTGAACACAGACATCACAACCAAATACCGTGAGATGTTTAAGAGAGGGTTTCTTACCAGTCCTATCAAGTCTTGTCATCCAATGTTGACGAGGATGATCTATTAACCAGGTAACACGTAGTACCCACTGCCTCTACCCATAATTATTGTCCTAACCTGGCACCACTAAGCATGTTCTTTGCTTTTTCCATCAACGTCCTATTCATCCTTTCTGCAACTCCATTCTGTTGAGGTGTGTATGGATTATTCTTCTTTATTTCGATACTGGACTTCTCACATAATTATTTGAATTCATTTCCATAGAATTATCCACCATTATCCGTCCTCAACACCTCAATTCTCTTCTTTGTCTCATTCTCCACAAGATCCTTGAACTCTTTGAATTTATCAAAGACTTTAGATTTCTTCCTAAGGAAATAAATCCATGTATTCCTTAAGAAGTCATCAATAAATGAGACATAGTACACATATTTTTCCAGTTATGGAACTGACATAGTTCCAAACACATAACTGTGAAACAATTGTAAAGCCTCTCTGCTCTCATAGCTTCAAAGGAGAATCTTACACGCTTATGCTTCCGATATAAAAAATGTTCACAGAAATCAAGATTTAGAGAGAAATCGGGCATACGTTCAACCATACCTTTACCATGTAGTACTATGAATCCCTTCTCTTTGATATGCCCCAATATTTGATGCCACAGTATAATGTTTTCTCGAAAGACTGTAGGAATTTTTTCTTCTTCAAATCCAATCTCAAGAAAAATGGAATTATTGCACCCATTACTAATAATGCTTCCTAGCAGCTTATATATAGTTCCAATATGAACTCCCTTTAGCAAAACCATTCCCCCTCGAACGATCATGTAGGTTTCTTTCTCAAACACTATTTTTACCCCTACATCATCCATTTTTCTTACATAAATCAAATTTATGGTCAATCTTATGATTTTCATAACACCATGGAGTGTTCTAATCCTACCATCCATGAGCTTCACTTGAATTTTTCTCTTCCTGGGATTTTGGTTGTCGATTCATCTCCTAGAAAAATGTCACCTCCATCATATCTTTCATATTCATAGAACCCCTCTCTGTGGGGAGTCATATGAAAGGATGCACCTAAGTCAACCAATCATGCCTCACGAACTACATGTGTTCTTGAAGAATCCAAGTACACATCCACTCCTTCATCTATGAAGGTTTTTTCTTCTGTAGAAGGAACATCATTAGATCCATTCCCTCTCTCAACAGTTTTGGATCTACATTGTTTCTTGTAGTGCCCTTATTTTCCACATCTCCAACATACCTTTACAAATTTTTTGGGAGATTTAGATCTTCCCATAGAATTAGATCTCCCACTTGAGGACTTAGATACATTTATTTTCTAGTAGCATCCTTTTGCAAATAAGGCATATGTGCTCCATCCTTCCATGTTCTTCCACATCACCTCCTCCGATAACAAGGATGAGACCACATCATCAAATCTTGAAGTAGTGACATTACTACCTATGGCCACAACCAGACTATCCCATGAGTTTGGTAAAGAGAACAATAAACTGATAGAATTCTCTTCATCATAAATCTTAATATCAACAAATAATAACCGACTTACCACAATATTGAAGGCGTTCATGTGCTCGATGCTCTCTCACCAATTCTCCATCTCTCATCCTTAGTTTGTACAACTTCTTTTGTAGGGACATTTTGTTTACTATGGAATTTAACTGATACAAAGCCCCAAACTTATCCCATAATGCCTTGGTTGTAGCTTCCCCTAACACATTCAGTAATAATGAATATGAGGGACACAACCAGATTGTGCTCTTCACCTTCCAATCCAACTATACCCAGTATTCTATTGACATGTTTTTAGGTGTAGTACCTAAATCCACAATGATCCACAATGATCCATTGATCTTTTCCACCAAAAAATATTCCATCTTGAGCTTCCACGACTCAAAATGTTTCCCATTAAATTTCTCGATCTCTATTTTTGAAATGCTCACCATTTCTTTTCACCGCAAGAATCGATAATGCAAAGTTCCCACTATAACAAGGTTTATCATAGACCCAAGCCAAAACCTTAGCCAAAAAGGTGTCCATGTAAAACCAATAACTTCTCTAGTACCAAATGTATATTTTAACCTTGTACAATTAATTTCTGCAAATATATTCTTAATAAAAATAGAAAACATACAATGGCACACCCACACATTACACTGAGTTTTTACCTTGGAAACCCAAACTTGGAAAACTAACAATTTGTTTAGAGTCGCACCTCTTATCTTTTTATTCATCATATTCTTCATTGTTTATAATAAAATATATATAATATCCCACGACATCCAAACCCCTAATCCATTGACCCAGATTAGTCAACGACCATAATTCCTTAATCAGAATTAGAAAACCATCGAATTAAACCATGTGTCGAAAAACAACAAAAATGAACGAAAAAAGATGCCAAAAAAAAAAATTGGGGGCTCTTCCCCAAAACCCCCAACATGGGGGACCAATCTTGCAAAGAATATAACATAAACCCAACAACTAATAGTGATAATAAGGTTATCAACATAAAGAAAAAGTATTATGATATGGCTTCGTACTTTCTTGGTTTAGACATTAGGGTCATAATGACATCTAGAAAAGTCAATGTCAAGAATAAATTTGTCCATTTTGGCATACCAATCTCAAGGAGATTGCTTAAGACCATGAAGACATTTCTTAAGGAAACAAACAAGGCTAGAGTCATTCTAAACATAGTCAGGAGGTTTTTCCATGTAGATTTATTCTATCAAATCCCCATGCAAGAAGTTGGATTTAACATTTATTTGATGAAGCTCTCATTTATGTGAGGCAGTAAGGGATAGAACAAGTTGGATGCAATTCATTTTTTCTATGGGGGAAAAGGTTTGATTATAATCGATTCCTTCAACTTGAGAGAATCCTTTGGAAACTAATTGAACCTTATTTATTTGAACACTTCCATATAATGCATACTTAGTTCTATACACCCATTTATATTGGACAAGCTTTAGAAAATACTTGGAACACGTAATACATCATTGAAATTACCATTATCTACCTGAATTGTTCAACCCTACAACACTAAGAGATCTGTCACCATCAACAAATATTTTTTTTGTGTTACATTCATTTAGATCAAAAAAATCATTTGAACTTAAAGTCATTAATTTGAACTTAGATAAGTAATCTTCAATGCAAGGAAAATCATTGGGACTTAAAGTCATTAATTGATTTTCAAACTGGTGGGCTTGAATAATATTTTATTTGTCAAACATAGCTTGAAGCTTCATAATCTTCATCGAGGTCATCAATTCCTTGAAGGTGAAACCTTAAATAGGGAGAGATGGAAATTTAGATTAATCGACATGATTCATCATTATTATCATCCCATTTGTCTTTTTTTTTAGAATCAATGAGTTCTTGTTATTTTCCCAAGGTAATCCGGTATAATCCTTTATTTCTTAGTGCATCCTGCATATGTGATTTCCATGAGAAATAGTTGGTACTAGAAAACAAAAGATCACTTGGAGAAGAAATATTAAAATGTGCAGATAATATAGATTCAAAAGATAAAATGGATGTCTTAGATGAAAACATCTTGAAAAAATAGGTTGTTTAAAAAAAATGACACTGAAAACAAACTTCGAATGTGAAAGTTATGCCCTTTTGGAAAAAAAGGCATAAACAGTAACCAAAGAGACACGTGGAAAGTATAAGTTGGTCGACATGGTGATACTCATCTTTATCTAACTTTGATTGTAGTTTCACTTTTACAAATAAGTTACATATGAAGTGACCAACTTTTATAGAATAAGTGGAAATCACTTTTACACTGAAGTTACTTTGTAAATTAAAGTTGTGTGCAAAAAGTAACAAAAAAATAAATATTTAAGGTACTTTATAGTGATTGACATTTATAATTTGAGTGAAATGCACTTTACAATGAATGCATGATTTTTTTCAAAAAGTAACAAAAAATATACTTGAACTCAAGACCTCTAATTCAATAAAACACATAATAATCTTTAGGGGGATGGGGGGTGTTTTTGTTGTTGGAGCTCTGCCTCAAAGTGTGTGCTTAAAAAAATCATTTCATAAGTTCACACACACACACAAAAAAAATGCTTCTCGACAAGGGGTTATATCTTGATTAGATTACCTAGAAAATGCAAATTTTCTCTCTATTTCAAATTTCTCGAGATCACACATAGCACATGAAAAAGATCATATACAGACAATAAAACACTTTTTACTATGTTTATGTTTTTCTAAGATCGCACAGAGCAGAAAGAAAAAAGCATATATATACCAGAAATAGTAGAAACCCAAAAACAAAAACATAAAACTGAAATATTATCTCTATACTTAAAAAAAAAAAAAGGTGTCTTCAAGCTTCATACCTCCATATTTGAATGAAATGGCTATATATTGGGAAAATGGAAACCTTTTTGAGTGAAACAAAAAATATTTATAATTGAAATGAGTGCTCAAGACGTAATGGAACAATCCTCTTGGCCCAAAAATGTACGGAAATAGAAAAACCCAGAGATGCGACAACACAACTTCAAGATATCGATCTACAATGGGAGTGGGTCTTCAAACAGGATATGATACCATATTCGACAACATAGGGTATTCTAATATAGAGTACAAACACCTTCAATAATCATCCAAACAACTGTTGGATCATGTTGTCATTGATGCCAATGGTTTGATTGATTGATGTCAAGTGATTAAATGATTGATTGATGTCAATGGATTGATTGATAGGCTTGATTGATTGATGATTGGTGAAAAATGTATATGTATTGTCCTTGATGAGAATGATAGATGTCAAGTGGAAACCAATCGATGAAGATGGATCAATAAGTTATATGATGCATAGATGAATATGGATCAATGAGTTGTCATTGATACATGATGAAGATGGATCAATGAGTTGTCATTGATACATGATGAACATGGATTCCTTGATATATGATGCATAGTTTATTTGATGTAAAGATGACTCATTATTTTCTTGTCATGGTACAAATGGATGAACTCCAAAGTGGTCCCCTTATGGTGAAATCCCTCACGGGAAGATGTTTTGTGGTTGAGTTATGGTTGAGAGACCCCATGCTTGTATGTGGAATAAAGAGAAGAAGATCAATGATTTTTTTGGTGAAACTATCCTAGATGGATAATGCTTGTCATGCCATTTCTGGTGGTATGTGGAATGCCACATAAATCCTGATGGTTTGAGATTTATGGCCTTACGAATTTGAAGGACCCTCATACGATGGCTTGAACCCCCATAAGTTCAAAGAATTCAAAGTTCCTTAAAAGAAGAAATCATTATTTAACTGATAAAGTAAAGTGAAAAAGTCAAGGTGGATTATTTAAATAATAAAGAGAAGTGACAAAATCAAGAAGGAATATTTAAATGATAAAGATTGGAGAACTTTCTATTTATGGAAAGTGGTTAAACCTAAAATAAGGAAAATAGGTTAAGTGACCTAGAAATGGGTTAAGTGACATAGAGGATGAAAGTATAAATAAGATAGCAATGGTCTCTTGAAAAATATCCCTTTTGTAAATCAATGAAGAGCTTCTTGTGAGATTATCTTTTTTAGTATTGATGGAGAGCTTCTTGTGAGAGCTTCTTGTGAAAGCATCTTTGGTGTGGATCTCTTGAGAATGATTGAAGATCTATTCTGAGAAAGAGAGTGTGAGGAGGATCTCATGGATTCATCAAAGTTTCGGCAATATCGAAGATCTTGATAACAAAATTCTCGAAGCTTCAGAAACCCTAGTTTCTAAGGTGTAAGCGGATTGTAATGGGCCAGGGCACGTACAGTGGATAAAATCATGGAGATTTGTGTTTGAGTTGATGACTGGTTGTTGAAGACAGAAGCAAGTTCCAGATCTAGATTCTATGGGCTCGGATCTGTCACTGAGACACTGGTATGGGTACATTATTGTATTGATGGTTACTATTACTTGTTGTGTTGTGATTTCTTATGGAATTCTTGGTATGGTTGTTGTGATGTGGTTTATGTTGGCTGATGAAGTGAGTTGTAATATTTTGATTCATTTGTGATATGACTTCTATGGTATACTAGTTTCTTATACATGATTGAGTTAGCTTTCATATTGATTGGTTGTGGAGCATGAGTAAGCTATTGGAAAGCTTGGATGTGTTGTGACTGGCTGGTGGTCAATTTGGACAGTGGAAGATAGAAGAAATTATGCTTGTAGGTTCTAGAGGATCTAAGTATGTGATGAAAAGGAAAAAGCCTAATATCTCAGAAGGCTGTTGACGGGCGAAAATGACCGTCCGTCAACTGAGAGAGTGGAACCGGTTCGGGGTTGTCTAATAACCCAAGCCGTTTGGAATGAACCACCCTGACGGGTTTAGCGGCTTCGTTGGCCGATCTAAGGTCTGAAGAAAACCAAAGAGAAAACTAATCTAAACTAACTAATCTAACTAAAATAATTAAAACAAACTAAACTAACTAAAACTAAATAAAACAAACTAAACTAACTAATAAACTAATTAAACTAAAACTAAACTAAACTACTCTAACTATTCTATATACAATCTACTAATTAATATTTTACTAACTCTAATCAACTATCTAATTACTAACTGCAATATCACTTATTCACAAAATGTACAATATAGACAATTTACAGATTTAATTAAAACCTGCAAAACTCATGAATATTCTGCCCTAAGACATCAAGAGATGTTTTTGTTGATTTTTTGATTTTATAAATAAGAAATAAAACTTACTGAAATTAAAAAATCTAATATACTAAACACACATATATCTAACTAAAATACTAACAAATATACTAAACAAATAAATGACAAACTGACCTGGAAACGCTCCAGATTTGTCCTGTGTAAGATGACTTCAAAGCTGGTCGGAGGAAGGAAACTCGCACCGAATAATCCTGAAGCTTCTCGTAAACGATAGGCTGTGATGCTCTTTGATTTTATTTACAGGACAAACAAGACATAAAAAATCATAACAATTATATGATTTATAAATCTCTGCAATAAGGGAAACCTGTTATGCAAAAACTTATACTTAATAATCCAATTAATGAAGAAGAGAAATCTGTCGTTCACAAACTGAATCAAGTAATTGCTATGTTTTTAAATACTGGAAGGAATCAGATATGGATTATATTGATTAGATCATATCATTTACAGAAGACTAAGATAGCTAAAGTAGTCATTAACCAAATGCAAATTGATACACATAAACATGAAACAAAATGTTGATATTACGAAAAGCTAAAGCTGTAACAAAACATCAATTATGTCTCTGTTTGTATTAAAATTCCATATCCTTGTTCTCCCACGAATGAGGATGAGTGTTATTACAAAAATAATAAGTATTTATAAGTCTTTCCACAGGGTAAAACCTCCCTGTGGCAGTTATCAAACTGTTTACATAATTTGGGAAAATATTCCCAAGATCAACTAAACTAGGAAACTAAAATGAAACCAAAATATTTCAAATATCCTCTAACTTCTCATCAAATCCGATGCAATTTCGAATTCACCTGAAATGGACCAAAAATAACAAGTTAGAGAGATATTTTATTAGTAAAACAATAAAAATCTAATTCCACAGACTTAGCTACAGAATCATCTGATTCTATAGCTAGCCTAAAATAATATACATAATTGGAATTGAAATCAAATCAAATCTTTGAATGAGATTTAATTCAATTATCATTTAACAACCATTTGAAAACGATTTATTCAATTGGAGCACTCGAAATCAAAACAGAATCATAAAATCATTCAACTCTGTTCGTTTAATTACCACAGAATCGGGTCTAAAAGAGTCATATCCAGTGCAACCAATAAAAACAAATCTAATGCATTTGTTATGTTGTTATACCAACAAGAGATATAATCAAATTGAACCGAATCGTTTACAATTCGTTGTAACGACATAACAAACAAGGTGTATCATAGTGTGTAAGAGATACCCGATCACGTCTTTGCAAACTGAGGTAAGCAAGATCGATTACATTCAACGAATCGTAACTGAATTTGGAAACAAAAATAACACAATCAATCAAATCGTTTCATAACCACCCGAATCTAACATTTTTGTAATCTTTTGATATCAATTTGAAATGATTATAATTCGACAGGATCATTCCAATCGTTATGACTGAGTTGACACAGAAAATGGTCTATGCCAGGAATAGATCAATTCAAATTTGTTTGCGAAAAACAAGATCATAACAGGCTTGGTAGAATTCTTAATTCGTTCTGGCCAATTTGGGCAAACAGGGTTGATCGACTTTGATCAAAATGAAATCGTTCTAATTAATGAATCAATTGGCTGAGGTTTATCATAATTGTCACGAATCGAACCAATTCCATGATTCAGGCACAACTGTACAGACTTAAATAAACATATTGTTTTTCTAAAAACAGAGTAGTTCATTTCCCACATTTAAATCGAACAGAGCAATATCTCAGTTTTGAACATCGTAAGAAAGAGCATATCGTAACAATTAATTCAATCGAATCGTTTGCCAATCGTAGCATATAG